>CM030858.1:11995300-12050300 GCA_018105865.1 Metaphire vulgaris
TCAGACGCAGAGAATATTCGAAGAGTTCAACGAAATGTTTAAGAAGTTTCAGGACGTCACTTATGATGCACTAGATCCTCAAGATGAGGTCAGTTGTCATTGCAACTATTGGGTCTTTTCCTCACTGCTGCAAATGTTTTGCTCTGTGTTGAAAGGAGATGCTTAAAATATATCGACTAATTACAGGGTGGCACAAAAAAACCGGACTAGTCACATTTAGGTTTACATTTACCGGTAATATAGTCCGTTTTTTTGCACCACCCTGTACTTAAGATATTTTATACTATTTAGCGCCTCAGTGTTGCTTATGGTTTAATAGTTGGGATTTTCCAAATGTAACTTGTTAAATGATTTCAGAAAATTTTCTTTTCCTGATATGTAATTATACTCCATGCAGAAATTGGACATTCTCCAGTTTTCCAGTTTTCATGAGTTCTGTATTTTTTTGCAATGAAACATTTGAAATAACTGTATTGAATTGCGATTAAGGTTTGTTGTTGTTGATGATTAGCTTGCTTTTCTTCTTTGGCCAGGAATTCCCTTACGATTACGAAGAATTTAAGGAGTTTATTTTGGATCTTGATCGGCGGATGGCTTCGATCGTCTGCCAGGCATTTGACGACTGTTCAGGACTAGAGTCTGTCTTCAAGGTGGTGTCAAATACAATGCTTAAATTTCCTCAGTGTGATCAGTTTAAGATACGTAAAGAATTTTAACTTATAAGTGTTTTAAGTGGGCTAAAGAATACCATCATGGACAAACTCAGAAAAAGGAGGCTTACATGGTATGGACATGTAAACAGGATGGAAGACTCGAGACTTCCCAAAAAAGCACTCAACACATACAAGGGAGATAAAAAAGGAAGAGGCAGGCCCAGAAAAAAATGGATAGACAACATAAAAGAAGACTTTAAAGAAAGACAACTGACAATTGCAGAAGGAGGAAAATTGACATTTGACAAAAGGCCTGGAAATGTTTTCTGATTAGCTATTGCCACTAATGAGTTGGCGGAGAGCAATTATATATATATATATATATATATATATATATATATATATATGATGATGATGATGATGATGATGATGATGATGATGATGATGATGATGATGATGATGATGATGATGAGGAGGAGGAGGAGGAGGAGGAGGAGGAGGAGGAGGAGGAGGAGGAGGAGGAGGAGGAGGAGGAAGTGTTTTAATATTAGTTGAAATTCACCCTGTTGGGAAATTATAGCAAATGGTTTTATATTTTCAGATGAGTTGACCAAACCTTTTTCTACAGCATGTATAAATTTTCTGTTGTGACAACTGACAACCAAAGATTGTCGTGGTATCGAAAGCGACAGGTGGAATAAAGCGTTTTGCCGTTTTATATATTTTTTCGTTTAGCTTTTGGACATATTTGGGTCGTTGCTCGATCGTCCCATAATCAAGTTAGAGTTTGATCCGAAATATCCGCTGATCGTCAAGATGATGGACGAGGAGCTGCATCGGGTGAAGATGATCTACGACCGCCAGATGGCGGTCAGAGACAAGACTGGTTTCATGCCTGTTCACAGAAACATGGCCAAGGTCTCTGGCTACTTGAAGTGGTCGCAGGAGTTGCGCGAAAGGATCACTTTGCCGATGACACAGTTCAAACAGATCGAGCATCCGTAAGTGGTTTAGCACATGGATTATCTTTAAGAAATTCTACCCGAAAAACTCAAACCTCTACCTTTTTTACGAGTGTTTATCCCCGATTGCTTGATGTGAGACTTTAAAATTCGTGTTTTATGCTTTGTTTACCTTTTTTGCCTGACTCTAAATGAATTTATGATGAGAAAAGTTTGCCGGTCAATCTGTCGATGCTAAAGAAATCCACTTGGTTCAGACCACCTTCAGTCAACCAATCTATCAATCAAATGTGTCAATCAATCAGAGAAGATTCTTTAATGCCATTATTTCAATGCACTAAGCATCAGTTAATAGGCATTTTAGAGTCAGAATCTCAGTGAGAAATCATGTTCTAGGTAGTTTTCATTTGAAAATCCATATCTTAGTCCAACTTTGGTTGTTTCCTTCTTGGGACTTTAAACTGTTTATTCATATTAATTCAAATTAGTTTTCCTTTTTTGGAAAAATTTCAGATGCATGGATAGCCAAGAAGCTCGAGACGTGCATGATCACTATCAGAAGATGATGGATTTATTAGGATTGTTAGTTTTACTGTACTCTTAATCTATGTCATGTTTCACTGTTTAATAAATCAAACCTAATCTGACATTTTTTTATTGTAAGAAAAATTATTCTGACTGTTCTCACTAGGGCTAACCACTTTAGACTGTAATAATAATAATAATAATAATAATAATAATAATAATAATAATAATATTATTATTATTATTAATAATAATAATAATAATAATAATAATAATAATAATAATAATAATAATGTTTTATTACAGTTATCATCATCATCAGCAGCAGCAACAGTAGCAGCAGCAGAAGTAGTAGTAGTAGTAGAGTAGCAGCAGCAGCAGGAGTAGCAGCAGCAGAAGTAGCAGTAGCAGTAGTAGTAGTTTTTACATTCACGCAGGACTGATTTTACCAAACCATTCTAAACCACATTATTGTTATTATTGTTGTCATTGTTACTAGCATTATTGCAGTTTTCTAGTAAACAGCTGTGTCAAAAACGTGATGATAGGAAATGTCTTGCTTGCATCTTGTAGCTTTGACAAAGAAGTCTATGAAGAGTGGGTGGCCGGAGTTGATGAAATCTGTACGTTCAATCTGGCGCAGCCGTTGATAACTCGCAATGAGGAAACTTTATATATTTACGTCAACTTCGACCCTCAGGTGACTTTTTAATATTACCTTTAACACAGGTACAGTTAAAGATTTGAGGGAGTGGTCTTTGGTCTTTCCATGTCGGGGAGCTCCACAGAACAGCACCCCATAGGTCAGGGGTATTCGATTAAATTTTATACTGGGTCACATTTTTTATGCCTGTTGCCCGAGTTCCAGGTTCTTTTGAAATCAATGGTTGTCATTAATCAATATTTCATAAGTATTAGAAAAAAGTGACCTTATCAGTATCTTTGTGGACCATTTCATACCTCATGGTGGGCCGGATCTGGTGGTCCTGTGTGGTTCCACATTGCATTGAACATAAGTACCTAGATGGTATAATTTGGAAAGTGAAAGAACAGGTTTTCTGAACTGAAAAGTAGATATATTTTGAATACTGCTGGGGAAATTTTAACGGCGTTCTCATTTGGTTTGATGTTGATGATATGTTGCAGATGAACGATTAAGTTACTGTTTTTTTCAGCTGGTTGCAGTTCTTCGTGAAGCCAAATACCTTATAGTACGAAACGTTGAAGTGATCCCAGCAAGTGTTCAAACAATGTTTGATAAGAACGAAATGTTTCTTAAGTATGTTGCGAACCTTGACCTAATCGCGCTCTGGTACAACAAGATTCGACAAAATGTGCTCGAAGTCGAGTTTCCAATCATCGAGCAACAGCTGGACGAAATCGACCAGCTTCTAGTTCGCGCAGAAAACGAACTGTCGTGGAACAGCGAAGGTAGTTTGAAGTCTCAAAGGTCAGGTTAAGATTAGATTAGAGTAATAAATTTTCGGTTTCACTGGTTTTCTTGAACTTCACAAAATTTGCGTCACACTGCTGCAAAAAATTGTGTTGCACTGCTACAAAAAGTTTGTGTTGCACTGTTACAAAAAATTTGTAACAGTGCTCAAAAAATTTGTAGCAGTGCTAAAAAAATTTGTAGCGGTGCTACAAAAATCTGTAACGGCTACAAAAAATTTGCGTCGCACTGCCAGAAAAACATTTTTTTCCAATTAATTTATGACTCATTTTGTCCTTCCAGACGCATGGGAGTACATCGTTGACACGCGCGACAAAGTTCACGACCTTGAAAAGCGACTTCAGAATTCCAAGGACAACGTGGACCACATTAAGAAGATCATGTGGACCTGGACCAAGGTGCCCCTTTTCGACCGAACCGAAGAGAAGGGCTCGACGCTTCTCGGTATGAAGGATCGAGAGGAACGAACGAGAAAGAGATACGATGAGATCGAGCTGGCTGGGGTCAAGATTCACGATCTTCTTAAGGTTTTTCGTCAAATCCTATCATTGATTAATTAGAGATTAAAGTGATTATTGATTGCTATTGTTGCATGCTGTTGTTGACATTGTTCAATATTGAGGTTTTTGTTAGCACACGTGATCAATCAACCAATCAATTAATCACTAAACTTCTATGGTGCCAATATCATGATATTATTATTGTTAGTATTATTGTTATTATAATTATTAGTAGTAGTGGTGGTGGTGGTGGTGGTGGTGGTGGTGGTGGTGGTGGTGGTGGTGGTGGTGGTGGTGGTGGTGGTGGTGGTGGTGGTGGTGGTGGTAGTAGTAGTGGTGGTAGTAGTATTATGAAGCTAGTTATTAATTTTGATGGCATGTACTGCACATGAGTATTGAATACAATACCAAGATGCAGTTGAATTCACTGAATTGGTATTGCAGCAAAATCTTGCGCTCTTGCAAGCGACAGAGTCCGATGACATGTGGAGGGCATACGTCGATTATGTCGACGAGATCTTGGTTGACGGTTTCTTCAACACCATTACGTGCAGTCTTCGCTTTTTGCTAGAAAATACCGAGAATACTCCAAACATCGAGCCGCTGTTTGAGTCTACGCTTGAGCTGCAGGTGCGATGAAACATTGTCAGTTGAGAGTTAGTTAGTTCTGCTCAGTTTTTCATTTTTATTTTGCTTTATCGCCTGCATGTCTATTGTCTATAGGCAGTCGTGGTGGCATATTTAGGCATGCTCCACATGTTCAGTGGAACAGGGGCCCCCACACATAAGGGACTTCCACTTAGTACCGTTGCTGAGGACCTTTTTCTTGCTCATCACAATACACAATGTGGGAGGTACGGGTAGCCTGATAGGGCTCCTCAGGACATTTGGAACAGGGCCCTCACAGTCCTAAATACACCCCTGTCTATAGGCCCTGTCTATAGGCCCTGTCTATAGGTTAGGTGTGACTTTGTTTATTATTAGCTTAAGTGCTATGGAGTATTAGACTAGGCATTTATGGATAGGTCCTGTTAGTTTTATTTATAATCTGTGAGCTTTTTAGGCATTATCTACTGGTAACTCTGTTTTTTTGTAGACTCTAATATAATAGCTGTAGCAGATTGAACACACAGAAGTTGGAATAGAGGAAATCCTTCTAATGCACTTAAAATCCAGTAATTATTATTATTATTATTATTATTATTATTATTATTATTGTTAATTGACTGACTTTTTTAACGTTCTCTTTTTGTGTCTTTGTGATCCCGTTATAACAGGCACCGGAAGTCTTATTCCATCCGTCACTTGACACGGGTGTCGCCGACGGATTCTACGACATGGTCGACGGACTTGTCGGCGACATATACAAGCAGTCGTCGAAGATAAAGCGATTGGCCGCTCACATTGGTCAAGACTACTACCAAGTAAAGACTTTATGTAGCTCAAAATCAGATTGCTTCAGAACATTGCTAAGTCTACCAGTGTTATTTTATTCAGCCCATTCTTATTGGTTTCAGGTTGATGAATTTCTTCAGCTGTGGATCTTAGGGACAGTAGAACTCTCAGCAGCAGATATATTTTGAATTTTGTTAAGAAATTTTAACGTGACTTACTTGTATGTAATTGATGCTGTTCAAATGTTAACATGTTGAAAGTGAATGATGACATGAATCTTTGTTTAAGTTGTTGGTGGGTGAATAGCGATATTGAATAGATAAGGCGCTATAGAAGTTCCACATTCTCCAATATCATTCAATTGACGGTTTCTGTGGTTCCTACAGTCAGGGACGTTCCTAGAGTATTTGGTGCCCATGGCAGGGGGGGGGGGGTCAGAAACTTTTATTTTACACAAAGATTAAAAACTACAAATGCACTTGTCTTGCTTTTACTGATGCAAACTGGTCTATGATGTGCCCCTATAAGTCAGATTTCTCAGAGTCTTCTCTTTCTAGGCTGAGCAAGGTCACATAGATTTTTGGGCACCCAATTCAAGTGGTGCTCCGCGGCATCTGCCCTACCTGCCATACCTTCAGGCCCGCTGAGAGAAATTCCGGGCCCCGTTCAGAATAAAAAATTTTTACGACCTTTTTTTTGCTTGTCAACCTTTTCACGCCGGGCCCCCTTTTGCTCGCCGGGCCCCCTCTACTTTAGTGTTATTATTCATATTATTGTTAATTATACATATTCATCATCGGCCCGGGCCCCCCAGACCGCCTGGCTCCTGTGCAGTTGCCCCTCTGCCCCCCCCTCTCGGCGGCCCTGCATACCCTATGTATGCCACTGGCTGTGGTGGTCGTTGAGCAGTTGTTTCTGTTTCAATATGTCACTGCTGCTGCTGTTGCTGCTGCTGCTGCAGCCAGATTTAGAAGACATGAAAGAGCTGACGGAGATGCGGGCAGAACTGATGGATCACGTCCAGGGCATCATGAACAAGGCGAACGAGTACCGCGCAACGTTTGACAACTACTCCTACCTGTGGGTTGACGATCGGCACGAGTTCATGAGACAGTTCCTGCTCTACAATCACGTCCTGACTCAGGAGGAGATCGAGGCTTCCGCGGACGAAGGCGTCAAAGAAAGTCCGCCTCTACTTCTGCACTTCAAGGAACAGGTTGGAGTGACAGATGCTGCTTTTATTCGGATTAATTATTTGAAGATTGTAAAATAATTTTCATTGTACTTCATTTAATTCAGCCATGAACATTGCATGAACGAATCTTACCATTCACGAATATATTCCATAAATGAATTATATCATTCATGAATATCATAGGAATGAATAATAATAATAATAATAATAATAATAATAATAATAATAATAATAATAATAATAGTAATTATAATAGTAATAATAACATGATTTCAAGTGGCTTAGGATGTGTTAGCCTGTGTGAAAACAATGATGATATTGAATTATATGGAGCAATAATGAACGATATCATTCATGAATATCATAGGAATGATTAATAATAATAATAATAATAATAATAACAATGATGATGATAGTAATTATAATAGTAATAATAACATGATTTCAAGTGTCTTAGGATGTGTTAGCCTGTGTGAAAACGATGATGACATTGAATAATATGGAACAATAGTAGTTTATGAATAGTGTTTCAATTTGGTAGATTAGCAGAATAGCAGTAGCTGGAGTAACAGCCTAATGGCTGAACTATGAAATCATGTTATTATTACTATTATAATTACTATTATCATTATTATTATTATTATTATTACTATTATTCATTCCTATGATATATCTTTGACAGATTGACACGTATGAAGCTATCTATAAGGAGGCAGAGGCCATCGAAAGTACAACGGTCTTCGAACGGTGGTTTCGCGTCGACGCGAGGCCATTCCGTCTCGGCCTTCTCAACATCATCAAGAAATGGAGCCTGATGTTCAAACAGCATCTCATTGATCACGTGACCCACAGGTTTGCTCTCGTCTTTATTCGTTTCTTGTTTGCTGAGATATCTGGAATTCTTTTTGACACTTTTGTCTCTTGCAATAAGTAACAGTGATGATGAGTAGCTGATATGACGGGGCTTGAACCCGCTCCGTCAGCCTGGCGCTCCAGCACGTAACCCGCTCTGCCATCTTCCGCCCGCAATTATTCTAAGTTTCACGCGCTGGTCCCGAACAAGGCATTCGTTCGTCAGCCATTCATTCATTGAATTGCCGCTGACGAGGGGGAAAGAATTTTCTGGAATTACGATGGGCGAACATATCTTTAACACTGACAGAGGTTCTTAAAATTGCCAGATTTGTCTGATTTCTAGTCTGAAAGATCTGGCATTTTTCATAAAAGAGGCGGACGCAGGCCTTACGAAGCCTGTGACGGACGGCGACATAAAGAGCCTTAAGATCGTCATGGACTACATAAAGAAGGTCCAACAACGCCAAGTCGACACTGACGCCATGTTCGAACCGCTCAAGCAGACCATCGAGCTCCTTAAGACCTACAACCAGGACATGTCGGACGAAGTCTATGCTCAGCTGCAGGTCAGTTTACATTCGACCAGAGTCCAGAATTATTTGATTCATATGCAAGCTCGGCAAATCTGACTTGCAGAAGCAGAAACTATGAGTAAAAATGAGCGTAACTGTAGCTGTATATAATTGGCATAGCATGTTTTGCCAGTGGTGCTCCAGGGGCAGAAGAGGGATTGTGCCTCCAACTTTTCCCCAAAATGTGTTGGCAAACAAAAAAGAGGTCCTCGTATTGTATTTGCACATTCCAATAAGACCAATACCAGATACTGATACCAATACTGTACAATACTAGATTCAGAGAAAGTACTTACAGTTCTTCTTTGTGAACGACATCATTAATTTATGTTTCCTTGATTTTAGTTTTTTTCATTTGGAATTTTTCTCCCCTAAAATTTTGTGCCTAGGGTGACCACCTCTCCCACGCTACACCACTGACTGTACAACAGGGGCATACTGTCCATGGGGAATTTCCAGGGCCCATAAACGTAAAAGCTATGCCCTAAACTGCAATATATTTACTGTATATGTGTGCATATATACAGTACTTATATATATACTGTATGCATATATATATACATATATATATACATATATATATATATATACACATATATATATATACATATATATATATGTATATATATACATATATATACATATATATATACATATATATGTATATATATACTGTTTTAGCAACTTGCCATAATTGTTTTTCTAATGAAATGTTTAAGAATTGCCCAGTATGCCACTGCTGTACAATGCAGCCTTTCCTGTTGAATTGGAATATTTTCTTGAGGTAATTTTCTAATGCTATTTATCAGGAACTTCCAGAGAAGTGGAACAACACGAAAAAGATTGTTGCAACAGTCAAGCAACAAGTTGCGCCCTTAATTGCCATCGAGGTCGCCAACATCCGCAAGAGGTCGGCAGCGTTTGACGTCCGGCAGCACGAATTCAGAGAAGAGTTTCGAAAAATCAATCCGTTTATGTACTCGTGTCCAGAAGTCTATGATGAAATTGACCAGGTAACCCTTTCACTCTTGTCTTTTTAATCAAATCTTTGACTTATTCTGTCACTTCTGTATTGATTGCTATTACTTGTTCTGCGATTGACTTAATAATAATGATGATAATAATAATTATGCACTTCTATAGCACCAGTTCTAATACCCAAGGGTATCAATCAATGGTACTTGCTGGTACTACCGTTGGGTAGCCAGGTTTGCGGAATACGAGGGGGTGCACATCGGCGTTTTCGAGTAAAAAGAGTCCACAGGCAAAAAAACCGTCAAGGAGTCCTTGGCACATTTGTGTCCATGTATATAGGTTATGTTTCAATCATCATGCTTACACCGCTTTCTCCCCCCCCCTCTGAAAAATTTCTCAGCAGTTTTGCACAAGTCCCACAACTGATCTCAGCCAAAATATGGGTGCCCAACCCACCATGGCTACGCTAATGTGGTACTACGATTCACTTTCTGGTACTGTTATTTTCTTACTGGTACGAATTATTTGCTTCTATTGTTTGGTTCAGTTTTGAGCATTTCTATGGCTTATGCCGTGGTCATATCTGTTTTGGAAATTTATTTGTATAGTCGATGAATTTCTGAATAAATATTTGATGTGAATCAGTTAATGGTTCTTTTTGTGGCCTCACATATTCAAGCAGTAGTTGCAAGCCATTTAGTTTGTACAAAGAAACTGCATCTTGTACAAATGCAGCTGGTATTTTGTGTAATGTTGGCGCTTGTTGTGATGACAATTTATTGTGGCAGCAGCGGTTAACTGCCGAACGTTTTAAGATTACCAGTAGGCATTTGACAAGGCGCCATTTTAAGATGCGCTTTGTCAATTATTTCCGATTTGTATTCACGAAACTAGCGTTAAAGAGTGACACAGAAGTTTTCGTCATTTCTTTTTTTTAAAAAATAGGTTCACGAGAAAGTGTCGGAACTTGAAGCCCAGATGCTCTCTCTCAGCCAAACCGCGGAGATCTTCGAAGTCGGCATTCCGGACTTCAAGCAGCTAAGACAGTGTCGCAAGGAGCTCATCATGGTAAAGCTGCTTTGGGATTACGTCATGATCATCCAAAGCAGCATCGACGACTGGAAGACGACGCCGTGGCTGGAGATCAACGTCGAACAGATGGACATGGACTGCAAGAAGTTCTCGAAGGACATCCGGGCCCTCGACAAGGAGATGAGGGCCTGGGACACGTACTCCGGGGCCGAGAACACGATCAAGAACATGATGACGTCACTGAAGGCTGTTACCGAGCTCCAGAACCCTTCAATTCGCGACAGGCATTGGGCTCAATTGATGCAAGCCACTGGGGTAGGAACAGTGTTTGACCAGACTCCAGGCCTTGGGGGGGGGGTTTGACTTGCTTGGAGGGGAAAAAGCACAGTTCAAAGGCAATATTTGTGTCAGTGCTGGAATTTGGGGGATTTTTGTGGAGGGGGAGGTATTTTTGTGGTTTGGGGAAGGAATTTTCCCCTATCGGGCCTGTATAAAACACTGGGTAGGAATTATTGTGCCACCGTGTAATTCAGAGATATTGAAATAAATTTTATTAAGGGCCAAATATTTCTATATGACTGATGCCCGCGGTCCGGGTGTTTTTGAAATCATTTATCACTATGACGTGGATACATTCTGCTGATTTCGTGTATTCAGACTGCTTTTTATTATATTTTTAAATTTAACTGATATTTGACATTTCCTGAAGTAAGAGTAATTAGCCCTTACCATAACTACACTACAGTCAGTCACTAATATATATATATATATATATATATATATATATATATATATATATATATATATATATATACATACAAACAAACTGCAAGCTTTTAGGTTGAACATATGCCTTATTTCTTCAGTATCTTCGCGGACCATTTCACACCCCCTGGCAGGCCGGATCTGGCCCACAGGCCACCATTTAAATACCATGATCTAATTGTTTCTGCTTTCTGCTGAAATACATGTATATCAATCTGTAGGTAAGTAAGTGAATGAGAAATTTTTCTGCAAGATTTGCATTGGTTAATTAAGTGGTGTCAAGATTTGAATATATTTAAGTTATTTATGAATTGTTTTGTTGAATTTTAGGTTAAATTTACTCTCTCTGACAAGACAACTCTGGCCGACCTGCTGGCTTTGAATCTTCACAACTTTGAAGAGGATGTTCATACGATCGTGGAGAAAGCGACGAAGGAGATGAACATGGAGAAGGTTCTGAGGGAACTCAACACCACGTGGAAAATGATGGAATTTGACCACGATAAACATCCAAGAACTGGAGTTACAATGCTCCGGACGAGCGAAGAACTGATAGAAACGCTAGAAGATAATCAGGCACTGTGGAATTCAGTTTTAATCGGTTCTGTTAGAAATGTGCAGAGATACCAGTGTGATTGAGTTCACTAATAACTGGATCCTTGCATATCTGGAAGTGAATTTTTCGTTGATCTTAGTAGATTCTGAGTTCATTTACAGTAGACAAAAGACAATCTATATTGTTTGGAATTGGTTGGATCCTTTGAAATTTTTATTTGGTTTGTCATCTTCTATGCATTGTGAAATGGCACTATAGAAGTCGATGACTGGATTAGTTTAGACTGAATTAGGTACGGTTTTCAATTTTTTTCTATTGTTGATTAAGTAATTGACTGCACACCCTTTGATGTTTTCTTTGCTTAATTTTTTTTCATAGAATGTACTTCAGAACTTGCTGACATCAAAATACATTGGCTTCTTCCTGGAGGAGGTCTCATCTTGGCAAAAGAAATTGTCGACGGCTGACCAGGTCATCACAATCTGGTTCGAGGTCCAGCGTACCTGGTCTCACCTGGAGAGCATCTTCATCGGATCGGAGGACATCCGTAAGCAGCTCCCAAAAGATTCCGAAAGATTTGAAAACATTGACGTGGACTTCAAGGTAAAGCATTCCAATAAGTATTTCTGTTGAATTATTTGTATTGCAGCATGGCCTACATGTAAGCATGTTAAATCGTATGGATTTTTAAACACTTATTTACATTACAGTTGTAATATAATTATTCATAGGCATTGAATTCAAGGATAAAATATTATTTTGTTAAATTTTTACTGAAGACAAGAAACAGAAACAGCACCCACAGAAAATTTTTAACAAGTGCAGTAGGACCCCTATGTTATCAAGGACATTGTCCCATTATCCGGGATATGGTCCCATACATTTTCCGGGATATTGGTCCTCTGTGTTATCTGGGATATGGTCCCATACGTTATCCGGGATATGGTCCTCTGTGTTATCCGGGATACGGTCCCATATGTTATCTGGTATTATTATTATTATTATTATTATTATTATTATTATTATTATTATTATTATTATTATTATTATTATTATTATTATTATTATTATTGTTGTTGTTGTTGTTACTAAGTCTTGGTAATATGGAGCTTTTGTGATGAATCCATAGCAACTTGTGTCCGAGATCGAACCAACGAAGAACGTGGTGGAAGCCACAAATCGTCCGAAACTGTACGAGCGCCTCGAGGCGATTCAGAATCAACTGACTCTGTGCGAAAAGGCGTTGGCCGAGTACCTCGAAACAAAGCGCCTCGCCTTCCCGAGATTCTACTTTGTTTCCTCGGTCGACCTCTTGGACATTCTGTCCACTGGAAACAACCCGACGGCGGTAATTGGAGATTGTGTGTTCTTATCATGAGCAGAACTGTGTGTTGAGTAAATTTTGTCTGAGAATTTGATTCTTAACGCTGCTGTTCTTGTTATTTTAATATCTTGTTATTGTGATCTGCAATTTATCTTTACATTTGGACTTGTCATATTCTAAGATGTCTGTTGCAATAGATTAGCTTTAATATACAAATATGCAACGTCAGTTAAAAATTGTTTGATGTAACCAACATGTCGATGCTGTTGCAAACTTTTTCTGCTCTATAGGTACATGAATAATAATAATAATAATAATAATAATAATAATAATAATAATAATAATAATAATAGTATTAGTAATAGTAACAGTAACAATAATAATAATAATAATAATAATAATAATAATAATAATAATAATATTAGTAATAGTAACAGTAACAGTAATAATAATAATAATAATAATAATAATAATAATAATAATAATAATAATAATAATAATAATAATAATAATAATAATAATAATAATAATAATAATAATAATAATAATAATAATAATAATAATAATAATAATAATAATAATAATAATAATAATAATAATAATAATAATAATAATAATAATAATAATAATAATAATAATAATAATAATAATAATAATAATAGAAATTTTAAAATAATTAGAATTCATAATTGTATGTATTTGTCACTCTTTGCTGTGTTCTTGTGACTAAAGGTTGCCAAACATTTGACAAAGTTGTTCGACAGTATGGCAAAGTTGAAATTCCAAGCGAACGATGCAGGTGCGAACACGAAAATTGCCACTGGTATGTGGAGCAAAGACGGAGAATTTGTTAATCTAGCTCACCAATGTGATTGCGATGGACAGGTAGAAATATTACCATATTTATGATTGACTGAATTTACATGTATCAACCAATCAATCAATTACTCAATCAACTTCTTTAGCTCCATTTTAATCAACAATAATGCATCTAGTAACAGTCAATGGTTGCTTGAGAGTGAAAATTGTAATCAGAGTCATGTTGATTGTAGTTTGTGATTGAAATTCTATAGGTCAGTCCCCTGATTTGTTTATCAAGTACCTTAAGACGCATATGTTTAATATATCATATAATGTTCATTGTTAAGCGCTTTTGACTTTAGTCTTCACTATGCTTACTGCACTAATAATAATAATAATAATAATAATAATAATAATAATAATAATCTAGCGGCATAAGTGGTATTAAGGTATACTGTGAAAACTATCATTCATTTTCATTTTGTGCCAGTTACCTTAACGTGTAACTTACTGAGGTATGAATATATCTGATCATCAAACAAACCTAGTTTCGTCTTGGGTTTGGACACATGGCTTTGTACAGAGCCAGTGCTGTACACAATTGAATCACCAAGACATGTCAGCAGTCATCACCACTTAGGTTTGAATAGAATTTTATGGGAAATTTCTTGATATAAATTGATTCGTGATCTGTATCATAATATATAAAGACTGTTGTGGCTGTTTTAGGTTGAAATTTGGTTAAACCGCCTCTTGGAGACTATGATCGATACAATACGACACGAGATGACAGAGGCCGTCATTTCCTACGAAGAGAAACCTCGGGAGGTGTGGGTGTTTGACCCTCCTGCCCAAGTGGCGCTGTGCAGCGTCCAAATTTGGTGGACTGTCGAGGTGAACATATCTTTTCAGCGGCTGGAAGAAGGATACGAAAATGCGATGAAAGACTTCAACAAAAAGCAGGTAATCACCAGAATTTCAGTTTAGTTTTATGAATGGTTTATCCTCTTCATTTTATAGAAGATGTATCCAAATCATTTTAAGGAAGGCTTATCCAATTCATTTTGTAGAATGTTTATCCAATTCATTTTATAGACGATGTATCCAATTCATTTTATTGAATGGTTATCCAATTCACTTTATAGAAGGTTTATTCATTTTATCAATAGTTTTGTTGATAGCACAAAAAGTTCTACTTAGCCTAATGTCTTTGAGCGATGGTGCTAAAATTCTTGATTTACTAGTTTTAACTTATTATTTCTCTTGCCGCGACCTTTTTTATTGGACTATTTTCTCAAATTTTGACCACGAATTTGCTGTTGTGGATAGTAGATAGATTTTCTCAACTTCCTTTTGCCAGGTCACTCAACTGAACACACTCATCACGATGTTGATCGGGAAACTGTCGGAAGGCGATCGGCAGAAGATCATGACGATCTGCACGATCGAGGTCCACAACCGTGACGTCGTCGCCAAGTTGATCCTGCAGAAGGTGGAGAATTCGCAGGCGTTCACTTGGCTGTCTCAGTTGCGACATCGTTGGGACGATAAGGAAAAGGACTGCTTCGCCAACATCTGCGACGCCCAGTTCCGCTATTCGCACGAGTATCTCGGAAACACGCCGCGTCTCGTCATTACGCCACTAACTGACAGGTATCGTCTAGACAGCCGTGGTTAACCTAGACCCCTGGATTCCGGGGGGGGGGACTGACAAGGCCGGGGAAAAAGTCAGCTGGGGGGGTTTGGGGGAGCGCTGAAAGTTGATATAGTATGCCAAAATTTCGGGGGGATTTGAAATTTCCGGGGGGAAAAGGGCAATTTTCTCCCCGGAAACGGCCTAAATTAAACCCTGCTTGACAGACTGGTGTACTGTATTTCAATGTATAGATTTGTAAAGTTTATAACATGCAGCAGATGTTTTGATTATTAGCTAAATGACTATAACTTCTATAGCGCCATTCTGCTGATGCATTTGATTTGATAGTTGCCCCAAAGTGGGATCATATTCCTGTAGTACAGTCAGATTCAAGAAATCAGTGCAAATATAGCAATGTTGTGAAAATTCTGTAGGACATTTTATTTTCTTTAAATGAAAGAGTAATTAATTTATTAGGTGCTTACTTAGCAATGGTTATTGCCGATTGTTTTGTGAGTGTTGCTTTCGTGGTTATATGCAGCTGGATGAGACTGGTTCTTGCTGATGTTTGTGTGCAGGTGCTACATTACATTGACCCAGTCGCTTCATCTGATCATGAGCGGGGCACCAGCTGGTCCGGCAGGAACGGGCAAAACCGAAACAACAAAGGATCTCGGACGTGCGCTTGGTATTATGGTTTATGTATTCAATTGCTCGGAACAGATGGACTACAAGGTATTTGTCTCCAAATGAAATGCACTTGGCCATTAATTTTATAACTGACCAATGAATGCATTGAAACTATCGTTATTTATTTTCATCAAGATGTTTCGAAGGTTTTTTTGCGGATTTTCCTTCAACAAACTTCATAGTTTGTGATTATGAGGAGCAATGGGCATATTGGTCTTGTCGTGTTGTATGATTTATTGAAGTAGCATTAATTAAATTGGTTTATTAAAGACATGCAGAAATTTAAATAAAAAATTATTGTATATTTTTGACTTTTTATCCGCAAAATGATATTTTGGTCGTAGCTCTATTTGAAAAGTTAATTTCCTACACGAACAACGAACGGCGCCGTGTTTAATCGTATTCGAATACTTTTTGTAAAATCTGTTTAGTCGATTGGTAACATCTACAAGGGCCTTGCGCAGTCTGGTACATGGGGCTGCTTTGACGAATTCAACAGAATTTCGGTCGAGGTCCTTTCGGTCGTTGCGGTCCAGGTCAAGTGCATCCAGGATGCCATCCGTGCGGTAAAACTAGTCTTCAATTTCCTCGGAGAAGAAATAAAGCTTAAGAAAACTGTTGGTCTGTTCATTACAATGAACCCTGGTTATGCAGGAAGAGCTGAGCTTCCAGAAAATCTCAAGGCTCTCTTCAGGTATCAGGATGCATTCAGCCAATAGCATTTACCGCTTAGGGGTAGTATTTATTCTATACAGGGTGGCACAAAAAAACGGACTATATTAAATGCAAACCTAAATGTGACTAGTCTGGTTTTTTTGCACCTCTTTGTTATTTACCCTGTTATTAACTCTTATTTTCTTCAAAATGATACCAATTTTTGAACAAATTGAGCATGTATTCAATAATAGGGGGCATGTTGGAATAGCGGTAGGACTCTCGCCATGCTACTGGAGGGTAGCAGATTCGAATCTAACCCTTGCTATACTTTCATTTCTTTACTTCATGAATGACTTAACTTGCATTTGCAGCCATCTAATAATTGTAATACCTTATACCGGTGATAATGATGATGATGATGATGATGATGATGATGATGATGATGATGATGATGATGACGATGATGATATTTTCACGAAAGCCCCTACTGTTGCCTGTTCCACAGACCCTGTGCCATGGTTGTCCCCGACTTTGAGTTGATCTGTGAGATCATGTTGGTGGCTGAAGGATTCCTTGATGCTCGACTGCTCGCTCGAAAATTCATCACTCTCTACTCGCTGTGCAAAGAGCTGCTCTCAAAACAGGTGTGTTTCCTTGGAAACCATTGTTAAGGCAATTCAAGAATAATAAAGAGTCATTTGTTTCACTTTGAAATCCGATAATGTTTACAGACAGATTTTGCAATGTATGGTTGATGAAAGATGTAATGTATATTATCTAAATTTCTAAAATATTTATTGCAGTATTTGATTGGCTGTTATAAATGATTATTAACATATCCACATTGCCTCTAACATATCATATAATATCATAATTTGTATATTATAAATCCATAGGATAGTGGATATTTGACATGAGGATAATAACTTGATTTTACTTATTTTTTCTTTTTATGTAATTTTGAAGTAACGTAAATGTGAACCTGTATATAGTCATAATTCACTTATATTTGTAAAATCAAATTGGTTTACTGTCACATTTAAGGGTCTTTTATAAATACGTGACATCCATTAAGTAATGCATGCAAATGCTAACTGTAGTAAGTCATGTGTCATTAAGAAGATGTTGTATAAGTGGGTTTGATTGTAGTCTATCGTCTGCCTTTTAGGATCATTACGATTGGGGTCTGCGAGCGATCAAGTCGGTGCTGGTGGTTGCTGGTTCCCTGAAACGGAGCGATCCAGGTCGGGCGGAGGACCAGGTTAGAGCCCTTTAGACAATTACTAATGGAAAGTTAGTCTACTCAGTTTATCAGAAATTCTGTGCAAAAATGAATATTATATTATTTGTTAACTTCTATAGCGCCATTTTAGTAATGCACATGGCATCGGTCAATGGTTGCTCCGGATATGTATCTACAAATCCCCATTGTCAAGTCCAATAAGTCATTCCACTCAGAGGGTTGACAATACATTTCGTTAGTTTGAAAATTAAGGTTTGTTTGGAACTTAAATGTTATGAGAATACAGTGAGACCCTGGAAAATTGCATGAGGTCATGCAAAAAGAAAAATTACTTGCTTTATTTTGTCACAAGACCTGTTTTGCACCCCTGGGACGTCTGATAATTATTTCATTTCGCACAAAACACTGGTTGGGTTTTTATGTTGTTATTTCTGCGATCATGCCCGTTATTTGTTTGGAACTTAACTATTCCAGAAACAATTTTGTTTTGATTTCAACGTCTGATTTTCTCCTTTGACTCTCAGGTGTTGATGAGGGCTCTTCGTGATTTTAACATCCCAAAAATCGTGACAGACGATTTGCCTGTCTTCATGGGTCTTATCGGCGATCTGTTTCCCGCCCTCGATGTTCCAAGGAAGAGGGACCTGGATTTCGAGAAGCAGATCAAGGATGCTGTTGTGGCGTTGCACCTGCAACCAGAAGATGGATTTGTACTAAAGGTTGCCACATTGGCTGCTTTCTAATAGAGGTTTTTCTGATATTCAAAACCTGTCACTTAAAATATTTAAGATTTTTTCTGGTATTGAATCAAATAGTCTATATATGTATGCTTATTTACGGAACTGAACATTAAAAATGCTGAAAATTAAAAATGCTGAAGTTGGGACCTTATACTTAATGCTTCATTAAACAACAAATGTTTGGCCCCCATGATTAGAAGTTGCCCCCAACGGCCCCCTGGAATTCAGAATAATATTAAAACATAGAAACAGTGGTTTTACACTTTGGGGCCAAATCATAGAATCGCACACTGTTGGATGATAAAATTTGAAGCATAGCCTTTTCCACAGGCTAAAAACCACCACTAAATCACATTATTATTATTATTATTATTATTATTATTATTATTATTATTATTATTATTATTATTAAAACATGATGATTTTTGGCTTGATTTCAGGTTGTGCAGCTTCAGGAGCTGTTCGTTGTTCGTCATTCTGTATTCATCGTTGGAAACGCTGGAACTGGAAAGAGTATGGTCTGGAAGTCACTTTTCAAGGCCAACCAGATGATGAAGAAAAAGCCGGTTGCCATCGATCTGAACCCAAAGGCAGTTACAAACAATGAACTCTTTGGTATCATCAATCCATCTACAAGAGAATGGAAGGATGGTCAGTATTTTAGCATCATCATACTCATCATTATCATCATCATCATCATCTTAATCATCATCACCATCTTAATCATCATCATCATCATCATCATCATCATCATCATCATCATCATCATCATCATCATCATCATCATCATCATCATTGTTTTTTTTGAGTTTCCTTGATTTTGGTCTTTACCATGCCACCAGCACTATAAAAATTGCCAATAATAATAATAATAATAATAATAATAATAATAATAATAATAATAATAATAATGATGATAATAATAATAATAATAATAATAATAATAATTGTTTGTTTCAACTGTTGCTGCCTTTTCATCCAAACTGTTCCATTTGTCCATAGTAATAATAATACACTAATAATAATAATGATATTCATTGTCAATATCATAGTCATCACCTTTCAGTGATACTATTACCCGATATCTTGTTATGCGGAAAATCTGAATTGATTCCAGAAATACCTTTGCAGTTATTTAATTTTACAGAATTTTATTTAAGTGGTTCAAGAATTGATAGAGAATAGGCACTCCAGGGGTTTCATTTGTTGATTTTGGGATATCTACGGTATTTTTTGCTCTTTTGTTCAAAAGGTCTGTTTTCGGTCATCATGCGCGACCTGGCTTATCAGACGAGCGACGGTCCAAAGTGGATCGTTTTCGATGGCGACATCGACCCGATGTGGATCGAGTCGCTGAACACCGTCATGGACGACAACAAGGTGTTGACTCTCGCGAGCAACGAGCGCATTCCCCTGACTCCGTCGATGCGACTTCTGTTCGAGATCAGTCATCTGAAGACTGCCACCCCGCCACCGTGTCGCGTGCCGGAATTCTCTACATCAATCCGGCAGACCTTGGATGGAACCCGTAAGACATCGAATATGATGACGTTGAACGAGGCTTCGTTTCTTTGACCTCGTCACTGGTTGTTTATTTTATTTAAGTAAGTAAGTAAGTAAACACGAAATACATCTATAGGGTTAAGGGTTGTCATGTTTATTTTTAAATTGAATATTTTCTGGTATGTCTTGTGCCCAGGGATATTTCTAGGATTGTGAATTTGGGGGGGTGTCGACCTCAAACTGGGGGCGGTAATTAGTATGCATTTTGTATGCATGCCATTGTCACAAATCTTTCTCTTCTATCAAAACTTACCGAGAAAATCGTCCTTTCTAGACTCACCGATCATCTTTCAAATAACTCATTATATAACACTCATCAATCTGCCTACACTAAACATCACTCTACAGAAACTGTCCTGGCCTACATTTACGACAGACTCTTAACTGCTATCGGTCTCCGACAAGTCACTGGTCTTTGCCTCCTCGACCTTTCTGCCGCATTCGACACTATCGATCACAATATTCTACTCGAGACTCTCCCTCTGGTTCGGCATATCCGACAAAGCTCATCACTGGTTCAAATCTTACCTCAAGTCTCGTTCCTTCCAAGCAAACAAACCTCATCATCTCTTGGACCTGTATTGTCTCTATACCACACCACTATCATCTTTAATCAATTCCCTCAACTTGAATCACCAACTCTATGCCGACCAGGGCGTCTTACCATATAAGCCTTGGATCCAACGAAAAAGAGGGGAAGGAATTTTTTTGATTTATGGGGGAAATGGAAATTTTTGAAAGAACTTTCGAGGGAAAATTACGTGTGGTTCATAATCTGCCGATTACAAATTATCATCTCTATGACGAAGTTGATGTTGATAAGATATTCGTCATAGACTCATAGTCATCATACGTTGAACATTGCAGTGACTCCAAATAGCCTGTGGTGCGTAGTGGACAGAGACAGCTCAGACAGAAGTAGCCTAAATAGCATTAGGCCATTAGCATGTATTGTAAAAATCTCACATAATTTTGTAATACGTTTCATTAACACTTTTTTTCCACCATCATCCCATAATCATGGACTGATATTAAGAAAATAAGCAAAAAAATTACATGGTCTAAGATAAAAATCATGATGTATCAGGTGCTCAATTGTGAATTGTGTGCCAAACTCCACTAAAACTCACCTACGAGCATCTGCAACTTCAAAATTTTCCGGGGGTTATACCATCGGACCCCGTGGCGAGGGCCTTGAGCGCCTTCGGCGCCTGCAGAAAAGGCCCGCCCCCGCCTCCATCCCCAGAACGCCTATGTCAGGTTTGGGGGGGAACTTGCTCCAATGAAAAAAGGGGGGATAGACGCCCCTGATGCCGACGACACTCAGTTATTCCTGTCCTTTTCGCCATCCTCATTTGACATCAATTACTTTGCTTGAATCAGCATTCTCGTCTATTTCGTCATGGATGTCATCTAACCTCCTTGCTCTTAATCCATCAAGACTGAATTCCTCTTAATAGGTCTACCCCAACAAGTTAAAAAAATTGACAGTCCCAAGCTAGTCCTGACTCCAGATACCACAATAACCCCTGCTCCAACTGCAAAAAATCTTGGTTTCAAAATTGATTCATCTCTAAATTTAGAATCACAGATCTCCCAACTATCGAAATCCTGCTATGCCCATATTCATCTACGTCGCCTCCGTCCTTGCCTGTCTGCAACTCCTTTACTATAACCTCCCAAAACCTCCATCAACAAATTACAATCAATTCAAAATGCACTAGCCCGAGCAGTAACCAAATCACCAAAGTTCTGCCATATTTCACCCATACTGAAGACACTACACTGGCAAAATATCTGAACGTATACAGTACAAGATAATAACGATTACTTACAGTTCACTTCATTCACATTCCCGACCTACCACGATCATCCTCATCTCACACTTTCACGCCCGTTAAATCAGTCAACTCAAAATCTGCAACGCGCTTTTGGAACTCAATTCCAGCCTCCCTCCGCAGCCTCGACATGGTGCTCGAATCCTCATTTCAAAAACTGTCTCCTCAAACCTTTAGGTCTAAACTTAAAACCTTCCTATTCGAAAGTCATTTCCCCCATAGGACCCGCTGGGATACACTGATGATTATGGAATAAGTTTGTGTTGCTTTCCGGGCGCTGTGAAGTAAAACTTTACTATTACCAAATTTTTGGGGGTGTCGACCTCAAATTGGGGGATGTTAGTGTAAAAATATCCCTGCTTGTGCCTTTCTTTGCATAGATAGAAATGATTTGTCATTGCTGTGAAGTGTTCCTTAAACCCTTTTGATGCGAATTTCAAAAAATGTCTTAATAGGTAAGTATGTTAGTCTGTTTCATTCTTAATCGATTGGTCTGTCGCGATTTTTTTAGATTTATCAGCAGTTGGATCGACAGGCGCGAGATCCAGTCCGAGCGAGCTAACCTGACGATTCTCTTCGACAAGTACGTCCCGCTGTGTCTCGACGTCACGAAGACCCGCTTTAAGAAGATAACACCTGTTGGAGACATCACTCACCTGCAGATGCTGTGCTTTCTGCTGGAGTGCATGCTCACTCCGGTCAACACCCCGCCCGAGTGTCCGAAGGAGTGGCAAGAACTGTACTTTGTCTTCTGCTGTATCTGGGCGTTTGGCAGCTGCCTCTTCCAAGATCAGGTAGTGATGCGCCTGCCATCTTTCCTGTGAATGCAGTTTCTTTAGGGTTGTTGTTGTTGTTGTTGTTGTTGTTTTTAAAACTGATTTTACTTAAATTTCAGTTTTGATGCTGCCAGTTATGCGTTTTCTTCTTCGGTTGTGATGTTTTCAGTTGGTCGACCATCGCGTGGAATTTTCAAAGTGGTGGGTGACCGAATTCAAGGTCGTCAAGTTTCCGACCCAAGGAACCGTCTTTGACTATTACATTGACACGGACACTAAGAAATTTGAACCGTGGAGCAAGAAAGTTAAAAAGTTTGAACTTGATCCTGATTTGCCTTTGCAGGTATTTGCTTTCACAATATTACCACAAAATCTAAATTATGTAATGTAATAAAACAATACTGTTGGCATGTGCTACTGCTACACACTGCATCTAAAAACTGCTGGTCTATGCATTATTTTAATAGTGTTGTCTATGCAGGCTCCTAGATTGTGTTACTGACTGACTGACCTAACCTGATTCAACTGATTGGTAACTGAGGTACTTAATGATGGTGCTCTGCAATGAGGGTGAGGTGGAGTAGCGGTAGCATTCTTGACATGCAACCAAAGGATAATAGGTTCAAATCTTACCATAACCACTGCATAGTGACCTTGAGCAAGTTGTTTACCCTTGACTTGGCTCTGCTCTAGGTTCTTCACTGTGTGTATGACTTAACATGCATTAACAACCATGTAATAGTAGTTGTAATAATAATAATAATAATAATAATAATAATAATAATAATAATAATAATAATAATAATAATAATGTGAATAATAATAATGTGAATATTTGTTATCCCGTTATGTGAAATTTGTCACTGTTTGATACAGTTTGATTACATTTGGTTGTTTAGTTTCTTTTCATTTTAAATTTATTTGTTGATAGAGTTGATTTCTTTGTTTTGAAATTTGTATCTGTAACACCGGAGGCGGACATCTTGTACATCTTCACGACTTTGTTATGTTACATTCTGTTACATATTATGTACACCCTTATTTGTTGACTTGCTGATTCAGGCTGTGCTGGTGCACACGGCCGAGACGACTCGCGTGCGCTACTTTGCGGACCTGCTGATCCAGAACAAACGCCCGGTTATGCTCGTCGGAAACGCGGGAACCGGAAAGACGGTGCTCGTCAACGACAAGATGTCCGGAATCGGAGATGACTACATGGTCGCAAACATTCCGTTCAACTTCTACACCTCCTCGGAGATGCTGCAGAGGGTCCTGGAGAAGCCGCTGGAGAAGAAGGCTGGTCGGAATTACGGGCCCCCGGGTGGGAAAAAGCTCATATATTTCATCGACGACTTGAACATGCCAGAGGTCGGTTTATTTTAAATTCTTCTTGTTGTATTTTTTTCCTTCGGTGGCTTTCTCTTGCCTTGTCTTGTCGGCGGCTTGCAGAAGACGGTGATTTACATTTTATGTTACATTACGTCAGACGTTGTCTATTTCTCTTCAGTGGCGTAGCCAGGTTTCCAGAATGGGGACACTTCTAACATTTTCGGCCCAAAAGTCTTGGCTAGCAAAAAGATTGTCATATCGAGGCATTTTAAAGTTTGCTATCTGGCGCATTTTCTTCGATCTAATACTACCCCTTCTTCTTCCTCCCAACTACTCCGGTTTTTTGACGAATCTCATGACTGGTTCCGATCAGAATAGGGGCCAGGCCCCTTGGCTATGCCTATGAATCTTATTGTTCATTCATTCATTCATTCGTTCATTTTATAAGTATCAAAGCAAAAGTCAAGCAAATTACTCACAGTATATCTAATGAATGATTACATAGACATATGTGATTGAGTGTACAGTTTTATATTTACAAATATAGAGAGATACTAAATTGAGAGATGGGAAGAAGAGGCTTATTAATTTTCTGTAATAAATTTGCCTTCCGATATAATAAATATTGATCTAGCAATACACTTTGAGATTATCTTAATGTGTTCTGCAGTGAATGAGTTTCAGTGTGGATGAGTAAGTGTTGATTTGGGGATGAGGGGGTAGAGAGATTACTGCAGAAATAGAAAGAGTGTAAAAATCATACTGTGGTACCGATGAGCACTGGGCAGGGTGGGTGGGGGGAGGGGGGGAAAGGAGGTCTATTCGACCGGTTGGTTGGAAGTAGAGAAAGCAACGAATGGATTTTGCAGGTTGACAAGTATTTCACCGTCCAGCCACACACCCTGATGCGCCAGCACATCGACTACAGTCACTGGTACGACCGAGCGAAGCTGACGCTGAAGGACATCCACAACACGCAGTACGTCGCGTGCATGAACCCGACCGCGGGTAGTTTCACGATCGACACGCGACTCCAGCGCCACTTCTGCGTCTTCGCGCTCAGCTTTCCGGGGCCCGACGCCCTGCAGACCATCTACAGCAGCATCCTCTCGCAGCATCTTTCCAGCGCCGCCTTTCCGGTGCTGGTCCAGCGTACGACCACGCTGCTCGTTTCGGCGGCGCTGGGCCTTCACACCAGGGTCGCTCAGACTTTCCTTCCGACTGCGATTAAGTTTCACTACGTCTTCAACCTCAGGGACCTGTCGAACATCTTTCAGGTGAGACGGTTTCTTGGAGTATCTCCTAGACGAGGTCAAGCTCTAACTGCAGTGGTTTTAGCCTTACTACCAGTGGCGGTTTCACCATGTTGATGACTGGGGATGCATCCCCCCACCGCGATTCCGGATAACCTTTGTTTTGCATGTCGACCTATTTTCCGTTAAGGTTTTTTTTTAAATTTAGTGAAAAATACTGTGAATGACCTTTTTTGCTTGTTGGCTTTTTCTGGCAAAGTTTATTAACATTTAGTGGGCACAAAACACTAACAATGACCTTTTTCTCTCTTTTCTTTTTTCTTCTTCACTTTGCATCTCCCCACCAACTTCCTATAAATTTTATTCACCCCCAAAATTTAAAAATTCCTGGAACCACCACTGCTTACTACAGTCGTATTTTGCAGACGTTTGATTATGCAGACATTTATTTGGCTGTCTGTTTCAGTGTCTGTCTACGTAATAGGAATGCAGATATTTGGTTCTGAGGTTGATAATTAATAAATTACACAAGTTTTATTATTTTGGTCTTTAGTTATGCGAAGACTTGCTGCTTCGGCGTTTGCTCATTTTTGAATTACTCTTTTTAGGGTCTTTTGTTTTCAACGCCTGAATGTCTCAAGGCGCCTCTCAATCTCGTCCGGCTGTGGGTCCACGAGGCATATCGCGTCTACCGCGATAAACTCATCGAGCTGAAGGACATAGAAGCGTTCGACAGGCTTGTCAAGGAGACCGTCAAAAAGACATTCGAGGAGATTCCAGATGCCGATGTATTGATGCAGCCTTTGCTGTATTGCCACTTCATAGCTGGAATTGGAGACCCAAAGTATCTTCCGGTGACAGAAATGAACGAGCTGAACAAGCTTCTTGTCGACGCGCTTGACAACTACAACGAAATCAACGCCGTCATGAACCTCGTGCTTTTCGAAGACGCCATCGCCACATCCTCCGGATAAACCGGATCCTCGAGTCGCCGCGCGGCAACGCGCTGCTGGTCGGCGTCGGCGGCAGCGGAAAGCAGAGCCTGTCGCGCCTCGCGGCGTTCATCAGCACCCTGGAAGTCTTCCAGATAACGCTGCGGAAGGGCTACGGAATTCCCGACCTGAAGGTCGACCTGTCCCACCTCTACACCAAAGCGGGCGTAAAAGGCGTCGGGATGGTCTTGCTCATGACCGACGCTCAGGTTGCCGGACGAGAAATTCCTGGTCCTTATCAACGACTTGCTCGCTTCCGGAGAGATCCCCGACTTGTTTCCAGACGATGAGGTGGAAAACACCATCAACGCCTTGCGTAACGAGGTCAAGGGAATGGGGATTTTCGACTCGAAGGAAAACTGTTGGAAATATTTCATCGACAAAGTTCGCAAGCAACTCAAGGTTTGACTTCGATAAATGGCATTTTCTCTTTTTGCTGAAACTATTATTCATATTGGGCAAGTTGTAATGAAATTACATCGGTAGAAGGTTGGCCTTATCTTCATTGGGAGAATTTTTCACCGTGAGACTTTGATAGATTTTAAGGATTTTGAAATTAGATCAGAAAATCTAATTTATGATCCTCGCTCAGCAGGCCCTAGTCTTCATGCCAAGATGTTTTCAATAAGGTTCCATGTTTGTTTTTCCCCGTCGTCACTAGGTGGTTCTCTGCTTCTCGCCCGTTGGAAGCACCTTGAGGGTAAGGAGTCGTAAGTTTCCAGCCGTTACCAACACGACAAGCATAGACTGGTTCCACGAGTGGCCCGAAGAGGCGCTCATCTCCGTCAGTCGGCGTTTCCTCGGCGAGAACGAACTACTGACGGTAAGATCATCAAATTTCTAGCAGTATATTCCTAAATGGAGTTGTTGTAGGCTAACATTTATTTAATAGTTCGATGGGGACCGTCCATAAAGTACGCCACACTCGAGGGGAGAGGTCTAAGAAAGTGCGACAGTTTGTGACGGGGAGGGGTAAGGACCGGCACGACGCCACACTTTCAATATAAGTAAAACACGTTTTTAATTGCTCATTAGCACTTTCTTTGTCTCAATTAAATTTGTTATAATTGTCGTGTCGAAAGTTGTATATCTGTTTTGCTGCTGAAAATTGAATGAGAAACTTGAATATACCGGTAGGTATTAAGTAGAAAACCTGCGTGATGTAACTTATGGACAACGCATTTAGGGGGTCCGAGATCTGTGACGTACTTTTAGGGGGTTCCAAGATTTGCGACAGTTTGTGGCAGGAGGAGGGTGTTAACATAAGACAAAAGTGTGACGTATTTTATGGACGGCCCCATAGATGAACTTGCAATTTACGGTACGTCTGAAATTCTGGACGTCTTTTTAGCCCGAGATGTGCGACTCGATTTCGCTGTTCATGGCGAACACTCACAAGACGGTGAACGAATCGAGTCAGATATACCTGCAGAACGAACGCCGGTACAACTATACGACGCCGAAGAGCTTCCTCGAACAGATCAAACTCTACCAGAACATGCTGCGAGCTCAGCACGCCGAGCTGCAGGCAAAGACCCTGCGCCTTGAAAACGGTCTGGAGAAACTGAAGAGTACCACCAGTCAGGTAGAAATGTCATTCTGGCATTATTGGAAATGCGTTTTTAGAATACTGTGTTATGCCATTGTTCATTTGCTATTAGAAAAAGTACTGTTTTAAGGCCTTGACTTTTGTCCAGTTTTCATTGTTTTTATTAATTCTCTTGTTGTCATTTTGTATCAGTATTGTTATTTATTATTATTATTATTATTATTATTATTATTATTATTATTATTAGCAGCAGCAGCAGCAGCAGCAGTAGTAGTAGTAGTAGTAGTAGTAGTAGTAGTAGTAGTGGGTTTGTCTAAATGACATCTGTTATTTTTTTAACAACTTTCCAGGTAGACGATCTAAAGGACAAACTTGCGGCTCAAGAGAAAGACGTGACTCTGAAAAACGAAGAGGCAAACAAGCTGATCCAGATCGTCGGAGCGGAAACGGAAAAGGTGTCGACGGAGAAGTCGCTGGCCAACGAGGAGGAGAAGAAGGTGAAGCTGATCAAGACCGACGTGACCAAGAAGCAGAAGGAGTGCGAACTAGATCTTGCCAAGGCAGAACCAGCCCTCAATGCTGCCAAGGAGGCGCTCAACACCTTGAATAAGGTCGGTAGAATTAAATTATACAGTGGCGCTATAGAAGTTTAGGATTAAATTAGACTTGTGTTGCTATTAATTCGGATTAGCTTTCTGCAGGTTGATCGGCATCTTCGATGTCCTACCAGGTTATTTTTACACCCCCTAACACCCCAAACACCATCCCCCAATTTGAGACTGACATCCGCCAACACCCCCTAATTTTAGCTATGGGATGACCTTTTCTTTTGCTTGTCAGAATTTTTTGGCAAGGAGACCCCAGAATTTATCAAGACCCCCCCCCCACTAATTGGAAATCCTAGAAATAACCCTGTCCTACTAATCTGGCATTACCGTGTGTTACGCACTCTATACTATTGCTGTATTGAGAAGAGGTAAACGTGGTGCATGCGATGTTGTTTCAGACAAACTTGACCGAAATGAAGGCTTTTCCATCTCCTCCGCCTGCCGTAATCAACGTAGCAGCCGCTGTTCACGTTCTCTTTGCTGCCTACAATAAAAACAAAGTTCCGAAAGACAGAAGCTGGAAGGAGAGCAAGAAGGACATGGCCAAGGTGAAGGCCACTCGATAATGTGTCTTACAAAATCTCTAGAAAACTCTTGAGATGGAGTTCGAATTATTATGTATTTTGCAATTTGCAATTTTGCAGCATGATTTTCATAATTCTGTTTCATTTATAGCAAGATTAGATACATATTACATCCAGCAGATTTTGAACATACAGGATGGCGCAAAAAAAGCCGGACTATAATTAATGCAAACCTAAATGTGACTAGTTCGGGTTTTTTGCGCCGTCCTGTACATATTTACTGTATTGTCAATTACCGGGTATTTAGAAGGCATTTATATGGATTGTGCAACCATGTGAACATTTTTGGTGGATTTATAGCTTGTGTAGCCACAGGACTATGTTTGCTATGCATAGTTTTTATAAATAAGTATAATATTCAGCTATTGTCTGTATATGTGTGTGTGCGCGTTAATGTGCGTGTGCACGAGTGTGTGTGCATGGGAGGGTCTATGCATTGTTTGTGTTTGATTGTTATTCTATATATTTATCTTATATTATATTTGTTTGTGATCAGTAAGTAATTGGAGAAATACGATAAATACAACAGTGCCAGACTACTGTACCCAGTGAACCTTTGTGACGGTTAGGTCGACGAATTTCTGTCGAGACTTATCAACTATCCGAAGGAGAGCATCGACGACGCGATCCAGAAAGCCATCCAACCGTACATCAACAACAGCGAATTCGAGCCAGATTTTGTCCGCACCAAGTCGTCGGCGGCCGCCGGGCTCTGTGCGTGGGTCATCAACATCATGAGATTCTACGTGGTGTTCTGCGAGGTGCACCCAAAGCGCGTGGCGCTCGATACCGCCAACGAGCAGCTGCGATCCGCCGAGGAAAAGCTCCTGGTTGTCCAGACTAAGATCACTACGCTGGAAGCCGCGCTCGGAAAATTGACGGAGGAGTTTCAGGTTGCGGCCGACGCGAAGCTCAAATGTCAACAGGTCTGACGTACGGTAGAATTTCAATTGTAATCGACTCGACTGTAATGTATATATATACTCGGTTACAAAGTACCGCAGTGGTTAGAGTGGTTTGCTGGAGGTGCCGGGGCCCTATGCTGTGAAAACCCTGGGCCCGAGATATATTTGTCGGGGCCGATCAATGAGGTGCCGGGGCCCATAACAGAGGTGCCGGGGCCCGCCGGGGGCCCGGCCCACTTTAACCACTGGAGTACCGCAATGTGCACTGGCGTAAACTTATATGAAGAACTGGGGGCCCAACCAATATGCCTTCCGCAAAAAGTCGGGGCTCGAGCCTAGAGGCCTAAAAGACGTTTACGCCTATGGTCCCGTGTGGTACGCTACAGTATTGGATGGTATTGGATATAACGTACCTAAGATATATCGTACTAAATTTTACAGACCTGTATACGTTATAAAGAAGTTCTACTTTATGTTTTTTACATTTTTAAAGATTTTGCTTTGTTCATTGGGTTTGTTTGGTAGAGCGTGTGTCTGTGTGTTTTCTAAGAGATTTAAACATTTGTATGCTTAAAATGGACTTTATTTATTGCTACTGAGAATTTGATTAGACTGATGAATAAATAAATATTCTTTGTTGAATAAACAGAGATGAAAAATGCACGTGCTGTTGTCCCTTGGATGCATTATACAGGGTGGTGCAAAAAAAACCGGACTATATTAAATGCAAACCTAAAGGTGACTAGTCCGGGGTTTTTTGCACCACCCTGTAGTGTCAACATTATGAGAATTAGGTTGGTTACGTCAATCAAATTGAAGTAGCAACTGGCGGAAACTAGGCAAAATGCATGTCGAGTTCAAATGCTTTGAGAAAAATGATCCGAGTCTAGATCGGTAGCTTGTCAAAACAGAAAATTGTTTGCAGGAGGCTGACCGTACGTACAAGACCATCGACCTTGCAAATCGCCTGGTGGGAGGACTCGCCTCCGAGAACGTCCGCTGGGCCGAGGCGGTCGAGCAGTTCAAGATCCAGGGGGAGACCGTCCCGGGCGACGTCCTGCTCGTCTCCGCGTTCCTTTCGTACGTCGGCTGCTTCACGAAGCACTACCGGCTCGACCTCATGAACCGGCACTGGTTTCCGTACCTGAAGGAGCTGAAGAACCCGATCCGGGTCACGGAGAATCTCGACCCGCTCTCGCTTCTGACCGACGACGCGCAGGTCGCCGGGTGGAACAACGAGGGACTGCCGAGCGACCGGATGTCGACGGAGAACGCGACCATCCTCACGAACTCCGAGCGCTGGCCGCTCATGATCGACCCGCAGCTGCAGGGGGTCAAGTGGATCAAGACCAAGTACGGCAGCAAGCTCGTCGTCGTACGTCTCGGGCACAAGAACTACCTCGACACCATAGAACGAGCAATTTCCGCTGGAGATACCGTCCTGATCGAAAACATCGGAGAGTCCGTCGATCCCGTCCTCGACACGATCATTGGCCGAAATACGATTAAAAAGGCGAGAAAATTTTTTCTATTTGCTCTAAGTCTCTGTTAACTTTATGGCAAAGTGTCACAAAAATTAGATGCTCTTTACCATTACGTGTAATAATTGCCATATCGGTAAGAACTTGCTTTTAATTTTATCCAGAATATGTAACAAATGATAATGTGCAAGATATGTCTGAGTAAAGATAATGAATAATGTGGAAGATTGATTTCTGGTTTCATATAAGAAAGTGAGAAAGAAGTCTCAGGCTGAAGATAATTTACTACTTTTACATGAATTAAGAATTACTATAATATTTATAAGAACCTGTGCTAATATTTTACTTTCTGTAAATGCTGTTATATAAATGACATGATCTTTTTATGATTTATGTTGTAGGGCACTGCCATTAAAATGGGAGATAAGGAAATCGAATATCATAAAAACTTTCGCCTAATACTGCACACGAAGCTTGCAAATCCGCATTACAAACCGGAAATGCAGGCCCAGACGACTCTGATCAACTTCACTGTTACCCGCGATGGCCTTGAGGACCAGCTCCTGGCCGCCGTCGTCGCGAAGGAGCGCCCAGACCTGGAAAAGCTGAAGGCTGATTTGACTCGCCAGCAGAACGAGTACAAGATTACGCTGAAACGGCTCGAGGACTCGCTTTTGGCGCGCCTTTCGGCAGCCGAGGGCGACTTCCTCGGGGACTACGAGCTCGTGGAAAACCTCGAGACTACGAAGCGCACTGCCATGGAGATCGAGGTCAAGGTCAGGGAGGCAAAGGTCACAGAGGCCCAGATCAACGAAGCCCGCGAGGCTTATAGGCCGGCGGCGGCCCGCGCCTCGTTGCTGTATTTCATTCTTAACGATCTCAACAAGATTAACCCGCTCTATCAGTTCTCGCTAAAGGTGATAATGTTGCTTCGAAGACTTGTCTATCTTTTCAGTTGATTTTTCCTATTTTACGATTTGCACGAAACATTGTTGGTAATTTCTGCATGTTAATCTATCTGATAATATATTTATAGGCATGTGAACTGTATGTAGCAGATGCTAAGTGGTGGAGTAAAATGGATAGATGGACAGATTAGAGAATGAGTGAAGAAGAGAGAATATTGAAGGGCAGCATGGACAAGATACATAATAATAATAATAATATAATAATAATAATAATAATAATAGTAGTAGTGGTAGTAGTAGTAGTAGTAGTAGTAGTAGTAGTAGTAGTAGTAGTAGTAGTAGTAGTAGTAGTAGTAGTAGTAGTAGTAGTAATAGTAATAGTAGTAGTAATAATAATAATAATAATAATAATAATAATAATAATAATAATAATAATAATAATAATAATAATAATAAATAATAATAAATAGTAATAGTAATAATAATAATAAAAAAGTTGTAGTAGTAGAATTTTTTTAAAAGTCCGCTTGGATAGCCATATGCAGTACCGGTATGTCCTGTATTTTCTTTATGAAAGGCTTTCAGTGTGGTGTTCGAAAAGGCAATCGACAAAGCGGAGCAGGCGGAGGAATTTAAGCAACGCGTTACGAATCTCATAGACTGCATTACATTCTATGTCTTTATGTACACATCGCGAGGTCTCTTTGAGAGAGACAAGCTCATCTTCATGGCTCAGATGACCTTTCAGGTGATTTTGAAGCTAGTAAAAATATTCTCTCTGGCTTTTAATAATAATAATAATAATAATAATAATAATAATAATAATAATAATAATAATAATAATAATAATGTGATTTTAAGTGGTTTAGGAGGCTAAGTAAGCCTGTGTGAAAACCACTCTGCAGCTTTTCGTTTGTGTTCAATTCGAATCAGCAGAATTTTGACTAAGAATCTTTTTCTTCTGATGTATTTTCATTTATTAAAATCAGATTTCCTTGCAGATTAGTTGTCTGCTTTGGACATAGAATGCCAAAAAATTTAGTGAATTGAATTCTGTACTCTGCTCTATATTATCCTTTAATTAATTTTTAAACATAGACATTATCCTTTAATTAATTTTTAAACATAGATATTATTCTTTAATTAATTTTTAAACATAGATATTATCCTTTAATTAATTTTTAAACATAGATATTATCCTTTAATTAATTTTTAAACATAGATATTATTGATGGAGAAAGATATACACCCGGGAGAGCTTGACTTTCTTCTTCGCTATCCTGCCATTCCAAACATGGTTAGCCCAGTGGAGTTCCTTAGCAACTTGTCATGGGGTGGCATCAAGGTATGTACATGATTTTTTGAAATTCTCTTCTATTTGAAATCTTAAATTAAGAGTATTAAATTAATTAGTTAATTAATTAATCTGACTGAGAAAATCAAACGGATAACAGAGTAAACAGAATTTATATTACCAGAAAATGTTGTTGAGCTTATGCCAAAACAACTACTACAGGTTAACTGGTTAACTAATTTTTAATTTGATATTTGGTTTTGAAAGTTCTGTCTTGTTGCAGGCTCTTGCGAACATGGAAGAATTCCGCAATCTCGACCGCGACATCGAAGGATCCGCAAAACGGTGGAAAAAGTTCGTGGAAAGCGAGACTCCGGAAAAGGAGAAGTTTCCACAGGAGTGGAAGAACAAGTCCTCCCTCCAGAAACTGTGCATGATGAGAGCTCTGCGACCTGACCGCATGACCTACGCAATCACGTCAGTTCATTCTAATGAAGCCAATTAATTATAATCCGGTCAGTTCATTCTAAGCAGGCCAATACAATCTGATCTGGCTAGTTGGCGCTGAAATTTTACAGGGGAAAGAAACTGTTGCGATGGTCTGTGGACTGGCAGCATAGGCAGATTTGGGTAGGCTAAGATTTGGGTAGGCTAACATGGGGGGTCGTATTCTTTTATAGGCCTATAACTTTTGATTTCTTGGGAGGAGCAACTAAATCTTTGAGTTGGGTGGTCCAGAGGGCTAGCACCCTCTACTGAAATAGGCAGAAATTGCTACGTATTAAAAAATTTTTCTATGTCAGTGGCTATTTTTTGCCTAAAGACGTATGGATAAAACATATAGAACGTATTCTTTCGTTGGTGGGATTAGTTGGGTAGGCTTAAGCCTACCCTAGCCTTTAATAAAATCCGCCTATGACTGGCAGACACTTTTTAATATAGACAAATGTTCTGTAATGCATGCTGAAAAATCTAATCACATCTCTAAATATGCTTTTGGGGGTAAAGCATGTAAATGTAAAAATAAATTCTAAAAGAAAAGGGTGGAACCATGGGTAAAAACCCATATTTTTATTGCAAGTGTTGTGGATGTATGGCCTAAAATCCTCTTTGATAAACTAAAGATCATGATTTATGATGATGACGACGATGATGATGATGATGATGATGATGATGATGATGATGATGATGATGATGATGATGACGATGATTATGAGTTTTTTGTTTTTGAATACAGCTGCTTTGTGGAGGAGAAACTTGGAAGCAAATATGTAGAGGCGAGATCGATCGAATTTGCCAAGTCATACGAGGAGTCGGGACCTGCAACGCCGATCTTCTTCGTCCTCTCGCCAGGTGTCGATCCTCTGAAGGACGTGGAAAAGCTCGGAGTGAAGCTCGGATTCACTTTCGACAATCGAAATTTCCACAACATCTCCCTCGGCCAAGGCCAGGAGACCGTCGCCGAACAGGCGATGGATGTGGCTGCCAAAGATGGACACTGGGTTATTCTCCAGGTGACTTTAGCAAGCATTGGCGTAAACTTGGATGAAAAAGTGGGGGGGCCCGAATCTTTATCTTCCCCACTTCTCTATGGTATCCTTTAAAAATGTGGGGCGGAGGGCTCAAGCCTCAAGGCCTAATAGAAGTTTATGCCTACAGTAGCAGGCTCTATCTATTTGCTGGTAGATTATTTGCCTCTTCTTTTGATTTTGTCTGTTAGGGCAGTTGGTTCATTTGGGTTCACTTTGGTGAAGTATCCTTATGTTTGAATGGCAATTATTAAAAGAGAAATTCATTTGAGTATCAGTTTAATTGAGCAACTAAATGCATTGTCGCTCGATTTATTTCTTGCTCGAGCAACGTCCAACTACAGTTGTGACTCAATATGACTCATCGCTTGTACTGTTTTCATATTAAATAAATGCCGTAGAATGTCCACCTTGTGGCACGCTGGCTTGGCAACCTCGAGAAGAAGCTGGAACAGTACAGCAGCGACAGTCATCCCAAGTACAGGGTCTACATAAGTGCCGAGCCAGCTCCCACAGCGGACAGTCACATCATACCGCAGGGAATCCTCGAAGGCTGCCATCAAGATCACAAACGAAGCTCCGACCGGCATGTTCGCGAACCTCCACAAAGCACTGGACAATTTCAGCCAGGTAGTACGGTCTCCAATCTCCAAAATTTAAAAAAAACTGCCCCACCTCTGAAAAACCAGCCCGCAACGAGAGAAAAATGGATCGACAGGGCGAAAACCCATTACACAATCCTGTAATGGGTCTACACAAATTTCATTTCTGGTCGTGTCATATTACCGTTCTGTGGCTGTTTCCAGGGTATTCAAATGGTGGTTCACGGGCCAGATCCGGACCACCAAAGGGTGTGAAATGGCCCGCTCCAATACTTAATGAAATAGTTTTTAAAATGTCTTGTTTTCAGCTTACCTGTTTTCTATTACTAATGAGCTACATTTTTGTAACTAAAAATATTTTTATGGTAGTCATCTTAAGCGCTTTAAAGTCTGGTGCATTCTCCTCAATCTAATAATACCCCCCGTGGCTATGCCAATGGTGTGGAGTTTCACTGGTGGTGGTATCCCTCTACTGTCAAAACCATTAATCGTCAAATTGCTTCTGTGGGCATGGTTCATTATGGTCCCACACTGGTTAATTATCCCAACCAGTCGTGCATCAGTTGGTTTGACGTTAAAGCGTATTTCGTCGTATGGTGTCTTTGTCGTAGGAAACCTTCGAACAGTGCAGCAAGGAGGCGGAATTCAAAAGCATTTTGTTCGCACTCTGCTATTTCCACGCGGTCGTCTGCGAACGCCGCAAGTTTGGTCCCCAGGGCTGGAACCGCGTCTATCCGTACAACAACGGGGACCTGACGATCAGCGTCAACGTGCTGCAGAACTACCTGGAGGCAAACAGCAAGGTGCCCTGGGAGGACCTGAGGTACCTCTTTGGCGAGATCATGTACGGAGGCCATATCACCGACGATTGGGACAGGCGGCTCTGTCGAACGTACCTCGGCGAGTACATGAACTTTGCCATGGTTTGTTTTCTACGATTCGATTGTTTTAAAAATTTCGTTTAGATTTGTTTCCCTTATTTTGCTATAAAAATAATGGTAATAATAAAGTGAGACCGCTCCCGACAAATTTGCAATGAAACTCGAGACGCATCTTTTTAGCATTTCGTATCAGAGGCTTCTGTAAAGCGCTCTTGACTATGGCCTTCGCCAGGCACATAGTGCTATACAAATTGACATTTATAATAATAATAATAATAATATTCATCATCATCATCATCATCACCATGCTCCTCCCTCACACCAACGCTGGGCGATGACATCAACCAGCTGTGGTCATGAAGTTCTCTCTTGTGCTTTCCACGTTGTTCTTGGTCTGCCTCAACCTCTTTTGCCTTCTACCATTCCTAGCATGATTGTCTGTTCCAGTGTATAGTCTTCTTGTCGGACTATGTGACCAAAGTATTGCAGATTCCTCTTCTCTATCACCGCCAATAGACTTCTTTTGTTTTGGCCTGTTCCATTACCTGTACATTTGTTGCTCTGACTCTGTTTGTTTCATTAGTTCACTAAAGGTTGTCGCTGACATTGTCTGGATGTCTATACAAATTTGTTACTACAATACTGAATACTAGTGTAATTACACAATCTACTGTTGCAACTACTAGATCTGAGTTGTTCTTAGTGTTTTGTACTGTTATTGTTATTTTCTTGACTAGTGTTGTTTTTCTTCTGCTTATTCATGTACCTATTATGCTTGGGGGCTAATATCACCATGCCAATATTGGTTTTTCGGATTTGTTTTATTAAATTTTATTGCTTAGATATTCATCCTCTTCTTGGTGAAAATTTAAATGCTGCTTTTTTCAAGAAAGCTTCTGACCATTAAACACTGAGACTTTCTTTTATTTCCAGCTTGATGGTGATCTCCACTTTGCGCCTGGATTCAACGTGCCTCCGAATACCGACTACAAAGGATACCATATGTACATCGACGAAAACCTACCTCCCGAAAGTCCCGCCTTGTACGGCTTGCATCCGAACGCAGAGATCGAGTTCCTGACAAAGATATCAGAGAACCTCTTCCGGACTGTTTTTGAGCTCCAGCCTCGGGACGCTGGAGCCGGGGCTGGAGCAGGAGCGAGCAGGGAGGAGAAGGTTAGTACTCGGGCAACCTCAGTATGAATTTAATATTACAACAACAACTACTACTACTACTACTACTACTACTACTACTACTACTACTACTACTACTACTACTACTAATAATAATAATAATAATAATAATAGCAGGGTTTAGTGGTTCGGTAGGGTCTGCCCCAGGGATATTTTTACACCCCCTAACACCCCTCCAACACCTCCCAATTTGAGGTCAACACCCCCAAAATTTGGTAATGTGACAATGGTATACATACAAAATGCATACTAATTAGCTCCTGACACTCCCACCCCAATTTGAGGTCGACACTCCTCCAAATTCACAATCCTAGAAATATCCCTGGTCTGCCCTGTGTGAGAACCACTATGTTCCACACAGCCATTCATTTACATGTACATTATGGTCTTGCTGTGTAATCTCATTCACTGCCCTCTTGTCCTCTGGTAGGTTTGTTCCTGTATTCTCCTTCTTTGTCTTCCTGTCTTTTGCATCGACAAATATAACAACAAAACGAGAATTTTATTTGTTTTTCCTGGTGAGTATTTGTAGTTATCAGGTATTTGTAGTCTGTTGGAAGTTCAGGGATTTGAAATTCTGTTTGTTAGCGAGTTCTGCCAGTTGACTAACTAACTCTGTTGCCGCGTGTTTTTATCCTAGATCAAAGCGCTTCTTGACGACATTGTCGACAGGCTTCCAGAAACATTTCAGATGCAAGAAATGACGGCAAAGGTTCCACCGGAGGAGCGAACACCGTACGTCATCGTTGCTTTCCAGGAAGCGGAAAGGATGAACATGCTGACCACGGAGATGCGGAGATCCCTAAAGGAGCTTAACCTTGGCCTTAAGGTGTGGCACAGTAATGAGTCTTGCAGCTTCTCTCTGTATTTTATTAGTAAAGAATTATTACTAATTTATTTTTATTAAGTCAGAATCAAAGTCAGATAGTATCTGTAAAGTAGCTTCTTATCTTATGGTTGAGATCCCAACATCATTCTGTTATTGGCCAATTATGGTTAGAAGATAAGTAGCAAGAAACAGGCTGGTTAGGGGCCATCCATAAAGTACGTCATGCTGTTTTTGGCCATTTTTAACTCTTCCCCTGTCACAAACTGTCACAAATCTCGGACCCCTAAAAGTACGTCACAAATTTTGGACCCCCCTAAAGCGTCGTCCGTAAATTACGTCACACAGTTTTTCTATTTAATATATTCGAGTTTCTCGTTCAATTTTCTGCGGCACGACAGATTTTTAACTTCCAACAATGAGACAATGATAACGAATATAATTGAAACCTAAAATCTAAAGTATCTCAGGTAAAAAAATGTCAATGAGCAATTAAAAACGTCTTTTACTATGCCTCCTATCAGGTTTATTTAAGGTTTTATTTGTACTGAAAGTGTGATGTTATGCTGGTCCTTACTCCTCCCCTGTCACAAACTGTCACTTTCTTAGACCCCTTCCCTTAGAGTACATACATTGCTTGCAGTGCATTTTTCTTCCATAGCATTATTTTCTTGTTGACTCTTGAGCAAGATTTTGGAAAGGTACATACCGGTACTATATGGATGAGCCCTTATCTCAAGACATGGCTCTTCCGTCGATTGACTTATGCTTTTCTGATGTGCTGTTTAATTGAATTGGGTAAGTTTGATTGCTTTAGGGTGAACTGACTATAACTCAGGACATGGAAACCCTTGGAAATTCCCTTTTCTCGATTCCGTGCCGGAGACTTGGGCCAGACGAGCGTATCCGTCTCTGTACGGACTGTCCCAGTGGTACGCCGACATGCTGCAGCGCGTCAAGGAACTGGAGACGTGGACAGCCGACTTCCTGCTTCCGGCGGTGGTGTGGCTGGCCGGGTTCTTCAACCCGCAGTCATTCCTGACCGCCATCATGCAGCAGATGGCCCGCAAGAACGAGTGGCCGCTCGACAAGATGTGCCTCCAGTGTGACGTCACGAAGAAGGTGAAGGAAGACATGGGAGGACCCCCGCGCGAGGGCGCCTTCGTCCACGGGCTGTACATGGAGGGGGCGCGCTGGGACACCCAGACGGGCATGATCAACGAGTCGCGGCTGAAGGAGCTTGCCCCTGCGATGCCGGTGATCTTCATCAGGGCGATCCCGGTCGACCGGCAGGACCTTCGAACATCTACGAATGCCCGGTGTACAAGACAAAGCAGCGCGGCCCGACCTTCGTCTGGACGTTCAATCTGAAGTCGAAGGAGAAGCAGGCAAAGTGGACCCTCGGAGGAGTGGCACTACTGCTTCAGGTGTAGGAGTGAAAGGCAAAGCAACAGTGACTATATACAAATTGGTGTCATATTTTCTGGATAGAACCCTTGTTTATGAAGAACTTTTGAGACATTTTGAAATATAATTTTTTTTGTGAGATAATTTTCAGGATTTGCTTTACAAAAATGAAAGGCATTGAATTCTGATAAATCATTTTTGTCTCTATGGATACAAATCTTCTCTTTGGTTATTCAGTTTTGCCTGATATGGGGCTGCAGATATGTCTGCACTGAGTTTTCATATATTATTCAATGTTTGTATTTATTTGAGCTTTTCGAAATAATTTGAATTATTGTTTGTCGCGTTTGTTAATCATTACTTTTCTAAATGTTTGACTGTTCTGCATTTTTACAAGTTGCTTAATAACCGTTGTTCATCATCTCGAAGTCTATGTTTAGCATTTATTATTTTAAATGTTGACTGCACTAGTGCACTGCAACTTTACAAGTGCCTCTATTTACAACAGCAATGACTCATTTGTTAGGAGCAGATGTCTAATATTGCCCCTCCAAGTACAATACCGGTACTAAGATGTTTTAACATCATACAGTGTTCTGAGTTTTAACCGTTGTGCATAACTTTGGATTCCATTGAGAATGTATATCCTTTTTTTATATTATGCATTTCTTTGCAAGTGAAGTGTGCTTGTCTTGCAGTGAAAATCGTCACGGGTTAATTTTTGTCCATTTTTGTGCGTTTGGCATATCTGTTGATGCTGGCAGGTTCGATAAGCGCTTCACTTTTTGTTGTATGGTTTTCACACAGGCTATGTAAGAACTAAGTAAATATAATGAACAGCATATAGAAAAACAAATGAATTTATAAAAAGACACTAAACACTGTTTTTGCCTCCCAGAAAGCCCGTCCCTCCTATTGAATGCCTGCCCCCCTCATCACGGGTGATATTCTTCCTGTATGTGCTGATTTATGAAAAATAGTTGCCCCCATGCTAGCTTAGTAGAAGTTGGCACCCCAACGTCCCTCTTGCCAATTCCTGGAGCCGCCACTGGTTTGAAGACTGCTTTAAAGTTAAATTGAATGATCATAAACAGTCATTTAGATCAATTCGACAGTGACGTGTCACGTAGTCACGGACGCCCGACCCCTCACCCCCTGGCTACGCCAGGGAAATTAGATCTATTCGTTTCTATGTCTATGTGAGACGTCTGAACCTTAATTCATGCCGCAGTTCAGACTCAAATGCGAAATAATTTATGTAGCGCTCGATTCGTCACTTATTGAGCACGACACCGTTCGCCTCCAAATGGTTCTTTAACAGATCATCGTCGTAGTTGAACTTCTATAGCGCCATGTTGTGATCGAACCGCGTCCGACGGTTCGACTTCAACTGGTCGATCCGACGTCTTCTACGATCGCAGGAGGAGGAGGAGGAGGAGGAATTCGAGGCCCTGTTGACCGCAGCCCTGAGGTCTTTGGGGTGATTCGAGTCTTCGTCTTCTTCGTCGGCAACGAAGAACACGGTGTTCGCTCGGGTTATGGACGTAAGATGGCGCTGGAAGGCGGCGTTCGAGGAAGGGCGAGGTCCCTCGTTGTCCCGCGTCGAGCCCTCCACCGTTGCCGGGTCCGAGAAATGTCCGACGCCGGATCCGGAATGGCCGATACCGAGCGGGGCGAGACAGCGTCGGAAGAGGCGACGGAAGCCATGTTTGAACTTCTCCTAGGAAACGAAGACACGTGACCGCTTAGGCCGGAAACGACGTCACGTCAGAGCTCGGCGTGATCGTGTTTCGATGGCTTGAAATTAATGCTGATAGTTAAGATCATGGAGGCAGTGGCGGCTCCAGGATTTCGCAAGTGGGGGGGGGGCGTTGGAACTTGGGGTGACAACTTCTAATCATGGGGCCAACTATTTGTTGTTAGGCATGTAGTAATACAGTAGTATTAAGTATAGGGTCCCAACATGGGGGGCACTAGGGGAGGGGTCAGGCACTCAATAGGGGGCACGGTCCCTCGGGTCCCCCTGTGGAGCCGCCACTGCATGGAGGTATTACCCATGGTTATTATTTTTTGATTGTCTGTCGTCTTTCTTTTCAGACGGCAAAGGCGATTTTTTGAAAACATATTTTATTATTGCCGTTAATTCTACTTTCTGATTTTTAAAAATAAATCTATTTAATTTCCAATGTTCTAACAGTCTAACTTCTTTGTTCTTAATTAATTTCTTGCTCTTTGTACGTCGTTGTTGAAGTAGGCCTAATAATGACTACGAAGAAGTAGGTAGACAGTGGCGTAGCCAGGATTTCCGGAAGGGGGTCTGGTTTTTCTCGTTTTGACCGCAACCATCTTCGGAAAAATCTTGACAAGCAAAAAATGGTCTTCACCTCTTAAGCCGTTACATTGTAGGCCCTATAGTCAGCTAGCCAAGGGGGTTTGACCCCCAAAATCGCGTCTCAAAATTAAAAATGCATAGAAACTCATTAAAAATATTTTGTTTTCGGCAGCCAGGAGGGTTTAACCCCCAAACCCACCGGCTACGCCACTGGTGCCAGTGCTGACTTACGTTCAATAAACCGTATATGAAAGGATTATAGCAGGAGTTGCTCATTGCGAGCCAATTGGAACAGAACCAGATGATGTTGATATACTTGTACCTGAAAGTAAATCAATTATTAATAGGCCTATTGAAGTGCGACTGATTAATTAGATTGAAATATTTTGTTATCTGTCAGTGGCGTGGCTATGGTACCGGAATAGGGGGGGCACATCGACGTTTTCTTGCATAAAGTCTCCGACTAGCAGAGGAGAATTTCTTCGTACATTCACATATTATTCTCTTCGGTCATGCTACGTAACCAACTCCCCCCCCCGCCGCCCTCACCCACGAAAAACATCCCAACGATTTTGCGCCAATTTCACGACTGATTCCAGTCCATGAAAAATTTTCGCTCAGATTTCGAAAAAATACCCTGGAAATTTTTTCATGGACTTTTTCATGGATTTTTCCAGGGTATTTTATCGAAATTTGAGCGAAAATTTGTGGTGTCGTAGGGCTTTCATATTTGCACTGATTGAAGCCCGTCGATGCCTACAAGGAATGTGGACCCGCATTTTAGATATCTATCAGCCTCAGGTGCCTGATTGATTTAACAGTTTTAAAAATCTATACAAAAATGCGGGTCCAGATTCCTTGTAGGCAACGACTGGGCTTCAATCAGTGCAAATATCAAAGCCCTACGACACCACAAATTTTCGCTCAAATTTCGAAAAAATACCCTGGACTATAGTCCATGAAAAATTTTCCGGCGACCCAAAAATTCATGTCGATATTTCACCCAAATTTCTCTTTAGAACCCTCAAACGCCTTGCAATGATGTCAGTGGACTAGAAAAATCCGTCACTTTCCACCTTATTAATGTGTCTATATTGCAAAATATAATAATGGTGGCTATACATTGTATAGATTTTTAGCCCTTTAAAAAAGTCAGACACCTGATAGATATCCAAAATGCGGGTCCAGATTCCTTGTAGGCATCGACTGGGCTTCAATCGGTGCAAATATCAAAGCCCCACGACACCATAAATTTTCGCTCAAATTTCGAAAAAATACCCTGGACTAGTCCATGAAAAATTTTCGGGCGACCCAAAAATTCGTGTCAATATTTCACCCAAATTTCTATTTAGTATCCTCAAACACCTTGCAGTGATGTCAGTGGACTAGAAAAATCCGTCACTTTCCACCTTATTAATGTGTCTATATTGCAAAATATAATAATGGTGGCTATACATTGTATAGATTTTTAGCCCTTTAAAAAGGTCAGACACCTGATAGATATCCAAAATGCGGGTCCAGATTCCTTGTAGGCATCGACTGGGCTTCAATCGGTGCAAATATCAAAGCCCTACGACACCACAAATTTTCGCTCAAATTTCGAAAAAGTCCCGGGTCCAGATTCCTTGTAGGCATCGACTGGGCTTCAATCGGTGCAAATATCAAAGCCCTACGACACCACAAATAAATTTTCGCTCAAATTTCGAAAAAATACCCTGGACTATAGTCCATGAAAAATTTTCGGGCGACCCAAAAATTTGTGTCAATATTTCACCCAAATTTCTATTTAGTATCCTCAAACACCTTGCAGTGATGTCAGTGGACTAGAAAAATCCGTCACTTTCCACCTTTGAAAACTGGATTTCTGTTTCTCACTTATACGGAGCCATGCGTTCGACTGTAGATCATAGGCGGATTTAGTGTTTAATAGTATTTGGGTAGGCTAGCATGGAGGTCTGGGGGTGCCATCCAGCACGCGACAGACCTGGTGTTGATGGAAAAACATGTTTTGCTTTGGTGGGATTAGTTGGGTAGGCTTAAACCTACCCTAGCCGTTAATAAAAATCCGCCTGTGCTGTAGATCATCTGCATGCAGCGACCGTGAAATAGTCTAGACTATATTTTTAGAAGTTGTTTGCGAAAGAAATAAGAGAGAGAGAGAGAGAGAGAGAGAGAGAGAGAGAGAGAGAGAGAGAGAGAGAGAGAGAGACTGACTGAGATGCACATTGCAAGTTCCGATTTGACATTCGTAAATCTGCACACTGTGGCGATACTGGAACCACTGACTGAAATCTGTCTCTCTCTGTCTCTCTCTGTCTCTCTCTGTGTCTCTCTGTCTCTTCCTCTCTGTCTCTCTAACTCTATCTCTCTCTCTCTCTCTCTCTCTCTCACTGTCTCTCTCTCTCTGTCTCTCTGTCTCTCTGAAACTCTCTCTCTCTCCTTATCCTGTCTGTCTCTCTGTCTCTGTCTCTGTCTCTCTCTCTGTCTCTCTCTCTCTCTCTCTCTCTGTCTGTCCGTCTGACGTCACCGTGTCTATCGTCTGCTCAGACCAAACGTCGTTTCAACTTTCAATCAATCGCGTGGTTTCATTTCCGGTGACGTGTGGAGTTAAGGCGCGGTCGCCAGGTGTCAGCACACACACACACACACACACTCTCTCTCGTCTGTAATCTCTCTCTCTCTCTCTCTCTCTCTCTAGAGAAAGTTCACGGAGAGAAAAGAGAATTCATGAAGAGAAAACAATTGAAATTGTCTTTGCACACGTGTTGTGAGTAATCGAAGACCACGATCCGAAACACCAGGCATCATCAGATGGACTTAATGGAAAAGGAAGAGGAAGAGGAAGAAGTCGATGACGCTTCCTAGTGTTTTATCCAGACTCCAGACCTTGTGTGGTTGCGGGGAGGGGGTGCGGGGCGAAATGACTTGGCTGGAGGGGAAGAGACATATATAGTTCTATGCAAAAATTTGTGCCAGTGCTGAAATTTTGGGGGGATTTTGAGTTTTTTTTGCGAGGGGGAGAAATCTCCCCCAAACAGGCCTGGATAAAACACCGGATGCTTCGTTGCCAAGAGAATTTCCAGGGCCAGGACTTCTGTATGGTCGTGGAGTCAATTACTCTTCTCCAGAAATGCTGACTTTTAGGCCAGAACATACGAGATACGGTCTCTCTCTCTCTCTCTCTCTCTCTCTCTCTCTCTCTCTCTCTCTCTCTCTCTCTCTCTCTCTCTTCAACAGCCAACTCTTGATAGATATCGATATCGTATTTGATTTCTATTGGGATGCATAGGCATACCTAAGTTGTTCAGGCCGCTTTACCCATCTACGTTGAATTCCTGGAAAAGGGACCCGTAGGCTAAACGTGCATGGAAAAATGACGAACGCCCATATTAAATATTAATAAATGCCAACGGATAAAACAAAAAAGCGGGAAAATCGTCCTCCAGTAATAATAATAATAAAAATAATAATAATAATAATAAAAGCTGAAGATGGAGACGGAGTGAAGATTATGAATAAGTTATTCGGAACAATGACGAAACGACTACCGCCGGTGTCCACCTAGCGACGAAGACGCGCATCGCATTATGGCAGACGCTTTTAGTGCGGCGCTATATAAATTGTCTAGATAATAATAATAATAATAATAATAATAATAATAATAATAATAATAATAATAATAATAATAATAATAATAATAATAATAATAATAATTCGTTGTTAATGACGACAACAACATCTATAGATAAAATATTATGTTATTATTGGCCGTTCGCTGAGTTGTCGCTGATGGAAAAGGGCCTCAAATCGAACGCATACTGTCCTGCTACGTTCAATTAGGCGTAAATAAATAAAATTGGGAGGGGACATTGGCCTCCTGACAGATATACTAACGGCTTTCTGTACGTCAGCAGCAGCAGCAGCAGCAGCAGCAACAACAACAACAACAACAGAAGGATATATGCTTTTATAGAGTGTGCCTACCACGATTGACTTTTGTAATGCACCTGCTAACATTATTCATTTTGCACAGGCGCACTATAAATACCTAGGAATGAATGAATGAATGAATGAATGAATGCTTTTATAGAGTCATACTAAATCAGGGCCGTCGAGAGGAAATAGGGTTGGGGACAAAATTATGAGAACTTCAACAAAATCTTGACAGAAAGAAAAGGTTATCCTCGTATTAAATAAATGGTAACAAGCCAAAACAAGGTCGTCACTTTTTATGTTTAGCGTGGCCCTTTTTGCAAAAAAACAGTGGCGGCTCTAGGATGGAGCTGGGTGGGCGCTATTGCCCCTCGATAATATACTGTAATAGACGACGGACCCTTTTTGCTCGTCAGATTTTCTTCCATTCATTGATGGGGGGCATAGTCCTCCCCGGGGCTTTTATCCGACTAGAACCGTCACTGCTTCGTCGCCAGATGGAGTTAGTTGTTCCTAGATGATCCCTCTCCACAGACCAGCGTTGAGTTTCGGCGGATTACGTCATCGGACGGAGCAACCGCCTTCCGGATATGGAATAATATTAGCTTTTTGGATTTTCCTGAATCTGTGGAACGGCGTTGATCGATTTGTTAAGTGACAGTTATTGTGTTCAGAGGATTAAACGATTTCCCGGAAATATCCGTCCATTTTAATTGAGTTTCAGTTAAAAAAACGGTTACAGTTAAACGATTTCCAAAACAGGAAAGGAGGAAGAGGAGGAATTTGGAAAAAACTGGAGTGTATTTTCAACAGGAAGAGGAGGAGGAGGAGGAAGAGGAGGAGGAGGAGGAGGAGGAGGAGGAGGGAAGAAGAACCAAATGTAGGAAGAGGTGGAAAACGAGGAAATGAAATCTCAGCGCTGCGATGATGCGATGGAGCGTAAACCTGATGGAAGGAAGGGTAGAGCGGGGCCTAACGGGCATCGCAGGAGGATGGGGCAAGACGGGACAAGACGAGCCACGCCGCGCCGCTGCATGGCATCGTCGTCTGCTACGTTTGTTCGGGGGGGGGACTGGGGCGGGCGACGCCGAACCAGATCATCGAGGCTGTCGACCTTTTCGACCTGTGACGTCAGAGGTCACCAATCGACGTGACGGTTGGACGGAGGCGGCGAATCTAACGCTCTCCGACCGAAGGAAAAGCTTTTTGGCGTCTAGGCCTACGTCATCAGGGCTTCATTTGCTCAATAGAGTGAGACTCGAAGGAGATGATACAACGCACCCGGGCAGGCTCGACTACCTCATCCACTCATCCACACACGCACACACACACATAGGGCAAGACGGGGATATATATATATATATATATATATATATATATATATATGCCCTCGGTACTTAGTTCCCGAGGGACTTATTACAAAAAGTGTCCGGAGACAGAAAAATATATACTATATATCTTGATCAGAAGCAGAGAAAGTCCCTTGATCGTATTAAAGCGTTGTAACGTCATATATATATATATATATATATATATATATATATATATATATATATCCATTATCTATCGTCTACGAGAAACTGTAGACTATTAAATAATTAGATAAAGTAGGAATTCAATTCGAGCACAAAATACTGTAGAAAAAGAGAAAGAAAGAAAGAGAGAAAAATAGAGAAAAATAAAAGAAGAGAAAAAAGTTACAAAGAAAGAGGTGAAGATGGATAGACAGACAAGCACAGTGGCGTAGCCAAGGGAGGGGTTTGGGGGTTAAAATCCCCCTGGCCGCCGACGGAAAAAATGTTTTTTAATGTATTTCCATGCATTTTAAATTTTCGGACGAGGTTTTGGGGGTGAAGCCCCCCCCCCTAACTGCCGACGCTAAATAATTTGCAGGCGCTAAACAGTAAAGTGACGACCTTTTTTGCTTGTCAAGATTTTGTCGAAGTTGGTCACGGTCAAAACCAAACCCGCCCCCTTCCGGAAATCCTGGCTACGCCACTGGACAGGCGACCAGATAGAGACAGAAAGACAGACAGACATACAGAGAGCAAGATTGATTGATAGATCGATATAAGTAAGGAAATCAATTTTCAGACCATGTTGCTTCGGTACATGAAGAGAAGAATCTTGAACGAGCGCTAAAATGGACCAGAGTGCAAGAACCGGAGAGTCCCGAGTTCAAATCGGAGTAACTCTACTCCGATGACATTTAAGATTACAAGTTCCATCCTATCCTACCCCCCGCCCCACTCCCGCCCACGCGTCTTCTACTCTTGCCTCCAGATAGAAATTCCCGACTTAATGGCTTTGCCAAATTGGCAAATTCCATCTCTCTCTCTCTCTCTCTCTCTCTCTCTCTCTCTCTCTCTCTCTCTCTCTCTCTCTCTCTCTCTCTCTCTCTCTCTCTCTCTCTCTCTCTCTCTCTCTCTCTCTCTCTCTCTCTCTCTCTCTCTCTCTCTCTCTCTCTCTCTCTCTCTCTCTCTCTCTCTCTCTCTCCCTTAAACCCGTCTTCCATTTCACGTCCACTCCATAGAATTCCACATCGGGTCCTCCTGCCCCCTCTCCTCCTCCCACTTTGAAGCCCCTACTCCTTTATTTCCCATCAGCCCCCCCCCGCTCCCCCCGGTTCCGCTGTTCGTTCATTGGCTTCGTAGTATTCTCTACAACAGGAAGCCAATGACGCACTTTTAACTGGTGACATCTAATCGAAGAAAGCGAAAATACTCGTGGAATATTGGTAATCTGTCTCCGTCCATGGGAAAAGCATCTACAAAGCACGTGGAACATTCTGCCTGGGATTACTTACACACAATATGAAGCAGTGGCGGTTCCACGGTGGGGGGGTACGTGGGGGGGGGGGGTGAGTGGGATGGCATCCCCTCCCACCGGACTTCCGAACTTACTTTTTTGCCTGAGAACCCTAGGGTTATTTTTGGGTACAAGTTTAGTAAAACTAACTGCCAATGATCTTTTTTGTTTGTCAACCTATTTTTCGGTCAAACTAAAGTCAAATTAGGGGGAAATTCCCCTTTTCACCCTCTTCCGGCAAAGTTTATTGATTTTCTCCTTCTATTTTCATCCCCCCACCAACTTTCTATGAATTCGTTTCATCCTCCCACCCTACCCCACCAAGAAATCCTGAACCCTGGAACCGCCACTGATAAGAAGTGCATAATGGAAAGGGGAAGACGAGAAGGTATTAGTAGACGACAGAAATAGACAAATATGGACAAAAAACAACACTGCTTCAACGTCTTTAACCCCTTAACTGTGGATCCTGGATATATCCGTCCATTTTACATTGAGTTACATTTAAATAGACGGTTAAGGGGTTAATTGTATTAGAAGCAATGAAAGCACAGTAGAAAGAAAGCGGGCAGTTCAGAAAACGCTGGTAAAAATAATCTGTCCTGATTATATTATATATATATATATATATATATATATATATATATATATATATATATATATATATATCAGGCCATACTGTAGCATACACTGTGCCTCTGACGGCAGGTAATGTTATGTAGACACAAACTAACGCAGCACGATTATTTGTTGCCAGGATCATGGCGCTAAAGTATTGGGGGTTATAGACAAAAGGTGAGTCATTCAAATTTCATTAAAATTTCAGCGTGAGAAATACAGTTGAACTTCATTATAACGTATTTTGCGGGTCTGGAAAATTTAGTACGTCATGTCCGAGGTACGTTATATCCAGTACCATCCAAGAGAGAGAGAGAGAGAGAGAGAGAGAGAGAGAGAGAGAGAGAGAGAGAGAGAGAGAGAGAGAATCTTTTGGCGCCAGTTGTTAAAAAAAAGTATTCTCGCGAATAACGTTGAAGCTTAAACGTGAATTTATAAAATGGGAAATCGTGTGACTGTTGTTAAGACACGAAACTGTCTGTGGTGGGGATGACGGACTTACAGGTTTATCTGCGGATGAACTTCCGATAGGAGGTTGTAGACTTGGATCGGAAGCCAACAGAAGGAAAACAGTCCAACGACAATGATCAGCATTTTGATCACCTACAACGGAGAGAGACACGCACATCATGAGATGAATATTTTCCATTCCATATTCTAATAATCTAATTACACGAGATGTTTATAATAAATATAACTAATTGCGGATGAATTCCGGTGAAAGACCATAGGCCTACTAATCTATATGAAGCGCAATGATAAACAGTGGCACAGCCAGGAATTCGGAAAATGGAAGGGGGGGCACATCAACATTATTTTCTGATAGAAATGTCTCGGACGAGTCAATAAGAAGCTCGTGCTAGCTACCCCCCACCCCACCCCAACCCCCGCAAATTTCTAAACGGTTTTTCGCAAATCCCACAACTGTTCCCAGCCAGAATAAGGGACTCGCCTCTCTTCTCCCCCCCCCTCCCACCCCCCACCCTCGGTGGTCACGCCAACGTCTGCGACCAGTAACCTTAGCCGAGTTAACCGTGTAACCTTCGGCGCTAAAAAATTCATAGCCCGTACTGCACCTAATGCATTTTTCCTGGAACGTAGACGGGGTCTACTGCATGCTCCCCTTCGATTCTTCGCATTAATAAGAAAGAAACACAACACAATTTCCCCTTCTGACCCTCCCCCTCCCCCATAGCGCCCCATAGCGCCCCCTAATGCGCCGTCTCATCGAGCTATGCGTCGTTTGTTAACAGTGTTGACTTTGCACCACTGGGACAGACATGGGACGGTTTGCGAGGTGCATTTCGCATCTCAACGTATGGCAGGTTGTTTATTAAGGGCGAAGGTCATAACGCCAGAGGTTGCACCGTATCCGGATTTATGTGGTTGTTGGAATGATTTTGGACTCATTGAACCCGAACAACAGGAGGATAGGCAACGTCAAAGGATGCCAGATTTTTCCATAGAATTAATTAATTAATTATTCACACAATATTATCACTATAAATTCAAAACTATTTTGCCTGCATAGTTAACATCACTGTTTAATAGTATCTGTAAACATCGAGTAATACTAAATAAAGAGATTCGATATTTATATAAAGGCATAGGCCTAGATAGGCGCAGTGGCATGAAAGCATAGGGTAGCGGGTTCGAATCTGACCTAGCCACTTCATAATGACCTTAGGCTAGTTGTTCACCCTTAATGACCCATAATAATAATAATAATAAATAATAGTAGTAGTAGTAATAATAATAATAATAATAATAATAATAATAATAATAATAATAATAATAATAATAGTAGTAGTAATAATAATAATAATAATAATAATAATAATAATAATAATAATAATAATAATAATAATAATAATAATAATAATAATATAAAATATACAATATATATTGATATATAGACAAACAGACGGATAGATAGACTGATAGAAAGATTGAGAGCCTATCGAACTATTTTGAATATATAAACGTAACGCGACATATTAAGTGCATTTTTCATCTAATATGGCGCTTAACACTTAGCAGTGCTAAATATTAAATAACAGCTCTATGGCCGACAATTCATGCTTACGAAATATATAATCAACAACAACAACAACAACAACAACAACAACAGGAGGCGTTGCAGAATAACTTTGATCGGGTTTCAAGAGAAACTATAACTTCATCTATAGACTCTATAGAACATCGCCGTTTCATTATCCACGAGAAGTCCATTTCGAACTGTTTGCCGCCGACTTTTTTTGTAATTCGCGGAGGGAAAACCGTTACTCCGAATCAAAATCTGCATCGACAACATAAAGATGCATTAGCGCTAAGACCAATGACACACAAACACATACAGACAAGCACGCACACACACATATACAAACAAACAAACATACACATATGCGTACATATTGGCTCCTAATTTCGTGGCGAGTCGGCAGAAGGCGTGGCGGTGGTCCTCTCCCTGCCGTGTTCGAGTCAAACGAATTCCTGGACCGTAAGAGAAAATCAGCAGAGAGAGCGGGGTGGGAGAGCGGTGGCCATGGCAACGAACCAAGGACGTCACGTGACTTTCCTGGACAAGCCAGCATCACGCGCGCATATCACAGCAAGGCGTCAAACGATAACTCCATTGGAAAGCATCTCTCTCTCTTCCTCACCCTATCTGTCTGTCTGTCTGTCTGTCTGTCTGTCTGTCTCTCTCTCTCTCTCTCTCTTTCGATCTCTCACTCTCCGTCTCTCATTCTCTCTGTCTCTCACTTTGTTTGTTTCTCAGTCTGTTTGTCTGTTTGTCAGTCAGTCAGTCAGTCAGTCAGTCAGAGTGTCCGTCTTTGGAATGGCGGTGTTTCCCGCGGCGAAGAAAAGCACCGACGCCCCGTACCTCTCCCCTTGGCCCCCCCATGGGCCCCCTGGGCCCCCTCCTGGGCCAGGGTAATTGAGCCCTGAGTGATATACGAGGGCAGCCGTTGACGTCATCTGGGTTTCGTCATGAATTTCTGAGCGCACCTTTAATCGCCACTCCAATCTCCACAGACACCGAAGACACTGCATGGAAACGGTTTCTGCGGAATTATCCTCGAATAGTTAACTCCTCTTATGCTAAACGCATCATATATTATTATTATTATTATTATTATTATTATTATTATTATTATTATTATTATTATTATTATTATTATTATTATTATTAAACGACACTTTTATAGCGCTATCTGCCTGACGAAGGCCATACATATTTATATTTATTTGTTTCTTTATATAGCGCATATCGAATGACCCATTGGCCTTTGCATCGTCAGGCCGGCCGCTAGATGTCTCTCTCTATTGCATCTTGTCAGTCGCCGGCCTATCTCGCCACGGCAACGAATTCGGTTACCATGGTAATAGTTTCGCGGCGATTGCCGTGGAAACCAGTCATCCGCCAGAATCGACTTCGTATACGACAATCGTAAGGAAATTTGCCCGCGTGTCTGTGCGTCTGTGTGTGTGTGTGTGTGTGTGTGTGTGTGTGTGTCTACACGCCCTGCGAGTCCGTGTTCTTGGATCTCTGGGCGAGAGTTGCTCTTTATTTTAGGGGTGAGAGGAGGGGAGGGAGTAGATGGTGGAGGAGGAGCAGGAGGAGGAGGAGGAGGAGGAGGAGGGGAATAATCAAGAAGAAGCTCAAAGATGAAAGTCTTGAGATAGAATTTTAATATATTTCCACTCAAAACACTCGTCGTCGTGTTGGGAATGATCATTTCGAAGGGATGAGGAAAAGGATTAGAAGGAGAAAGAGGGAGGAAGGAAGGATAGGAGGATAAGGAGAAGGAGAAGGAGGAGAAGGGTAGGAGGAGGAGGAGGAGGAGGAAGAAGAGCAGTAGATCAAGAATGTACGAAGGTACATGTAAATACAATATTATATATATATTTATTTATTTATTTATTTATATATATTATGTGTAGGCCTATAGCTTCGAAATTCTTGTTCCGTCCAAGCATCTTTCGACCGAAATTAAACTCCGGTGGGTGGGCGTTGGGGTGAGTGATTGAGAAATGTAACTATAGGGTCAAAGGCAAGCGGGAATTACCTCCATGCAGGTGATGAAAATGATGATGATGATGACGACGACGACTTTACGATTTGATTAGATGATTAAGATGACGTAGTAGTAGTAGCAGCAGCAGCAGCAGCAGCAGTAGTAGTAGTAGTAGTAGTAGTAGTAGTAGTAGTAGTAGTAGTAGTAGTAGTAGTAGTAGTAGTAGTAGTAGTAGTAGTAGTAGTAGTAGTAATAATAATAATAATAATAATAATAATAATAATAATAATAATAATAATAATAATAATAATAATAATAATAATAAATAATAATAATAGTAGTAGTAGTAGTAGTAGTAGTAGTAGTAGTAGTAGTTGTTGTTGTTGTTGTTGTTGTTGTGATGTTCGTACCTTTTTCTTGTTCCTGTTCATGACCTTGTCTCTCGAGTCGACCGCCAATCCGGGAGCCTTGCTTAACCACATCCTGTGAATGATGATCACGTACGCCCACGTGATGATCACCAGCGGTACGAAGTACTGCACGAACACCAGGTACAGCCGGTACACGTACCCGAGGTCCTTCCCGGCGACGACCGGAAACTCCGGATAGCAGAACGGCTTCCGGTTTCGCCCGCCGCCGCCGCCGATGACGTCATCGTCGTCGTCGTCGGTGACGTCGATGACGCGGAAGACGACGAGGCTGGGGACCGCCGACGTGGCGCTCAGGGCCCAGACGACGGCCATGACGACCTTGGCCGACCGGCGGTTGAAACGGGGCCGGAGCGGGTGCAGGACGGCGAAGTAGCGGTCGACGGAGATGACGACCAGGGCGGTGACGCTGACGTTGACGGACAGCTCCTTGACGAACGGGGCGACGGGGCAGAGGACCGCCGGGAGGTCCCAGCGCTGCAGCAGCGCCGCCTGGAACTGGAACGGGATGCTGAAGAGGCCGACGACGACGTCGGCGACGCTCAGGTTGGCGATGAAGAAGTTCGTGACGGTGTTCATGCTGCGGTTCTTGAGGATCACGACGATGATGAGGGCGTTGCCGACAATCGTCAGGAACGAGATTGACCCGTAGAGGATCGACAAGAGCGTCACTATGCCCGGCGATACGTGATACAGGTCATCGGTGAAGTTGGATAAGAGGGTGCTATTGTCCCCATAGGGACGAATCCACTGAATCGTTCCCTTCCCCTGAATTGTTCCACATTTTCGCTTTCCACCCCTGCCCTCCCCCTCC
>CM030858.1:12055300-12187800 GCA_018105865.1 Metaphire vulgaris
CTATCGCACCTGTTCGAATTCCCCTTTAATCGCTGGCGGAAACCTCACTGATGTAAAACATGAAATTTAGGTACCTGTCTGACATCCCCCCAACAAAACATATTAGGCGCGGGAGGTAAAAAAGCCATCGACCTGGCAAATTTAATGCGCTAAAAACTTAAGACTTGCATCTCGCTGCAGTAGGTCATTCATTCATGCAATCGTTCATGGGTGCATGCAGGGTTATTTCTAACTTCTAAGATTATCAATTTTGAGGGTGTCGGTAGATTTTGGGGGTCCCTGCCAAAAAGAAAGTCTGGCAAGCAAAAAAAGTTCATCCCAGGCTAAAATTGGGAATGGGGTGGGTGTTTGATTTTCAAATGTATGGGGAGGGCTTGTAAAATATCTGTGGATGCATGGATTCATTCATTCATTCATTCGTTCGTTCGTTCATTCATACATTCATTCGTTCGTTCATTGCCGTTACATTATTTTAATGGTTTGCACTCTTAATGCATTTCTATGGAGTTTTACGTGCAATATATAAAATATAGCGTATTCCCTTGAACAGTGGCTATCGATCATCTCTATAGAATGACTTATCACTCCTCGCCTCACTCCATCACTCCCACTTCCACGCTCTCACTCCCACTCCCGCCAAACCCACGATCCTCCATTTCGGACAGCCGTCGTCGTCGTCGTCGTCGTCATCATCACAATTAGGCGCTACATTAATTCTACAAAGCTCTCAATAACATTTTGACAATCTATCGGCAGTTGGGAGGGGTGGTGATCTCGTTTCAAATCAATGCAAATGCTTTTAGAACATTAGACACCGGACTCACCCCGAGAGCGCCATGACTGAAGAGTGGCGCTTTTTATATCAGACTTCAGACAGATTAGCGCTACATAAACCCGTGACAAATAGCGAGGCGGGAATCCATTATAAGTTGTCTACTGTGACAGACTCCCGTTTCGCGTTACATCTCAATTATGAATTTACTGTACATAGAATATTATAGAGCTTTGGTTTACATACTCAGAGAAGCAGAATGAAAAATGCAGTCGTAAGGGTGAATTTATGAGGCGCCTTTATATCGCTGTATGTCCATTTGAACGCAGTGGTTTTGTCAGATTGACTGCAGTTTGTACATAGTTTAACAGAACGATTGATGTAAAGCCAATACGCGAAATGCACGCACGTGAATCATGAATATAGATATGCTATTATTAAATGTTCCATAATTACATCTCTTTGGTCCATCTGCTGGTAGCATACGACCAGTGTTTTATGCAGGACTGATTGGGGGGGATTCTCCCTCCGCCCCAGACCACAGAATTCTCCCAAATCCCAGCACAAGTGGCGGTTCCAAGAACTCTTGGTGGGGGAATGCAATGAATTTCTAGGAAAATCCTGCCAACTGTCAAAATTATTATATGTAGGCCTAGACGGTTTAGAAGAAATCTGTAGATATGATTTACAAAGTTATAATCAGAATTGACAATGCATAAAAGCCATGTTAGTCTGGTTGTACAAAGTCATAAGTGCAAAATCGAATTTTTTTATTGCTGGAAGCGAATTTGTCGATGGCATTGTCTATGGATATGTCCATATTTTTGTGGATATGCATTAAGACTAATCCGCTTAGATGATCATCTTCCACTGAAGACGCATTTTTGGTGGGTCGGTGGCCCTTATTAGCATTATGGAATAACGAGGGTTGTCATTTTGGAGGCGCTCTTAATACAGAAGATGATGGTCTAAATTTTCAATAGCGATTGATATCGATGTAGTGAACGATGCTAAAGATAGTGGCTCAATATGGTGCTTGAAATCGATCTCTAACAGGACGAAATAAGTTTCAAAAATGCGGTTGAATTTGCACAAACCATATGCATTATTAGCATTATGGTAGCATTATGGAATAACGAGGGTTGTCATGGATGAGCCGTTTTAAATGCAGAAGGTGATGGCCCATGTTTGCAATAGCGATTGATATCAATGTAGTAATGGATGCTAAAGATAGTGGCTGAATATGGTGCTTGAATTCGATGTATAACAGGACGAAATAAATTTTAAATGTGCGGTTGATATGCACATATACTGTGCATTATTAGCATTATGGAACAACGGCGGTTGTCATGCTGGATGCGCTATAAATACAGAAGATGATGGCCTACGTTTACAATAGCGATTGGTATTGATGTACTGAAGAATGCTAAAGATAATGGCTGAATATTGTGCTTGAAATCGATCTCTAACAGGGCGCAATAAGTTTCAAAAATGCGGTTGAATTTGCACAAACCATATGCATTATTAGCATTATGGAATAACGAGGGTTGTCATGGATGAGCCGTTTTAAATGCAGAAGGTGGTGGCCCATGTTTGCAATAGCGATTGATATCAATGTAGTAATGGATGCTAAAGATAGTGGCTGAATATGGTGCTTGAAATCGATCTCTTACAGGACGAAGTAAGTTTCAAAAAGACGGTTGAATTTGCACAAATTCTATGCATTATTATTATTTCAATAGCATTTAGTTTTCGTGAGCGCCTAAGAATAAACAACTATAATTAAAGTATTACTTTTACAGACGACTGTTTTACTTACTTACCTCACCTTTAAAACGACGCAATGGAAGGGTCGCCGAGAGCAGCCATCAGTCTCCTATAAGAAGCTTCTTCGCCAGTTTCGATTTCGGTTTCGGGTTCACTCTCCGCTTCGGTTTCGTTATCGGTCAACGAGTAAGTTTCGTTTTCGTTTTCGGATTTCGAATTTCGTTTTCCTCGAATGGCGTGAAAACCCGGAGGCGGCTGTCTCTTCGGAGCCTCGAAATCGTCTGAAATAAGAGAGAGATGCCAGAACGAGGCCGCCCAGTTACTGTATATTCGCGGAATCATGTCGATCGTGGGCGTCGGGGTGGGGGTGGGGGGTGCAACTGCGCCTCTGACAATTATAAGTCCATAAAAATGAGGGGTAATAGGTCCTAATACAGGACGACATGTGTAGAAAACTAATTATGTGTTGTAGTTTTGTGCAAACGATAACGTCTCTTGGTCTGTCAGACAATTTTGACACAACGTAGCTCTGAGGATAATAGGTCAGAGGGCAAACGGTCAGAGACTCAGAGGGCAAAAGGTCAGAGGGCAAAGGGTCAGAGGGCAATAGAAGATTAGCGTTTTATTGTCGCATCGAGTTCATGTCTTTCCTATGATAAATTTAATTTAAAACCATTATTGTTAGGCCCAGGTGCTTTGCTTCCAGGTAAATAAAACTTTGCAACACCTGGAAAAATTCTTCCGACGTCCATGCATAGACAGTAGCGCAGCCAGAATCCCAGAATGGGGGCGCCAGGAATATTTTTACACCCTCTAACACCCCCCACACCCCCAAACACCCCCCAACACCCTCCATAATTTGAGGTCGACACCCCCCAATTCACAATCCTAGAAATATCCATGGGGGGCACTATCCCAAACTACCACCGATTCTGGACTAATCTCACGACCGGTTCCGATCCGAAAATGGGGGCCGGCCCGGGGCCCGCACGCCCACCCCTGTGACTACGCCAATGTTTACGAAAGCGGTTGCTTACTTCTAGGACTGTCGCCCATGCTGTGCAATCGTTTCCACGGGTCCTGCGTCGGCCCGCGCCACCCTCTTGCCCTCGGAGTCCGAACGATCTTCCTCGACCCGAAGGTCGTGGTCGGTCGACCGCCGTCGACCGGATTCTCCTCTTTCCACCGACGCAGCGATCTTGAGAAAGGCGCTACAAAACCTGGCGACCAGTCTGGCGTCCTGCCCTCCTGACGACGGCGTTTCCTCCTGCCATCTGGTCGGACGAGGAACCGAGCGGAATCGGAGTACGACTTCGATCGGGGAGAAGGATTCCGACCAAGGGGCTGTCCCCTGGAGGGGCCATTTCGCCCGCGGGGGTCTGGGAACTGCGATCGCCTGTGGTAGACATCGTCGTCGTCGTCGTCGTCGTTGGGAAAGTGAATATGATCTTCTTCACCCCGGTAAATGTCATCGTTCAGCATCGCCTACAGAATAAGCAGCTATACTATTGTACTAACTTACTTCCAAAGCGCCATATAAATCCACTAGAGTTTACTTACTTATATATATATATATATATATATATATATATATATATATATATATATATATATATATATATAAGCGTAGATTTGTAGATTTTCCATTTGCGACTATAGGTTCATATCTACAGTGTACAGTATTATTCATATAATATATAAGTTTAACACACTTTTAAGGCATTTTAAAGTACTGTTCAGAGCAATATTTTTCAGAATCGTATCCGCAGAATTGTCAAAATTATATTAAAACTGAAAACTATTTTAGTTATTTACCCTGTTGATGGCTGTTTGGTCGAACGGCTGGGGGGCAAGTCTTCTAGTTCGTTTCCAGGCGACCCACGCCGGACCCCCACCCGCCGCTATGTTCCGTCCATAAGCGGAAGCTGCCGTCTCTAGGCCGGTTACCATGGCGACCATCGCTATGGCGACCATCGCTATGGCGACCGTCACCCTGAGGCGCCTCGCTTCCGTGTTCATGACGCAGTCGGTCGAGAAATTCGGAAAATTTCGACCGCCAAGTGGGTCGTCGTGTTCGAAGAAAATCCAGAAAAAGCGGTGTCTTGAAAGCTGTAATTCGCTACCGAGTTATGATCGTATAGGAAGGAGCTGCTTCGTTGTCTTGGAACCTGTCGCCAGGTGGAGCGGCGCGAACGAAGTCTATAGCAACTCGACCGAATCCCATTCTCTGTCTCCGGTTATAAATCGTCATCACCGGTGACAACGCATGCACGTCTCTATGCGGTGACGCCAGCGTGGGTTTACATTTCCCGCAAGAGGGCAGGCGGAGGGGAGGGAGGGGAGTGGAGTGGAGGAGGTAGGGAAAGACGGGGCAGTCTGGCTGACCGGTCGACGTCACGACGGCGTCACGTGACACGAATAGACGGTGGGAATATTACCCCTCTTCCCCCACCCCCACCATTTCCAGGTCCACGGGGCAAACGGGTTCGATTTGCATTAGGTGATCTCTACGCAGTGCAATGTACAGTGCAGTAATGTATGCTACACGACACATTTATGTAGCGCCTCTTGTGGAAGAGAGAACTCGTATCAAGAAGCTCTATAGGATCAAAAGCGGACTCCCGCTCAATCGATCCGCGGATGCTAGATTAAACTAACTTCTATAGCGCCACTTAAGTATACCACGCACTTGCTAAATTTAATCGAGGTACATGAGCAGTTAATTAAATAGCTCATAAATTCATAATTTAGGAGAGGTCCGTGAAAGGAATTATATCTGATTGACAGCAACAACCACCTGTAGACACCTGTTCGAGACACACGTAACGATAAAACGTCACCGTGACGTAGAAATCAAAACGAAATCTCTTGGCGGTTTATCGCCGTGGTTTCAAAGGCGTCGCCTAGCAACGGACGTCATAATGCACTTAATCCCGTATTGTTCTGTAGCGCATTTTCTGCGCACACAAGGAGACGGATCACAGGATCTTACTCCTTCGGTAAGTATGTACTTAGGACGCCCAAGTATTTGCCGTGCGATTGAAATGGAGAACGGAAATGCCGAGACACCGCTGGAGTCCATTGTTCCATCTACCTGAATTCGCAGTCCCTGAAGGATTATAGTATCGCTTATCAAAGGAGAACGAGGCCTGGCTTATAACGACCATTGTAAGACCAGGCGGGGGTCTTGACCCTATAACAGTTATCAAAGGTCTCTTTTTTCAATGCTGTCTTATGGGGCTTGCCTAGCACTGGAGCTTCGTGGAAGAATACGTTGAAAGCTTTCGAGTCATGGAACAAAGCAGGTCCCCCTCTCTCTCTCTCTCTCTCTCTCTCTCTCTTTCTCTCTTGTCTCTCTCTTTCTCTATCTATCCATCTTTCCATCTTTATTGTTTCCTGTAATATTTGTTTTTCTGATTGTGCTATCTCTTTCTCTATCTATCCATCTGTCCATTTATCCATCTATCAATTTGTCCATCCATACACCCGTCCATCTATCCTTGTGTATCCATGTGACTGTAATCTTAGATTATGCCGACGAAAGAAAGCATGATATATATCGATTGGTGTCATGGACGCCCGCACATTAGGGCAAGCGGGGGCACTTGCCTCCCCTGGAAAATGCAAATACCAATATTTCACATTGAATTTGTAAGCCTTGCTAAATTATTAACCATTGTGTTGACTTTTAATTCATTTCATCACTCTTCTGAATTTTTGCATATCTATAGTCTACTGTAGCACTAGTCCTTGCACTGTCCAATTTCAAACAGGCCATGTTGTCCAACCCAATATTTGGCTTGTGGCGCCCTCCATGGTGTTAAAATGCGTTTTCTCCATCCTGGAAAAATTTATATGGCGTAACTGTGACCACCATTTTGTTTTGCGCCTCCTGGAAAAATGTATGTGGGCGCCCACGAGTGGCGAACCGTTTCCGTAGGCCTATTCTTTGGTGACCTTCCAGTTCCACTGTCTCGAAGCTGCTGGACTGTGGTAGATGAGAGGTCGGCCGATCCTTCCGAAAGTGTCACTCACCGCCGGGCTCTTTCTATCGGAAGCAGACGACAGACGACGAAATCCAACGGTCGCCGATGTCGAACGACCAGGCCTATAATCCACCAATCGGATGCCAGGACCGGCGCAGGCCGTAGGGAAAGCCGGCGTCTTTATTGAATTTCATGTAGCGCCGTAGTGTCCATTACGGGTCCGTTGAGTCCCTGAGATCATGCAGAGCAGGGTTAATATCCGACTCTGGTTGTCTCCAGCGCGTGAGCCGACATACATTATCTCGGCAAAACACGGCGCTCTATAAATCTCTGATATATATATATATATATATGGTGCTATATAAATCTCATTTATAACTTATAAGTGATAGTCTGAAGATTAGTTCTATCATATATAGCGTTTCACAAGTTCACAAAGTGGTATTGAGGTGGTTCAAGAAGGCCCCAAATACGAGGGGTACAAGGAGAGGCCCCGATACGAGGGTCGAGGAATACAAGGTGAGGCCTCCAATACGAGTGGTACAAGGAGAGGTCCCCAATATGAGGGGTACAAGGAGAGGCCCCAATACTAGAGGTACAAGGAGAGGTCCCAATACGAGGGGTACAAGGAGAGGCCCCACCCTCCCCTAATATGATCTCATTGCACAGCATAGCTTAGAATGTCATGCCGAATCAGACTTAATATAGGCCTAAGCCTAGTAATGGATAATATCTTGGCTAATGCAAATGTTCTATAGTTCGTTGTAAATAGCTCATTTACTCTGCCCGATTAACCCCTTAACCGTGTATTTAACTGTAACTCAATGTAAAATGGACGGATATATCCGGGATCCCCAGTTAAGGGGTTAATGTGACAATGGATTTACCGGCAACTGTTCCAGATTGTCATTATAACTATTTTGACTAGACATACTATTATTGGTTCATTCTCATTCGTTGCTAACATTGTCCTCGCCATTAGAACTAGCCCAATGTCGCAGTTTCGCGTCAGCGTTGATAAATTTTAAGCACGCGAAAGCCATTAGACGTTTTAAACTATCATAAGAGATTGGACAGTGGCGTAGCCAAGGGAGGTTTGATGGTTAAAACCCTCCTAGGCTGCCGACGAAATTTTGTTATTGTATTTTCATACATTTTCTATTTTCGGACGCGGTTTTGGGGGTCAAACCCACCTGGTTGCCGACCCAAAATTTCTAAGGACTATAGAAAGTAAAGATGTAAGAGATGACGACCTTTTTTGCTTGTCAGAATCTGCACAGAAAAAATACAAAATGGAAATTGAGAATTACCCCTTTTTGTTTTTCAAGCTTTTTGAAGTTTGCAACGATCAAAACAAACCAAAGCCCCCCCCCTTCCGGAAATCCTGGCTACGCCACTGGATATATACAAAAGTTCCGTGTTAAAATTAAGCGCGCTATTTAACTTTAAAAAACAGTCACCAATTTCTTTACCAGATCTGAACGGCGATTTCGTGACTGAACCCTTAACAGCCTTACTCGTTCTATGATATTTTCTAGTTTAGGGTGGAGTGGGGTGGGTGGGTGGGGTGGGGAAGCTTATTTCGATCGTCTGGATACGCCATCGAAACGGCTAGAACACTGTGTACCCCTATATAGTGACGTCATGACATTTACTCAAACTTCTCGTGGGAGGAACCTGCGTGGGCCGCTTGCAATTTAGATTTTCCACTGTGCACCTGAAAGGATGTAGGCCTATATAGGCCGTTAGAGAACCGTGTTTGGAAACTGTAGAGCTATATAAAGTTTCGAAATTGTCCATGCAGTCTCCAACGATGAGAAACATATATACTGATCACGAAACCGCGATATATTAACAAATGTCCACATGCCCCACCCCGCATCCCACCCCGCTTCTCCCTATTCAACAATTCGGAGTTTAATATACAGTATACATGTATAGCGTCATCGAGATTGCGTTACAAAATAGTCAATCGTCATAGACGGTAGACCGGACGTCTTTTGTGGCGCTATATAACGCCGTCGTCCGCTTGTTGGTTCTCGATTTTTCTCTCGCTAATGGTCGCGGGTAAAATCGGTTCCACTATTTTAAACTCAGTCAATAGACTTAGATTCATTATACATTAATATATTCGTCCGTACTTTTCCCCTCTGCTCTAATTTCGACTATATATATATATATATATATATATATATATATATATATATATATATACTTTATATATATATATACTTTATATATATATATATATAATCGAGACCAACTCGACGTCAAAATGACATCGGTTTTTGATTGACGTATGATATCAAAATATTTCCAACATAGATGGACAAAAGCGAAATTGTTTGTCTAAGTCACGTGACGACGATGCTGATGACGACGACGACGATGATGGTGACCATGAAGAGAAGGGGATAATCAACTAAAGAACCCAGCGCTCATCCCAGCGCTCGTCTTTGCCATGGGGGGAGGGGAATTTATGGCAGGTCGGGGTAGGGCGTGGCTTCGGAGGGTGAATTGTGAGAAATTTTTATCTCTTTACACACTGAGATGCAACGTTTTTTGGGGGTATCTAAGACTTGGGAGGGGTGAAGGACCCCCGCCCCCCCGTTCAGTGGTGGTCAGTTTTCCCAAAGTATTGCATGGATGTCGGATTATTCCCACCCTAAGAAATTCGACCTTCGTATACTAGGGGGTAGGACGAATATCAACCAAAATTGTCGATCCCATTGGTTTCAGTGGGTCAGTAAAACCATACCTCTACCCCATACTCCGGACAAAACTAACTCTCCGTCCATTCAGTTTGGCTTCTGAATATTAATTGTCTGAATATTAATTGTCTGAATATTAATTGTCTGAATATTAATTGTCTGAATATTAATTAGCATAGGCCTACTTGCGTTATTTTACCTCCAACCTTTAGGCGGAGGTGATGCAGGTATTTCCGTTTTTCGATTGCATTTGCAGTCTGTCTGCCAGTCAGTCAGTCAGTCAGTCAGTCAGTCAGTCAGTCAGTCAGTCAGTCAGTCAGTCAGTCAGTCAGTCAGTCAGTCAGTCAGTCAGTCAGTCAGTCAGTCAGTCTGTCAGTCAGTCAGTCAGTCTGTCTGTCTGTCTGTCTGTCTGTCTGTCTGGCTGGCTGTCTGTTGTCTGCGCGCAAGTCTGTGTGTGTGTGTCTTTGTGGCGCGCAGATGGTTAAGAGTGGCAGCGATTTCAAATATTTCGGAAGCGATGAATAAAAATGCGATTTCACCCCCCCCCCAACTGCGTCCAGAATTTTTTGGTCATTTCTTTGTACCCTGACAAACCACCTGCTAGAATCAAAAATTCGAGATGTACCTGCGTCAGCAGAGACCCTATAGAAACGACAGCAGCTATCAGCGGCGTAGCCAGGGTTCCTGAATCGGGGGGGGGGGGGCACATCGAATTTTTTTAGTGAAACGGTCTACAAGCGAAATACGTCGTTAATGAGTTCTTGCCACATTTACGCAGTGGCGGCTCTAGGATTTGGCAAGAGGGGGCGTTGGGGGGGGGGCAACTTCTAATCATGGGGGGCCAACCATTTGTTGTTTAATGTATGTAGCATTAAGTATAGGGTCCCAACTGGGGAGGGGCACTGGGGGGGCCAGGCTCTCAATAGGGGGGCACGGGCCCCCCTGGCCCCCCTCGGTGGAGCCGCCACTGCATTTACGCCTGCGTGGCATTCCCCTACAACAGGGCTTCCCAAACATTTTGGAACCGCGGCCCACTTCAACGGTTTTGTAATGCGCCGCGACCCTAATAATAACATATAATATTTTTTTAAAAATGCATTTGGCCATCTGGCGAACGTTGGTTGAAAGGAATCTTCTGAGTTTTGAATGAATGGCATAACAGAAGCTCTTATTCAATTCGAATGAAAATATGGCAAATATTTTAGGCAGAATTATTCATATGTTTACCAAATAAAACAAAATGAGAAAAATAGATGTTGAAATTTCTTGAAAATTATCTTTTTAAAATTTTGCCAGGAACATACCTTTGTTACGCGTCTTAAAAATCTTATGAGTAGGGCGAAATCGCTTAACCGCCAGATGAATGTGAAAAAAGTCAAGATACTCTATTGTTAGTGGGAGTTTCAGAGCAAAATGGTCGCAACACGCTTTCTTGCGTTATTGCGAAATAAGATTAATTTTAAAAAGTGCTATAAGGCCAGGGTTTCCCAAACTTTTTGGAACTTTGCGACTCATTGCAGCGGCTTTCTAACATGCCGTGACCCTTCAAGCTTGTTGTCGACTAAAGCTGGATAAGAGTTTCATGAAACACTAATCATTTTAATATTAGCTGTGTATGGAGTATACTGCATGCATATAAATTTCTTTTAAATCGAGTCTAGTTGCAACTTTCAAGGCAAATGACACTTTTAAATCTAATTTCGCGCTACCCCGCGACCCACTAGACTGAGCCCTGCGACCCACTCTTGGGTCGCGACCCACAGTTCGGGAAACACTGCCCTACCCCTACAACACCCCACCCCCACCCCCACCAGACAAATTTCTCAGCCCCCTCCCCGCCGTGGATACGCCAAGGACAAGTGCAGAGTGAAAACAGATTGTGTTAAACTGTATCATAGCGAGTGACCAGATGACTTGAGAGAGAAAAAAATAACCTCGTGCCAAGTATACGACCTTCAACGTCCCGATTAGATTAAGTGCAACTTGCGCCGTAGCCTACAGTGGGTATAATACGGTAATTTATACCACTAATATAGTAGTTTTCAATTAAATTAAGAGATATATCTTGTACGTGAAAAATTGCGTAATACAGCGAATATTAATTTCTAAATTCAACTTATTGCTAAGTCTATGCTGCTTTAGTTAGGCAATCATTTGATTTTTTTCTCAAATAAGTATTATAATACGCTCGCCTTCGTTCTTTGTAGTTGGAGTTTCAAAGACTAGAACTTCTGAGAGGAGGAGGAGGAGGAGGAGGAGAGAGAGAGCAGCTTGGAGCAGATGTGAGCACCTGAGCTATGAGCCAGACAGCAGCAGCTGTAGCAGAGTGAGCAACATAAGCGCCAATCCATGGTGTGAATTCTCGTTTTGCAGTGATTTTTCGCCCCGCGTCATTTTTGAAGGTATTTTTCTAAAATGACCGCTCGATTCTTGAGTTCTAAATTTGGTTAATTAAGTCAATTTCGAAAGCTTCGTTCCTGGTTGTTCGTGATTTTGAAAAGGATCTGTGCAGTTTCCGTGCAAAAACATTAATGAATTAACCCCATAACTGGGGATCCCGGATATACCCGTCCATTTTACATTGAGTTACAGTTAAATACACGGTTAAGGGGTTAAGATGTAAAAGTAAGGCGCCGCTTTTACTCATTAACAATACGGTATCTACAGAATCAAAAGAGATGCCTTTCTGGTCACGGCTTACTGGCTCCCCCCCGCTGGTCCACTTTATACGTATCAAAGGGGAGTTTCATGATGTTATTAATATCGACTTATTTAGCATAATGAAACTAGTAAAAATTCTTTCTTCCACTGATTTTAGTCTCTCCTCCCCCCCCCAATTGGTCTGACTCAATTCTCAAATATCATTTACGTGTCCAAATCTAAGAGTTCACCAACAGGGAGATAGAAACTTTTGTGTTTTTCTGCCACCCAACTCTGTCTGTGCCAGTCAGTTTGGCGTTTGAGATCCAGCCGATGGTTGGGGTGGAAATGGCGGGAAGGGGGTAAAACACAGCGTGATTCTAAGTGGCATAGGAAGCATTACTGCCTGCGTGAAAGCCACTAGGGGCGCTAACGGGACTCGAACCCGCTCCGTCAGCCTACCGCTCCGGTGCCTAAACCCACTCTGCCATCTTCCGCCCTCAGAAGCAGCAGACTAGTGGGGACTAAAGAATTCTTAGTTGTTTCATTATAAAATTTAAGTCAGTTAAAATAGATTAACGACAAACGACAGCATGGAGTTTTCCCATTGCTATGTCATGCATAGAGTGGACCATTGGGGAAGGAAGGAGGAAGGAAGGGAGGGGAAATCAGTAAGGAGAGCAGAGGAGAGAGAGAGAGAGAGAGAGAGAGAGAGAGAGAGAGAGAGAGAGAGAGAGAGAGAGACCAGGAGATTCCTCACCTCCTCCCCTACAAATACCGACTGGGACTCTAGTCGGTGCCTGTTGTGACATAAAGGCAACTTCAAAAGCCCACCACGGGGGCGGGGGCGGGGGCAGGGGGCGGGGCAGGGGGGGGGGGTCTGCCACTGCTGCAGAGAGTTGGGTTATCTACGGAAGCCTTAATAAATACCTGTATTTATTCAGGCTTCCATGGGTTATCTCAAGAATCCGAGGCGTACAAAGGGTTAGCGGGTAAGACTACGGCGCTGAAAGTGAAAGATGCAAGGCATGCAAGAGACATCAACAAAACGCAGGTTCGGACTCGAAGAAGAGGCTCTAGGAGATGGAAACGAGGCTGTTAAATAAGCGTATTATTAGGCCTAATTCAAGACCACAGACGGTCTAAGTTTCCAGACTCCATGATGTAGGCCTACATCGTCATCATCATCATCGTCGTCGTCGTCGTCGTCATCATCATCATCATCATCATCATCTTCTTCTTCATCAGCTTCATCATCATTGTCGTAGTTATTATTATTATCACCCACTGTCTCTTAACTCGCAGCTCTTTAATCAGTGAGTGTCATCTGTTATTTCCACTGTGACATTTTAACCCCCTTCTTCCACAATAATTCTGTCCTGCTGGCCCCACAGTTGTCTGGTACCGCATTAATTATAATTGCCGAAAGTGTTCGGAGTGTCCAGGAGTGTCCAGGAGTGGGGTTGGTACTATTCTGTTGCGCAGTGGCGCAGTCAGAATTCCAGAATGGGGGGGGGGCTTCGACATTTTTCCGCCCAAAAGTCTTGACAAGTAAAAGCGGTCGTCGTCTCAAAAGCTTTAAAGTCTCGATCTAATACTACCCCTAACCCTCCCCCCCCCAATACTCATCGGTTTTTGGACGAATCTCACGACCGGTCCCGATCCGAATATCGATACCGTCGCCCTTCCCCATCCCCCCTGTGGCTACGCCCCTGCTGTTGCAAATTATTAATTATAGTACCTCTACGACATAGAACTTACTATAGGACAGTTGATAAGCCGTATGATTGTTCATTTTGTGGATAAAAGCCTGAAATTTTGAACATTGACACTTCTTATAATTTAGTTTTCTGTCCAGAGGCATTCAATAAACTAAATACCCTAGGGTAGGAGAATGGGTACCCTAGGGGCAGTGGTACCCATAGGGCTAAGGGTTACCACTTGGGATAGGTAGAAATCAAAAGTTAGCCATTCCACGTCTGCCAATACCATTCTCTATAGTTTTATATCAAAAGTGCTTGGCATTCAGAATTTTACCTGTGGTATTCTCTAATGCGTAAATTGGACATTTTAAAGGACATTTTAAAACTACAGCGAATGGTATTGGCAGACGTGTGAATGGCTAGCACTTTTGACAGAGAAGTGAAGAGCACCTGCTAATCAAGTTTTTTTCAAAAATTAGGCCACTATCTCTTGTATATCAAATGTGCTTGGTATTCATAATTTTGCCTGTGGTAATTTCTATTGCGTAAATTGAACATTTTAAAGGACATTTTTAATATACAGAGAATGGTATTGGCAACATTACTCATGGGGATGAACAATTGTGCCAGTTTTCATCACAATCTGAGATGTTGACGTCCGATTTTATTCAAAAGCGTGTTGATTTGATGCGGAATTACCCTTTTCGTATTTTAGTTTCGGAGGAAAAGCGAAATGAAATGATAATATTCTTATATGTACATTCTATAAGCACAATTATTACTTAGTATTGTTTATTTGGCACTGTATCGATTGTCATTTGTCTACGTACTGCAGCTCAAGCGGAATTTTTTTTACAAATTATCAAGAAAATTTCTGGTGCCAAATTGCATGGTAAGAGATAACAAAAACTTGTGCATCCTTTGGGGAAATTGTTCTGGGCCATGTACCCTATAACTGTGCCAAGTGGCATGCTTTTATCCAGAAGTGAACGATTCTTGGCTTTTATGAAAAACTTGCTAGAAATACTAACCGTGACCATCAATGTGTTAAAATGTGAACTACTAGTATCTGAACTACTGAACTACTAGTATCTGAACTACTAGTAGGCTACTGTTAGTCTCCTAAATCAGCAATGACGCAAATGAAGGCTGGCCACAAGCAAGACCGTGCATCTGTTACTGACAAAACTATCGTACTAACTTCTTCGCGGCGATGTACGACGCTGTCTGCAGCTGAATATTTTGGTTTTTAAAAATGTGAGACTGCTCGATTACTCAAAACACTTCTATAGCGCCACTTCATGATGCACAGTGTCAGACTCGTGAGTTGACAATTTCGTTGACGTCAACACGAACAAAGCCGTGTTTCAGTCTAGACCCCGAGGGGTGGCGCCTGACTGCGTTCCCGGCATGGGCGCCCGCAGAAATTCTTTCAGGAGGGGCAAAACACAATGGCCACGGTTACGTCACGTAAATTTTCCCAGGAGGGGACAAAACACATTTTAACACATTGATGGTCACGGTTAGTATTTCTAGCAAGTTTTTCAAACCTTACTGTGATATATTGACATTTGCGTTTTCCAGGGGTGAGGCGATTGCCCCCTCTTGCCCTAATGTGCGGGCGCCCATGGTTACCGGTGCCTGGTCCTGCGATTCCGTTTATTAACAATTAGGAAAGTCTAGGAACGACGTAACACGGTCGAAATAACAACCCTTATACGTTGTATAGACTGCTGTTATCTACCCCTTGTCGATACCACCACTCAGTTTTAATTATAGCACTTGGCAAGACAAAATCAGGGCGTGGATCCAGCAGCAGCAGCAGCGGCGGCGGCGGCAGCAGCAGCAGCGGCGGCGGCAGCAGCTGTTGGATAAATGCCTTTTATGATAGCTGCATTCGTGGGTAGCTGAGAGAACACAGCTAGGGCGTTGGGCGGGCGAAAGAAGAAAGCCCGAGAAGCAGCAAGAAGAGATTGTTGGTTGGGACCCAGACAGACAAAGGCAGGAGCACCTAGAAGGAAGGGGAAACACAGACGGAGACGGACAGGCAAAACAGACGTGGAATCTTTCTTCCATTGTTCTGAAGAGAGAGAGAGAGAGAGAGAGAGAGAGAGACAGACAGACAGACAGACAGACAGACAGACAGAGAGGGACAGACCGACGGTACAACTGAACCCAAGATTCCAATCCAACGTGCGCATTAGTGCATTAGTGATGAACACGCGAAATCGTTTAGCAGTGCACAATACGCAGCACAACAGTTATTATTTCCGATGAGTTTTCCGTCCTCTGTCTGGCAATAATAATAATAATAATAATAATAATAATAGTAATAATTCGGAAAACGCAGCAAAAACAGCAGCAGCAGCAGCAGCAGCAGAATTCGATCAACTGTTATTACGTAACACTTAAAGATGTCGCGAATTAACGTCCGGCTGCCTTTGGAGCGCGCTCTTTATTAGCTAATTGCGCAGTGGCAGACGACGGTTTCTCGTTTAGCTGACTCAGCAGAATAATAGTAACAATGAGGTCGAAACGGTGGCGATCGTCTGTCTGTTCGCCTTCCTGTCTTCGATCGTCTGCGCTCAGGAAGGGTCGCCGACCGCCTCGACAGGTGAGAGAAACGCAGTGGTCTTAGCTTCGCCCACCTGGCGCGCAAAACACCTGTCGCTAAATCTTCGACGGGACCGTTCTAAATGCAGTATATATATATATATATATATATATATATATATATATATATATATATATATATATATATCGGCTGTTAAAATAGTAGATCTCGTTGACCATCGTCCTATGCCCAGTGCATTATCATGATGGCGCCATAGAAGTCATCGAATGCTGTCACGGATTGGCGTGGCCACTGGGGGGAGGAGGTGGTTGGAACGGGGCCCAGGTTCCCTATTCTGACCGGGGATTTGTACTGAACCGTTGATAAATATTGTGGGGGTGGGGTGGGGAGCGTGATGAAGAGAATGTGCGAAGGACGCTGTTTTACCCGAACATTTCGGTGTACTCCCCAAATTCCGGAATCCTGGTCTCGCCAATGCTGTCATTATTACTTTATTGATACTTTGTTTAAGGCATGTTCAAAAAGTACATACATGAAAATCGTAAATACAGTAGCATATACGAATTTGTCACTAACGCCAATGACTGTACGAGAACGAGGAAAATCAACGAAATGAAAGTCCTGCCGAATAATATCTCGCGGAATGACCAGTAGGGCGATCGAGGGAAGAGCCGCGTATTAAGTTATCTGGTTCAATAAAGGCCTGCAACAGGTTTTATATACATCAAAAACAAGTTTTATAATTAATTCGCTCTGTGAGAGAAGCCTATTGAAGGCCTGTTGAATAGAATGTATAATTATAGACCCTAGATATGTAAAAATCTAATCGATTTGAAGAAATTCTCTGACAAAATTCACATTTTCCTCTTGTTCCTTCTTCATTGCTTTAACCATTGCAAAAATAGTCAATAATATCATTCTCAATTTTGACCTGCAGGGTTCGAAATAGAGCACTCCCAACCATTTCATACTACACACTAACTCCAATGCCTGTACGAGAACGAGGGGCATCAACTAAATGAAAGTCCTGCGGAATATTTTTTGGAATGGCTAGTAGGGGGCGATCAAGGGAAGAGTCGCGTATTAAGATATCTGATTCATTATACAACAGGTTTTATTTATAGACATCAAAAACGAGTTTTCTAGTTAATTCGCTGTGTGAGAGAAGTCAATGGAAGGCCTGTTGAATAGAAGGTATATAGACCCTAGATATGTAAAAATCTAATCGATTTGAAGATATTCTCCCGCAAAATCCATATTTTCCTCTTGTTCCATCTTCATTGCTTTAACCTATGGAAGAATAATCAATATTATAATTCTCAATTTCGATCTACAGGGTTCGAAACAGAGCACTCCCAGCCATTTCATAGTACACACTAAAAGTTATGAAACTCAATTTTTTTACATACGATAAAAATGAAATAGAAATTGTTGAAACATTTTTATATACTGTTTTGTATAATAGGCCTACTGTATTGTAGGTCGTGTTAATGTTATGTACAAATCCTGTCCGAGACAACCACAAAGACTTTTATGAAATCAGTTTGACAACCTTGGTTCAGGAGGCATTGGTCCGCGTGAAACCCACTAAAACTATGCTCTTGACATCTAATGACCCAGATTTTCTAGATAACTTTTGAATTCATTTATTGCTTTTCAACTGTTGCTACCATTTAGTCAAAAATTTTCCATAATTTCACTATACTATAGAACTAAAAATTAATTTTTCGTGGTCCCTCCATTTTCTCGCGCAATTTAGGCCTACATTTGTGAACTCTGGTGCAGCTATATCATCATCATTAACCCCTTAACTGGGGATCCCGGATATATCCGTCCAATTTACATTGAGTTACAGTTAAATACACGGTTAAGGGGTTAACCGTGGGCTCATCGCCCGTTGGCATATAATGCCACATCCACAGTTTTCTGCCATTCTTTTCTGTCCGTTGCTCTGTGACTAAGATCCTGTAAACTGCTTCCACGCCATTCTTCAATATCATCACACCATTCCTATATCGTTCCAATGTAAATAATATAGCTCATCGCCAAATTAAACTAGTCGCATCACAAATGAAATTTTTAAAATTTCCAGCGATATTCGGGGTTTCGACCCCATCCACTGGGTTACAGAAAAATAGAAGAAAAGTTCGATTTTTAGTTGTCCAATTAAACTGGAGGTGAAAAAAACGTCTTCAATAGAGGTAACATCCTTTGGGATTATTTTCGCTAAATCTAACCATGAGAGGCTACAGTGAAGACTCGTTTAGCGAGGCATATTATCAAGAATCAGCAGAGATATCAGAAATCTGATATCAGACTTGCATTGCGTGCGTTTCTTGTTATATCGTTGATCGTTTTCTAACCGAATTGCCCTATTAAATCGGTTCCTAACTTCCAGCGGCCAAGAAACTAATGGTGTAGCCAGAGAGAGTTATTCGGGTCAATCCCCTGGTTAATTACCTTAGCAGTCGTTTTATGGGGTCAGCGTATCAGGCAGTTAGTCTTTGGAGGAATTTTAACAGTCAAACTTTTATCAAATTCTCCGGCAGCTGCATGCCTATAGCTGGCCTTAAATTGCTGGAACGTATTAGGACTTGCAGGAACCACCCCACCCCCATAAACACTCGAAAGTTGGAAATCTGCTGTTTTCCCCCCTGTAATTAAATCCATGCCTATTCCAAATCCAAAACCGTTTTGTCGAATAAATTCTAAAGGCGGTTAACCTTTAACCCCTTAACCGTGTATTTAACTGCAACTCAGTGTAAAATGGACGGATTTATCCGGGATCCCCAGTTAAGGGATTAATTAACTAATTAGTTAACGGCTTGAATGTTTTAAGTCATAACTCAAAACCGACCGTCGCTGGGAAAATGTCTCATCAGGTGTTTTCCAGACGTCGAGAAAAAAAGAGAAAAATACGGCGTCCACCATTTTTTCAAACACGCAATGAATCGAGCCTCTCTCTGTCAAGGAAGTCCCAACATGTGTGAGTCACGACCCGAGTACACTGCACGTTCGCAATTGGTACTCTAACGGACTCCAAATATGTTCTAAATCAAGTTACGTACAGTAGAACTTCGTTATGACGGACTCGGTTATAGTGCGTCCTCGGTTTATACGGCAGTGTACGATCGCGCGTGCATGATGCGCTACCGTATTAGATGGTATTGGATATACCGTAACGCACCACGGATATAATAGCGTACTGAATTTTTAAAAACCCGCTAAATGCGTTATAACGAAGTTCTACTGTATATGCGATGGCGTTTTAAAATACAACGCTTCAAGAGTTTCAGAGGATCTGGTGAAAATGAAAACAAGCGAAGATTTCCCTTTGCGGCGGTGGGGAGGGGGCGTAAGAGCGGGGGTACAGTTGAACGAAATAGCATGCAACCGTTGAAGTTTGTTGATCATGCACTTGTATTCACTTATTTTTGTTTTTTTCAAACTTGAAATTTTGAGTCAGAATGGTTGCACCTTGCTGCTTAGCCCAACCAACGGCCCAGCCCAGGATTTCTTTCGGCGAACTATTAATTTTTGCACCGAATAGTCTCACTTTTCACTCCCTGACTTTCGAAACACTCACTTAAACAGGAAAAGGCTTTGCGCTTAGTCATAATATAGGTCTAATTATAGATCTCTTTGATTTATATATATAAAACAAGCTAATCACAGCGCAGATATAGGCCTATAGGCCTAAAGTCGTCTGAATTCTTCCTCGTTGACCATCAGTGAATGCCTTCAGCATTTAGGTATTTTAGGCAAAAGTTAATTAATGCTTCGTCCATACTTGAATTCGAGCGTTGGGCCCGGCGCTGATCTCCGGTCTCAGACAGGCAAATGGCGCGGTTGGCTTACGTCAATAATCTGGACTCACGATTTTACCTCGCAGCTTAACGCTGATCGACATTTTTACCACACCCTCTAGTGAGTAAGGCTTAGTCGACCTTAGAGGCTCCAGCGGGCTAGATCCCTGTTCCGTCAGCATGCCGATCTAGATCGTTACCACATTAGGGACACCCGTCCCTTGATGTAGGACCTATTGTAGGCCCCTATTTTAAGTAATCAGTAAACATTTTTGATAAATTATTGGAATTTTTCTGAAATTTCTGTTGTTTTGTGGTATTTCAGGTTTCCGTGAAAGAATTCCTGTTGAGTATCGTTTTCTTACATAAGCTATGACAAATCCTATTTAGCGATTTATTTGTGGGTCACGTAACACGTTTCTTTAATTACGAATTTACGAGCATATATAGCCATAGATAAGTTACATACTAAGAGGGTTTAAACATCGAATGCAATTATCACTGGGACCAGTCTATGGCATTTGCAAGAGTTTTTCGCCATTTTGTTAAGTGTGATCACAATATCGTAAGACTCCTAATAGATGACGGGTCTCAAAACGTCCAGGCGTGAAGTCGTTAAATTTAGTTTTAGAGAATTTTTTATGAGAAGTTTCACGGTCACTTCCATGACAACATGGTAACCATGGTCTCAAACTTGAGCAGAGATGGTGAAAAATTGGCTTCATCATTTCGCTGCCTTTACCATAGATAGACAACTTCCTTCCAGTTAGTATTAATTTCTATGTTTAAAAGGCTCTTATGTGCGTGATATTCTCTTGGATAAACATCTCTCTTATTTATTAAATTTCTTACGAAATTGACAAGAATTTATGAGGCGACAATCTTTTTTGACCGAAGAGTCTGTTCGTCTAAAGCAGAGAGAAGGAAACTGTTGCCAGCAAAGTACTTTGATTTAGTGCAGTAATAATAATTTTAATTCTAATAATGCGTTTCTATAGCACCAGTTTTAATACTCAAAGGTATCAGTCGATATTCCTTCAAAGCCACCCGCAAAATACCAGGTCGTTCCAGAGATCAGTCAGGGTAGATTAGACTCAGGGCGCGATTTGTGACCTGGAGAAGTGGGGGCGGGGTATGTCGAGCTTCGGGGGATGCATGGAGGGCGCCACAAGCCAAATATTGGGTGAGCAAACATGGCCTCTTTGAAATTGGACAATGCAAGGACTAGTGCTACAGTAGGCTATAGATATGCAAAAATTCAGAAGTGTGATGAAATGATTAAAACCACATATTCTTGTGTCCCCATCTTTGCTGTGTCAAACCACGAAAAATAATATACTAGAATCTATTCTGTCAAAAAATCAATCGAGAGATAAAATTCTGTTTTATAGACTCAATTTTTGCTACTAGGCTATAGATATGCAAAAATTTGAAGAAACTAAATGCCCCATCTTTGTTGAAAATAAATATATTCTGTCTCAATTTTTTCTAGAGCCATGTGAAAATAAGACACTATGCAAAGTCTTTCAGAAATCTATTCTCTGTCAGGTTTTATAGACCACAAAAATATTATAAAATTGTTATCCTGTTTGAAATTGGACAATGCTAGTGCTACAGTAGGCTATAGATATGCAAAAATTCAGAAGAGTGATGAAACGAATTAAAAGTTGGGATGTAGTTGTTGGGGAAGTGTAGCAGTGGGGGATGTAGTGGTGGGGGATGTAGCAGTAGGGGATGCAGTTGGGCAGTGGGGGGGAATCCCCCTTACAAATCGCGCCCTGGATTAGAGCGAGATAGACTATGCAGGAGAAGCCATCTAGACGTCTAAAAGAGATGCGTTAATTATTAGGTTTGAAGGCACTTGATCAGTTTGTTGGAGGATCTGAGAGGATTAGGAAGAAATTTCCATGATTAGTGTATACATGTAATTGCATTGCTAAGACGCCACTGCGCGAGCTCAATTTTGAACCATTTCCAAGAATAAGCGATTGTAAGTAATTGTTTAAAATAATTAAATATGATAGCTTATTTAAATAACTGTGATGTAATTTCATCAGATTTTATAGCTCAAGCATATTTTCTAAATTTGGCTTTGAGGACCCATTTATTTCCAGAGCATGCAGGAAAAATAGCTATGGAAACATGGTTATATTTGCAGAATAAAGTTATACAAAAAACAAGACGAGTCCCTACAAATATTAGAAATGGAACTCGCCGAATCTCAGGGCCTGATGTTGTGGTAATTATTTTAACACTGATCAGCATTAATCATCATGTTATGATCTAACAATTGGTCTATTATTGTATTTGATCTAAATAATGCATTTGATATCGTTGATCCTAATTTTGCTGTAAAGTGTGATTTTAAAACTTTATGATACGTTGAGTACGGACTGCGTTGACGCCGTACTTATTCGTTGTCATTATTTCCAGCCGCATCTCATTACAGTTCCTCAGGAGCCGCTCAGTGACTCCCAGTCTGACAGCAATGTAAGATTTCAAGACCTCAGTTTCAGTGTTCAAAATTTGTTTCTGCTAACGTTTATTTTAGCAGAGAAGAGAAAAGTTATCGGCCATGCATAAAGTCATACAGTGTTAAATAAAGTTAATGAAGTTCCCTTAGTAGCTTGTTATTTCCAATATATATATATATATATATATATATATATATATATATATATATATATATATATATATGTATCACAGGACAGAACCTACTGAACCCACTTTTTTATTATAGCGTATCATGGACTTGATAAATCAATGTATTCCAAATTAATGCTAATGCTATCAGCAAAGTTAAAGACTGGTCAAACAGTTGACATTTTCTAAAAGGGGCTGATGTTGGTTTTTGTCAGTGGATGGACAGTTATGACCCATCAGATATGCAGAATACGGAAAAGGCAGGACCAGCATACAGGCCACAACAAGTTGCAGAAGTGGTAAGCTAAAATTGTATTTGTGTTTTTGACTGTGCTTCTTGTTCAGGACTCTGCACATGGTACACTCCAGGATGCCGGGTGCTTCGAAGTTAGACCGGGGATAAATAGAACACTAGGGCCACCTCATGGGGCTTTGGAAGCCATGGGTGACCATAGTGTCCTATGCACTTGTGTGTCTATTACAGGGGACGGGCAAGGGGCTTTTATCTAGGAAACCAAAGTTTTGAAAGTGTCGTCAAACAATGACGCTAAGGCATTCTGACATTTTTAGTTTTTCAAGGTCGTATGAAGGTCGGGGTTGGAGAGGGGGTCAATCTGGTTGATCCATTTGGCACATTGTGATTGGTAGTTATTTTTAAGCGACATTGCTATTTCCATTACAGTCAGGAAAACAATGTGACAATGTTTATTTCAAGCTCAGGCAATGCATGCATTTCTCATGTTGCTGCCTCGTCGGAATTTTTAATATTAATTGCTGTGTTGGAGAAAAGGAAATCTGTTTGTGCCAACTACGGATTGCCTAGTTGTTTGTCAGTGCGCTGCAGCAGCAGCCAACAATGATTTTGGAGGTTGTTTATCACCCGAGCACCGCAGCTGTTTTCCTCTCAAAGAGTCTGCATTAGTGTTTACACTGATTTTTGGCGAGAAGTCTTTAGATCAAGCCCTCACATCAGCATGGCACGTCTGGCCGAGACTACTTGTGGCCGTGAATTCTGTATAAACATAGATTCTGTATAAACATAGACACGTTCTTTTTTTCTCCCCGTTGGTTGAGTGCATATTTCTACTGCACTCTGCGAACGACTTGCTTGTTGGGCATTTTTTTCTGTATGGAGAGAATTTGATTGAGACGAATAATCTTCAGATTGGATATTGATTGAAGTCTTTTTTAAAGTGATCTACTGCTAATGAGGTTTATTTCTAGAAATCACTCTGAGTGAAGTGTCAAATGCACGAAATGTTTCTGAATTTTTTTAGGGTCAGCCTGGACCACGGGGGCCTCCTGGACCAACAGGTCCCATGGTAGGTGTTGCTAATTTTCCGTTTATTCGACCATAGTGGTCCTCTTGAAAATCCAGCTGCTTTTCCATTTTGGAAGAGTTTTGTTGCTATAGAACACAGTAATCATTGCTTTCATTATTATTGAGAATTCAACCTTCATTCATTGTTCAATGTCATTGGATATACTTTAAAATTCTGACTGGTCATCATCATCTTCATCATCATCATCATTATCATCATCTTCTTCTTCTTCATCATCTTCATCACTATTACTACCATTCCTTGTTTTCATCAGATTTGTTAAATAATGGCATGGATATATATAATCTTGCAAGATTTTGTGTAATATTTGAAAGGTTCATAACCTGGCTGTTATAACTGATGCCAGAAATATGGGATATATTTGTATTAAACCTACAGGTTATAAAATTGATCGTTCATAGTAACTGGACCCTCTCCCTGGATCGGGTTGTCTCCATCCACTCACGCCTCAGTTCATTGCAAAGACTCATTTCTTTATCAAGTGACTCTAAAGCCAGGAGCACCTCTGTGTAGAAATATAAGAGGCGCTATAGAAGTCCCTCTTTACATGACATTACATTAGATAGCTTTAAAATGTTTGTCATTGCCAGGGTCCTCAAGGTTACATGGGAGCCAGAGGTGAGCCTGGAGAGACAGGAAGCATAGTAAGTCATGCTAAAGAAGATTCTAGAATTTCTTCAATTATCAATTGATTAATGTTTTGGATGATTTTTTGCTAAAATTTAAAAATATTTTCTCAAATAATCGGCCATCTTTTTTCCTTTATTAGTGACACTGAATTTGGCTTATAGATCATTGCTTAATCATTTATTTATTTTTTGTTTCAGGGTCCACCTGGACCTCGAGGACCTCAAGGTCCACCAGGAGTGCCGGGCAAAGGTCCACACTTGTTGTTATTATTATTATTATTATTATTATTATTATTATTATTATTATTAATTTATTTGTTATTAAAGATTATTAGCACTTGTTTATTATTATCTACAAGTTGACTGAAATTTATAACAACATTAAACAGTAATGAATTGTTGTATTTGCAGTTGATTTTGTACAGATGTTGTCTTTTCTGTTCCCTCTCTTTAATCTTTTTGCTCTATGGTGCTGATGATTCATCCATTTTGGTGTTGTCACATTTACTGATCACAAGGATTCATTGAGTTTCTTATTTTTTCAGTTTTGTGCTATGCAGATGTTTAGAACTGCTGTGACTGGCTTGGCCTACCCCCCCCCTTAGATTGCTCCCCCATCTATCTGGCTTGGACCGGACTCTAATTTGAAGGATTGGATTTGGCACACAATCAGCTGATGTCCTGGGCATTGTGATGATGGCACTTGGGAAGTTGATTGATTAATTGATTGATTGATCGATTGATTGATTCCTTATCAAGAGTTTAAAACCTCCAATGACTGATAATTAATTGATGTTATATTTGCTGTGTTGACTTTCAGGGAGATGATGGTCGTGACGGTGGCGTTGGTTTGAAGGGTCCACCTGGTCCACCTGTAGGTTAACTAGTAATCTATATTAATCTATATTGATCTATATTAATATATTAATCTACCTGATGCCGTTGCACTGTCTTCAGATTAAAACAAGACTTGACACAGACAGAGACAGACAGAGAGACAGACAGACAGAGAGACAGAGACACTTATATTTGCTGACCCTGATAGATCATGATACAGTGCTTGGTTGGTCCTGTTAGAGCAGATTTACTATTAATCCTGACATGCGACAAGTGGTGTCATTCTGGATTTCCACTTTTAACGTGCAAGTTTCACTGCCATGCTGTGCTTAGATGATTTTAAAGTACTGTAGCATTTTTGGTACATGTATGACTGTATGTGTTTCATGTAGGGTCTACCTGGCATGCCTGGGATAGCTGGATTACCTGGTGGCAAAGGTTACAGGGTAAGTATTTCTTGTAAATATGACCCTGGTTTAAAGGGTAATACCTAATTATTTTCATAATATCTGCATAATCAGTGAGTAGTTATGGTTCCATGGCGGCTCAAGGATTTGGCAAGTGGGGGGAGGCATTGGGGTGGCAATTTCTAAGCATGGGGAGCCAGCTATTTTTCAAAATTTTGCACATACAGGAAGATTATCACACTTGATGGGGGAGAGGGTGGGAGCATTCACTAAGGGGGGGCATGGGCCACCACTGAAGGGCCACCACTGTTCATGACTCATCAGCATTTAGGGTTCTGAGTAAGAAATAGTGTTGGTGTGTGTTGCTCTAGCCTCATTTCTCATTATTTATTTCATTTTATGATATTTTAATTAATTATATGAGATAATTATATAGCAAATGTTGTCACTTATTTTTCAGGGTATTCCTGGGGCAACAGGACCGAGGGGTGAAATGGGAAGAATTGGAGAAAGGGTGCATTTCTTGGATATAATTTTTTTATAATAATTATATTATAAATAATTAATTAATTATGAACTGTGTTAAGCGCTCTTGTTGTAGGCCTTAGCCTTGTCTACTGCGCTATATAGATTGTCAATAAAGAAATAAATAAATATTTTATTATTTTTAAGACAATTTATTATTGAAGTAAATAATTATTGAAGTAAACTGTCAAGTAATCATGATTTTCTGAGATTTTATTTTGGTTTCATAGACATTTGATAGTACTGTTTTGATTATTTAAGTATTTTGGTCATTTTTATCTTTAGGGTGAAGATGGTCCACCCGGCCCTGTGGGTCCACAAGGCAATGTTGTAGGTGTTTTTTTCCTAAGCTGCATTTTTAAGAATTGCACATATTTTGTTTATTGTCTTTAATCAACAATAATGTGTAATTAATTGATGTTGGATTTGAAGATCTTAAAAGATTAAAGTCAGTGAGGATTGGTGACAGACCGCCTTGTGAGGGTAAAAATTCTAGTAGCTGTATATCAAACCTCCAACTGGATTCCAAAATTTGGGGTGGGGTAGTCTTGCCCACACCGCTCTTTGAAAGAGAGATGTTCTTTTTCAGGGACAGCGAGGGGCTGCCGGAGAACGTGGGGCAGACGGAAAAGAGGGCACAGCGGTGAATATATTAATAAATATTTCTTCATTGGTTAAGCTTGGATTTCAACTCTAGTTTAAATTTCAATTGAATTACGTATGAAAATCAACTACTTTCTCAGTAATATATATATAGTGGCATATATGTGTATGTATATATTTGTGTGTATATATGTGTGTGTATATAAATATACCGGGTATATGTATACATGCACTGCTTCATTAGTTGCTTGTAATTAGATGCTTAACTTTTATTCACAGGGCCTTAGAGGTTCGGATGGACAGCCAGGACCCCCGGGTCCTGTTGGGCCAATGGGACCACCTGGACCTCCTGGATTTCCAGGTATTCCAGGTTCTAAGGTAAGATGAGGATTTATTATGTATTCACTATATCCTTATATATGTGTGTATGCATATGCATTTGTTTATATATGTATTCATTTGTGTGTGTGTGTGTGTGTGTGTGTGCACTTGTGCTATTGTACTATGCAAAGGAGTCATATTGATTGGCCATCTTGTTATTATTACCGTTTTCAAAAACAATAGCGAGAAGTGATGATGTTGATGACAGCAATGATGACGGGTGAATTACAATGAAATCTGTATATTGATGCTAAGGCGTAAGGGTTTAATTCCGTATTGTTATCAGTGATAAAATTGAACTGAAATCTGTGACAATGTCGAAATTTCTGTCTGTTTTTATGATTGTTGTGGTACGATCTTGCTGAAGCAATGACATTATTTATAAACTTTGACAGGGACATCAAGGTTTTTCCGGTGAGAAAGGCGGACCGGGTGTCCAAGGTCCAATTGGGTTGAGCGGGATGCCTGGATTGCCCGGTGAACCGGGTCGACCGGTCAGTCTCTTTTTTTTAGTGAAATTTTTTGTCATGTTGAAGGTGCGCTTCTGAGAAGAGGCACCATACAAATATTTTGTTACATTACATTATATTACGTATTTCAGACATGTTTGCTATTTGGTTCAGAATGACTATTAACCAATGCTATATCTTCGCAGTGTTATGCTGTTGGTCGTGTGGCTAGCCCAGGGATCTTTTTACACTCCCCTAACACCCCTCAACAGCCCCAATTTGGGGTTGACACCCCAAAAACTTGGTAATGTAACAATGGTATGCATACAAAATGCATACTAATTAGCCCTGAACACCCCCAAATGGAGAAGTACACCCCCAACTTTTACCCTTGGATGACCTTTTTTTGCTTGCCAGCCTTTTTCGGTAGAGACTTCCAAATTCCGACACCCCCAGATTTTCCTGACACCCCCAAATTCCCAATCCTACAATCCTAGGAAATAACCTCACCCCAAATTTTTCACCCCCCCTCCCAATAAATTCACAGTCCTAGAAATAACCACCGGGCTAACCTAATGATACAGACTAAATGGTTTACTGTGCTTCATGGTCCAAGTTGATCTCTGCATTGTTGACCTGTTCCTGTGGCTTATAACTGTGTTTTATTGCAATTCAGGGTACAGCTGGATCGGATGGCACGCCTGGTCCAAGAGGTGAACGGGTGAGAACACATTATCAGTTCCTGTTGTTGCCGCTGCTGAACCGCAGCTCGGTGTCTATAAGTTTTTCTCTTATTTTGATGAGTGCTGTAATGGAAGGTTTCCTGTAGTTATTCTGTTTGGTAAGTTTAGTGTTTCGGCATTTTAAGAATTATTTTGAAATGTATGATCTGTGCTATTTTAGGGTGAGTCTGGAAGTGCAGGGGGCCCTGGACTCCCCGGACCTCCCGGAGTGGCTGGACTTACTGGAAACCCTGGTAGCACTGGAGCTAAAGGTGACCAGGTGAGTGTAGGGAATAACATATGAGCTGATGATCATGTATTGCTTAAGAAACCTGAGTTAGTATTGGTTGTTTTAGTTTTTGGTTGAGTTAGGAATTTGGTTTAGACAGGTTTGCATCTATGAGTATGTTTCTGAATTTTAATTTCCAGGGTATTCCAGGTGAGCCAGGTTACAATGGAGAGGTTGGTTCCAAAGGGGCCCGCGGAATTCCGGGTGAAAGAGGATTATCGGGAAAGCCAGGTGACATGGGAAAACGGGTGAGAATCAAATTCAATTGAAAGATTTATCATCCTGTTTGATCCTCCATTTTCCATGCTTTTCTGACCGACGTTAATTCTCTACCCTATTTGATTTACAAATTAGTTTTAGCATAATAAACATTTAATTTTATCATTTGTTATCTATTGCTAACATAATTGCAGAAATGCACGCAATTTGCTAACTTTCTTATAACTTAATTAACTCTTTTGAGGCGGAATTATTTCAACGCTATGACGTAGACGTCGACTTTTGTCGACATCCGCCTCAAAAGAGTTAACATGTTCTGTGTGTGATTTATTTTCAGGGGCCGCCAGGTGGGGTTGGACCTCTCGGAGCACCTGGAAATCAAGGAGAGAGGGTCTGTAGCATCAAATCAACTTTCTTTTACACAGGATTTGACTGTATATTTCATTGACCCTAACATTAACTCTAACCGCTCAACTCAAACCCACAAAAACTTTAAAAACTTTAAAAAGAACAGCATGATTTAAAGTGGCTTAGAAGGCATTACTGCCTGTGTGAATGCCACTAGGGGTACTAACTGGGCTTGAACCCGCTCCGTCAGCCTGACGCTCCAGCACGTAACCCACTCTGCCATCTTCCGCCCCTACGTGATGCAACGCGATACACTGGCCCCCATATCCGTGGTACACTAAAATGAAGTTATGATCATTAGTGCTTCTGGCCATGATGGATTATATATATCATAAATATATTATTCTCTATGGAAATGTTTATCTGTCTAATGCAGGGACAAATCGGAGAACGTGGTCTGCCTGGGATGGAAGGACCTCCCGGCAGGGTTGGTCCGCCAGGACCCAGTGGACCCGACGGAGAGGCGGGTGAAAAGGGCCCACCGGTATAAACTACACTAGAACTTCGTCATAATGGATTTGGTTATGGTGTATACTCGGTTGTGATGTACAGCAATGTATTGGATAGTATTAGGTATAACCTACCTTGGACATGACGTACTAAATTTGACCAATCACTCTTCTCTCTCTCTCTCTCTCTCTCTCTCTCTCTCTCTCTCGTCTGCATATTTCTAGTTTCCGGTTTAAGTTCTGGTTTTATTTTTCTGAGCGCATATCCAGCCTAGCATTTCATTACTACGTACGAGACCTTGGGCTGACGTGATTCTATTCCTGGTGTTGTTTTATTTCAAGGGTGAATCTGGAAAACCTGGATCGCCCGGTCTTCAAGGTCTTCCTGTAAGATCAACACTGTTACTTCTGTACTGCTATTTCAATATTTGACTATTTTCTCTGTTGACAAAGTATGCAGTAGCATAGCAGCTGTATGAATCTTATGGCTCAGAGCCAAAGCCCTCAAGTCTGTGGTCTGTGTGATAAACCACATCAACATAGCTACAGCATTGAGAGGGTGATAATAAGGTAAATAAATAATTAGTAAAATTAAAATAATTGATTTTGTTTTCCTGTTGTGATTCATGCTTACAATCTTTTGTCGGCAAATAATGTTTTCAAATATGAGAAAGGTGTTTTTGGCATTCCAATTCCTACTTCTAGGGTCCTCAAGGCCCGCCTGGAAATGACGGAAGAGAAGGAAAAGCTGGTGATCCGGTATTGCCATAGAGTTTTGTCTGTTATTTGTTCTTTCTAATGATTTTGGAAGACAAACAATTGAGTTACTGCTTAATTAACCCCTTAACCATGTATTTAACTGGAACTCAATGGATGGATGTATCCGGGATTCCCAGTTAAAAGGTTAAATAGACAAAATAATCAGCAGACTTAGGCAGGAAAACTAAATTATATATAAATATATAACGATTTTAAATGTTTTACTAAGTCAGACTAAATAATTATCAATATTCTACAGCTGAACGTAATTATACTATTGTATGCTTTAATGTTTTCCTAAAGTAAATATCTGTAATTTTCATCTGTTATTCTAAAATTAGGTTGGAGAAACTAATTGGATTTCATAATGGAGTTAATGATTCTACTTTTTCAATTTCTTTTCCGTTGTGTGATACTGACCCCAACTTGACTGATGCCCAAATTTTCCACTCTCGTGCATTACTAAAGTGGTGCTATAGAAGTTAATATGTTATATACATAATGAATTGTCATGATATGCTTTTTATTAGAAGTTGTTTTCCTATAGCTTTGCTTTTTAAATATCTGCAATTTTCATCTGATACTACTTTAAAATCAGGTTGGAGAAACCTGATTGGTCAGTTATGGGTATGATGCAGGATTATTAATTATTGGTGACCCTGTTTTGCAACGGAGTTGCCATCATGGATGTTTTATCTCCATTGCTTTTATGCAATGAGTTTAGGTGTTGTGCGAAATCTTATTAGAAATTCTCTATTATCTACTCTCTTTGTGTATCTTTTATGTTAGAAGTAGTTATTTATCTTCTTGTGAAGAGAAAATTATAGTGAATTGAAATTTTGTTTGAATATTCGTGGGTTTGATACTTTAAGGGTAAACCGGGACTAGATGGAAAACCTGGAGAACAGGGACAGCAGGGCCCGGCGGGGCTTCCGGGATTTCAAGGATTGACTGGAGAACGCGGAACAAGCGTGAGTTGGAATTATTACAATTACAGTAGAACATAGACTTTTTTAGTGGAAAAAATTAATTTCTAAAATTCACTTCAACATTTGCATCTTTTTAACTGAGAAGTTTCTCAGTCACTCAATCAAAACTTCTATGGCGCCTCTATCATAGTGCCTAGGGCATCAGGCACGGTGGTGTGCCAAATCCAACGGGAATTAGATCCAGGTCAAGCCGGAAAGGTCAGTGAGATCGGGGGGGGGGGAGGAGACCGTCTAAGGGGAAATGTCAGTGTATGCTGCTAAATAGCAGTGTTGAATGGACAATCCTAGTATATTTTATCACTCTATTTAGTATGACTGTTGTCGTTATGATATTATGCAATGTGATTTTCCATCTGCAGCCAATACTCCTTATGCAATACCGTATTAGTTTTCCACTGTACTGTAACAGTCTGGGTTTTTTTTCTTCCAGGGTGTGCCGGGTAAAGAAGGCATTGTTGGAGCGATGGGACCTCCAGGTGCCAGTGGTGAGAGGGGAAAGGATGGAGAATCGGGTCAACCTGGAGAACCTGGTCCACCTGTAAGTACCTTCATATAAACCTGATTTTAAATAATTTAATGAAAAAACATTGTAGATTAATTTATTATAGCATAATAAATTTAGTTTTTTTGCTTCTGAGCATCACTCAAAATTTGAATTCTTTATTTCTTATTCGTTAACTGGACTTTCATACATATACACATAGTGACATAATTGCTTTGTCCTTATCATTAGTTATAAATGAATCATCTGATATATTATGACGTGGAATGGTTATTTTAGGGTGATGCAGGTCAGAAGGGGTCAACAGGAAGCCTAGGAAATCGAGGATTCCAGGTATGCTACCTTAAAACCCTTTTCCTGGTCGAAGGTTTTCCAGTATACCAGCCGTTGTTTTAAAAATGATGCACTTGAAGAAAGTCATTTCAACTTATATACGAGGACATTTTTTCTCTTAGGGTTTGCCTGGCAGTCCTGGTACCACTGGAGAGGCTGGAAAGCCTGGCGAGGAGGGCGCTCCTGGACCGCCAGGACCTGTGGGACTCGCCGGAGCAGTCGTGAGTCGCCATTTCTTGATAGCGTTGTTAACGTTTCAGAACTGACCGCCTTTAGTTGCTCGTTCTTTTAGTTCTGTTATAGCGAAACAAACAGTCTTTCAACAAGAAAACTGACCTATTTTGTGTTTTATTTCACTTTTGACATAGACAAGCTTCACATGTACACCTTGACTCTTTTTGTCCACTTATGGCTAAATAGATAGACTTTAGTAGCAGGTCTATACATACTGTAACAGTGCCTAGGTTTCTCAGTTGCAATAGGGTCCTTCCATATAGTACGTACACACTAAGGGGGTAGAGGGGTTGGATTTAGGAGATTTTGCATATGTACCGTGTGTGAAATGGGGGAGGGGGTTAAAAATATGCCTTTTTTGCGTACGTACTATATGGATGAGCCAATATGGCAGTGAACTGTTAGTATGTAAATGTGAATGCTAAATTTGAGCCTTTCTTCAGGGCGAAAGAGGACTTCCAGGAGAGCCAGGGTCGATTGGTCTTCAAGGCCTGCGTGGAGAGCGTGGACCCTCTGGGCAAGAGGGAAAGCTTGGAGAACCAGTACGTAAGACCTCTACGGACTATCGACGACCAATATCTTCATGTTTTCATACATTTGCTGAAGGCTATAGGCTTTTATTCAGTTTTTATGTTTTCATATAAATTGTTATTTTTTCCTAATGTAAGAAATGAGATTTCAGATATATATCTTCATAATTAGTATGTTCACATTTTCAGGTTTTTGTCTGTAATTTCAAATGTTCTCCAATTATTGTGTATGTTGTGATGGAAGCATTTTCTCGAAATAAATAAATGTTTTGTTCAGAGTTAAACTATGAGTATTTGGCAAAAATGGAGGTTTGTTTTAACACAGTAGAGATATCCTACTAGACCACTTAAAATTAAGTTATTGTTATTTTTTAAAATTATTATTATTATTGTTAATGATCATCTGTAGGGTAATGCTGGAGAAAAAGGTGATGCTGGACCTCCAGGAGAAACAGGCGCTAAGGCAAGGACACCAGAGAATATTAACGTCATATTATCTTATTATTAATATCATAATATTAATATCATATCCTATAATAGTTTCTTATTATTAATATCTTAATATTAATATCATATTATCATATCATATTTTCTTATTATTAATATCTTAATATTAATATCATATTATCTGTATTAGCAGGTCTGTACTTGTTGTTTTACTCTTTGCTTTAAAGCTGAATTTAATACAAATGCTTCTGTGTGCATTTGACGTTTACATTATATTTGTTTGATGATGTTTTTGGGCTGTTATGCTGTTTGAGTCTTGTTCGATTACGGGACTAACTACCTTTCACCTTTTTATATTTGAAGGGTTTTACAGGGGAGAGGGGTGCACGTGGAAAAGTTGGAGAGAAGGGAGACAGGGTAAGAAAATGTGCTCAACTCCATAACATTACTTAGATCAGCATCGTTTTTAGACTGATAAAAATGTTTTGTAAAAACTTAAACTCACACAGGACCAGAGCCATCAGTTTTTCACAGGCTTGAAATGGACAATTATATCTCTTTTATCCTCCTATAATACTAAATATCTTGAAAGGTTGACGATGATGTTTGTTTTACATTCTTTTCGTATAAATTTTTCGTATTTAAAAATTCACAGGCAATGCAGTTGGATTAGACTGGTTTTTATAAATGTTTATGCCTGTTTGTGCTAAGCTCCTAGGTCAGTCATAAATGGGGAAATTGCTATACTACCGGAGTAATGATGTTTTTCAGGGTAATGTTGGAAACAAAGGAAGACCTGGAGAACCTGGAAGAACTGGAGAGACTGTGAGTACGGTATTGGGTCTCCTTAGCGTGCATTTCTTATATGTAATTATATTTTTAGGTACATTGCCAAAACAGACATGACAAAGTTATCCTGTTGATAAATCCCATGACAATATAATCCCATCATGGTTTAATTTCTCACGCAGTGTTGCTTATTTTGTTCATCTTATATTTTAGGTTTAACATATAACTCATCATGTGTATGATTGATTGATTGGTTGATTGTTTGATTTATTTATTGATTGTCTAGGGTCTAAGAGGTCTTCCTGGGAAGTCTGGAGCTGCGAATCTTGTTTCTATTAAGGGCGACTCTGGTTCGCGAGGACCAAGGGGCTTGCTAGGTCCCCCGGGTCCTCCCGGGGAACGGGGTGACCCTGGCGCTGCTGGCCCTAACGGTCTTTCTGGAATTCTTGTTAGTTCACTGTATTCTGCTTATACTAAGCTATTAGATCATTCTTTAACTGAAAAATCATTAATGACTTTTTCAATCATTTTTTGTGTGGTTAAAACGATAAATGCTTATCTATGCGTTTGTGTTTTCACAAGTGCATTTTTGCTTTTGCTTTGGATTTTATTTTACTAGCTGGCCTAAGACTAAAGCTTTATTGTATAAAAATGATCATTGAAATTTGATGAAGTATTTGAATTTTTCATAAACCTCCATTGTCATGCTGAGTAGTAAATTTTAACACTTTTTCTATGTTTTTTGCTGTAGGGTCCGGCTGGACCGACAGGAGAGAGAGGGGATGTAGGACATCAAGGAGAAAATGTATATCTACCAGTCTTTTCATAACTTTAATTGAAAATTGCATTCATTTGTAATGATACGTTAACTCTAAATGGGTTAATCTCACCTGCACCATGAAACTGACAATGATGCTAAATATGCTGATCATGACAATTACTAAAGTAAAAATATAATAACCCATTTGTGAATATTTTATTATTTTGGTCTTGGCTATCATGTCTAATGCATAACTTTGTGAGGCATAACTTTGGGCACACTAGAACTCAAATGATCTTATTGGATAATTTGGCATTGTGGCCTGTAACTGACCTTTAACCTCTGCAGTTGTACAGTAAAGAAGTAGACTATGATTGATATTGGCATTGCACTATTGCCTATTATTATTATTGCCGATTGCCTATTTGTTACTAATTTACTTTCAGTTACTTACTTACTTTTCTATTGCCCAGGGCCTCGCTGGTCCTCCAGGCGTGAGCGGAGAAGTTGGGCCGCCCGGTCGGCTGGGCAAGGAAGGCAACCCGGGCCAGCCGGGACCTAAAGGTCCTCCCGGAGGCTTGGGGCCGACTGGGCCTATCGGTGTGCCTGGACCGCCTGGACCAACTGGTCCTACCGGAGCCCCGGGGTCACTGGGTCCTTTGGGACCAGTTGGGAAAGATGGACCAAGGGTAGGATGACTTTGAGCTACATGGTTTTAAATGCAGCAGCAGATGGATATCATGTCTATCACATATATCATTTAATTCTTTTTTCTTTCTAGCAGGGGTTTCTTTTTTCTCTTAGAACATCCCGAGTTGCTTCTCTTGCCAATTGATTATTTTATAAGCATTATAATTAAAATATTTCGTCCGTTATCTTTACGGTTTTTGGTATAGATTATGGATTTTGTTATTTTGTTCTATTTACTGTTGGATTTACACGTTTGCTTCCTGTTTTCTACGGTGTTTTCAGGGTTCACGGGGTGAACCCGGATTTCAAGGTAAATCGGGTGAACCAGGAACTCCTGGTGAGCCAGGAAGAGATGGCGAAAAAGGCGAAAGAGGGGAAGAAGGCCCAGAGGTGAGAGATTCAATGCTGAGACCTCTGTCTATGTCTATGTCTCTCTCTGTCTGTCTCTCTATCTCTCGCTCGCTTGGACATGTTCCTCTAGATCAAACTTACCGGTGTTCTCCGGTGATTGGCATATTCATATTCTGGGCGTCCACTTGTTAACCTGTGTGTAGTGGACATTAAACTGTCTTCACTTACATTACATCAAAATTATCTTGACCTGTTACTTTACTGCATTATAATATTGTCTATTTCAGGTCAGCAGTTTCTTCAGTTGCAGCTCACAGTTTTATTTCTCTTCTTGCTGTTTTGATGTAATTTGTGTGTGTGTGTGTGCTCCTTTTATACTGAAATGAAGATATGAAAACGAAGCATAGTTTCATAGCGTGACTTATTAATTTCTATTTTCAAAGAAGACGGATGTGTTATAGCAGTTGATGCCATCATTTTCCAGGGCTTGGCTGGTCCAGCTGGGCCGCCTGGACAACAGGGAGAAAGAGGTCTTGTTGGTCTGCCTGGCCTGTTGGGCGAACACGGCCCCTACGGTCCTCGCGGTCCCAAGGTAAGCACATTCATACATTCCAGATATGCTGTCTTTATTTCTATTTAAACTTTCACTCTGCTTTCTGTCATGTGCTGTTGAATTGGTCATCTTGCTGTGTTTAATTGGTTATCATTGCGTATTCGTGATTTCAGTTATTTGTCTTTTTTTAGGGAGAGCCGGGCCCTAGAGGGGACGATGGAAGCCCAGGTGATCGAGGTCTTCCGGGTGAGCCTGGATTTCCAGGAAATCCGGGTCTGCCGGGTGAAAGAGGACAAGGAGTAAGTCACACACGTTCAGAAATGGATACATGCTTGAAATCTGTTCCTTGGCTTCACTAGAACTCTTGTTTGTTTCCATAGAGTTCAAATCTCATAAAACTCTAGGTTATGCATTACAGAAAAACTTCATTATAACCAACTCGATTGTAATGTATACTCGGTTGTAAAGTACTATTATTTACAGTCTCGTGTGATGTGTTACCATAATTGATGGTATTGGATATGATGACGTACGTCTGGTAAAATATACTCGATTTTACAGACGCGCAAAGTACGTTATAAGGAAATTCTGCTGTACGTGCTCTGTGCAGGGCTCTGATGGAAAGGATGGTCTGCCGGGACTCGCAGGTAGACCGGGCGATCGGGGACCTTCTGGACCTCCTGGAGCAGCCGGCCAGCCGGGTACTCCTGGTAGCCAGGGGCTGGTTGGAGATACCGGACCACCAGGACCAACTGGAGAACGTGGAGAAAGGGTAAAGTCTTCTTGAAATTGTCTGTCCAAATGTCTGTGATGTTCCTTATCTTTCGTTTTTTATCTGTATTCATTCTGCTTATCGGTCATGTGTTTCTATATTTCATCTTAATGCATTGTGTCATTGTTTAGAATACAAAATTTGAAGACTAAGGCCTCTTATCATACTCATAATCATCTTTATTATATGATGAAGATGATGATGATGTTGACCATGATGACGGCAGCGGCGGCGATGACGATGATGACAGTTATTATTATTATTATTATTATTATTATTATTATTATTATTATTATTATTATTATTATTATTATTATTATTATTATTATTATTATTATTATTATTGAACAGATAAATAGGAGAGTGACCCTGTAATTAACTGTCAGCCATGTTCTATTTGTTCTATAAATTATTTATTTTATAAATATAATTATTTATTTTATAAATATTATTCATTGTGTTTGATGCCTGACTGTTGCTAGTTGAATCTAGTTCTTTTTAAAAATAGCAGTGCTCAGTTTTCTAGTCTTTTGATGACGTTTCGTTTTCTCCTCATTTCTTACAATTGTTTTGTCCGTGTGAAGGGTGACGTTGGCATTCCAGGGAATTCTGGGCCATCTGGACCTCCGGGGCCGCTTGGCTTGCATGGTGAACCTGGAATGAAGGGAGAAAAAGGCTATCTAGGGGAGAAGGTTATAACCAACATTCTATGATTGCACTCTATGCTTACAGTACTATAATGTCTCAAGATGTAATGTTCAGAAATCAAAGAGAAGGCAAGGCACAAAAGGGAATGGAAACAATGGAGCCCTGAACCTGTCTCAGGACAGAGAACATGATGATGATGAAGATGATGATGAAGATGATGATGATGATGATGATGATGGTGGTGGTGGTGGTGATGATGATGATGATGATGATGAATGATGATGATGATGGTGGTGGTGTCAATTTGGGGCTTATATCGAATAGCTACTAGTAAGTAATATTGAGAAATTATATTAGCATTTTGCTTCTTTTGACTTTCGTTTCTGTAGGGTGACGCCGGATATCCGGGACTGCCTGGACTCCCGGGAGCCAGAGGCTTTCCAGTAAGTGTTTTCTTCTGTACCGCTGATGGTGGTTCGGAAAGAGAGTTCAAACCTTGTTCTTGATTATCGAAATGTTCTGAAAATGTGCTGATTAAAAAGCTTGAGTTTATGTATCCTTGATCAAAATTTTGATTTTAACTTTGTTTGAGCTTCTGCTGGGTAATGATTTCAGGGTGATGCTGGTGATCCGGGACTACCAGGACCACATGGAACGGATGGTGAAAGGGTAAGAATCATTCCATTCCGACTGTGTGGCTATAATTGTTTTGGAAATACTCAGTAATCAGACGTTTGCCAGATTTTTTTTTTCTGGTCACTCGGTAATCAATATAATAATAATAATTACTGGTCACAGAGTTCAAGGGTCAAAATTATCCATGCCTAGTAATGTTGAAGAGTATTGGTGATAGGATGTGCATCCTTGTCTAAATCCTGTTTTGATTTTGAACCACTCAGTTTCTTCTCTGTCAATTTTGATGCATGCTAAAACTGTGCTGTATAAATGCTCAATTAGCCTGACCATTTTGATTATTATTATCTTATTATACACGGTGGCGCAAAAAAACAGGACAAGTCACATTTAGATTTGCATTTAATATAGTCCCTTTTTTTGCGCCACCCTGTATAGATGTTCCAAGACCCAGCTTGCTTTGTGATTATTTGAATAATGCAACACCTGTGATTTTTTTTAGGGTGAACCGGGTCAACGGGGAAATCCAGGAATTTCTGGCAAAGATGGTCCCTTAGGCTCAACAGGACCTGGTGTAAGATTGTTCTTTTCAAAATGGTTAAAATTAGTTTATATATTTTAAGATTCTTCATGTAATTCCCATTTTGTGTCATCAGATCTTTCATGCTCTTTGGATTTACCGATTAAGTCTAGTGGGAAGGCTATTCTGCAACATTGAATGAGATGGAAATATGAATTTAGGCAATGTTTCAATTTGATTAAGTCAAATATAAAGTAAAAAGTCCGCAGTCATATCCTTGCTAAATAAGAGCCTGGTTTTGAACCCAGCCTTTCGGTATTTGTTTTTATGGCTGGACATTCATTTTATGGCTACTATCTTTCGTATTTTTTATTTGTTGCTTTTTAATTTCTCCAGGGTCCAAAAGGACCTCCCGGTCCAAGTGGACGACCGGTAAGAGAATTCAGCAATTTTAAAAAAATAATATTATAATCAAAGTTTGAAATGCATAACAACCTATGATGTCTTGGTCAGTTTTAATTTAGTTTGTTTATCTTGTAATTATTTTGACTTTGTTTCTCTATTGTTTAGTTGTCACAATGTCTATATAGCGCTATAACATAGAGAACAGAGGATAAAAATGGAAATCAAATGTTGTAAATCTGAACTTTAGGATACTGAACTAAATTCAAAGTCTGAACTTCCCCTGCCCTCCCCCCACTACAAAAAAAAAATGTCAATAGCAGTTTAGCTATCTTATGACTTGTCAGATCTAAAGTATGACTATTTATTTTTCAGGGTCCGCCTGGACCTCCTGGACCGCCAGGACCTGTAGTAAGTCCACGTTATTGAATATTTCCTTACTTACTGAAGTATTGTTTATTATGGAATTTTACTGAATTTTCTTTATTGAGTTTTAATAGACCAGAAATATGCAAAATGACCATGCATGTAAAACCAGTATGTAGGGGTCCCATGTTGAAGAATATGTGTAGAAGTGAAATGACTCGGGGTCACTGGGGCATTTTCTCCCCCAAAAATACTCCCCATCCAAAACACAGAGAAAAACAGCTGATGGTATGAATTGACCATTAGCGTTCAAGGAAGAACTGTGTACAAAATTTTCAGAAATGTGTTTTGATTTTGGAACAATCTTCCTCAAAACATGCATTCAGCAGAAACATAATAATATTAAATAATAAGGTTTAGAGTGGTTCAATAGGGCACAATAGTGATTATTATTATTATTATTATTATTATTATTATTATTATTATTATTATTATTATTATTATTATTATTATTATTATAAATCACTTCTATAGCACCTGTTCTGCTATTCCAATTCTGCTCCAAATGCAACTGTGAAAACCTTGGCCATTCCAGAGATAATAGTAATAATAATAATAATAATAATAATAATAATAATAATAATAATAATAATAATAATAATAATAATAATAATAATGTGATTTAAAGTGGTTTAAGAGGCTAAGTAAGCCAGAGTGGGAAGCATTAACCCTTTCTAGTCCAATGGCAACGATGTCATTTGGCTGCATTCTTATTATCTCATCAAGGATATCATCGTAGAATATGCTTATTCATGGTGTTCAATGTCATTGCTCCTTGCTTACTGTTGATTTTTGTTTCAGACATATGGTGACGCCCCAGCTATTAGGTATGACTGGGGTGCATATAGTCGACCCAAAGGTCCCGACCCTCTTCTGGTAAGCTTTTCTTAAACTTTATTCATGTCTTCGTTATCGTTTGATGTATTAAGTTTCAATGTTGTGGCTTGCCAGTCCATTACGACATCATGGGAACGTTTCTTTAAAAGTTAAAGCAGCTTATCTACCGGTATATCAAATTTTGGCTTGGAAATATAAAAATTGGATAAGTAAGTATGTAGGGTAGGTAGATAAGTAAGTATGCAAGCAAGCAGGGAAGTAAATAAGTAAATAAGTGAGTAAATAAGTGAGTGTGTGAGTGAGTGAGTGAGTGAGTAAATGAGTGAGTGAGTGAGTAAAATGAGGTACTATCTGGGTTCAAGTTTAGATTTTAACCCAAAGATTTAGTGATGCATTTTTCTTTGCATTTAAGCATTTTATGTTCTGCTTTTTGTGATATTTTTTTTAATAGGGCGATGACCCATCAAAACGCAGTTCTGAGGACATCCCAGAGGTTAACTATTTGCTATTCTGTTGTGTGTGTGTGTGTGTTTTAGAATTGATGCTATTTAATTTTAATTTATTGGCCTATTATTTATTTTAATATTCATTATGTAGGACACAATTTGCATACTGTTAAGTTGTTTTTGTTGCCAATGCGCAATGGCTGGTTGCTTAGCAACAGTTCTCTTTGAGCTGCTGCAGCAAATGAAGGGTTTGTACTTTCAGATGTATAAATTATTGTGAATTATACAATCATACATTATGCCCATCTCACTGTGAGTTGCTTGATCAAAGTTTATCATATTAGAAGGCAGAATTACTACATCAAAATAGTTCTCTTCTCCTCCCTCTCCATTTAGTATCTCTCTATCAATGTTGATATCAGACTGTATACACTTGGTGATTCATGTCTATGCAATTATTATTGGATATTGTATAGTAACTTACTTGATTTTTGTTTTGATACTAATAAAACTGTTTGAGTTGAATTTTTTAATAAATTGAAGTTTGTCGCCTTTTTGCAGGACTCTAAAGAGTATCGGAGAATGAGGCAAATGGAGCGATTAGTGAACTCGGTAAAAGATGTTCAAGGGTCAAAGGTTGCTCCTGCTCGCACTTGTCGGGATCTGGCAGTTGCTCATCCAGAGTTTGAAGACGGTTGAAATTCAATAATTTAATACAATCCTAAATATATGTTACCACTTAATAATAATAATAAAAATAATAATAATAATAATGATGATGATAATGTTGAATGATGATGATGATGATGATGATGATGATGATGATGATGATAATAATAATAATAATAATAATACAGTAATAGGTCTTAAGTAGTTTAGTAGGATCTCTTCTCTGTTTAAAGCTGCTGTTGTTCATGCAGCCCTCTATTACACTCTCTGTCAGTGGAGTCTGCTATGACAGTTTTCTTTAAAGTCTATATCTACAAAAAACACATTTTGCAGTAGGATTGCTGTTGCAGCTGTAATGAAGTTCATTACAAAAATTATGAAATTATGAATTATAAATTATTATGAAATTGCAGATGTAATAAATTTTACACTTCTATGGTATTAATTAGACATTAGAAACTGTTTGGATGATGATTTTCACTACTATTGTAATTTTGTTTTGTATTAAATTTGTCAGGAGTTTACTGGATTGATCCAAATCAGGGAAGTCCTTCAGATGCTATCGAAGCCTATTGTGACATGAAGGAAAAGAGGACCTGTATTTCGGCAAAGCCCAGTCAGGTAAGATCTCTTCTCATCCTGGCTGTATTTATAATCGTGTAAAACCAAGATCTACCATTTTTCTCTTTCCACAGATGTTTAAGTTCTTGTAGATTCACAATTAGAGCCAATTTCACTCATTACCATCAGAGCTGATAATCATCTTGCTGTCACTCACCTCACACTGTCTCATCACTCATTGTTCCCAGTCAATCCTCTTCTGTGATATTTGAGTCAAGATGAATACCAAGTTCTGCTTAATGTCACGGAATTTACTTTGAAAGCTTCTTTGAATGGGGCTTGTTGTATTTTTTCATATTTTATATCAATTTTGTTTTCAAGGTAACAAAGGGAAGTTATTACTCAGGCCCAAGTCGAAGAATGTGGTTTGGTGAGGAAATGGACAATGGTTTCGTGGTGAGTACAGTACCATGGTGTATGAACGTGGCTTCCCTGAAAAGCGCTAAATGTCTAAGTTTTATATTGAGCCATTTTAGTAATGCATTTGTCGTCAGAGTGACGTGACTTTTTCCAGTTGTAACTGGAACGTAAGTCATGCATTTTCGCGCATGCAAGTCATGCATATTCACAATTGTTTTCTTAAACAATGCACTTATCGTATTATGAACTAATCATCGAGAAAGCAGGGTTTGCACAGAGATTTTCTCTCTTCTCATGCTTTTCCCGTTTATTATTCTAGGTCTTTGTTACCAATATGAAATGTTTTTTAATTTCCCATTTATTTTCATTGCTAACCGTACTTTTAAATATAAGAATTGGGTGTTTCTCATTGTGTGAATTCCTTCTGACGCTAAGTAAAAAATATTAGAGATCCTTGTCGGAAATCATATCTATGGTAGATTGTGGTTGAAAATCCAAAGACAGCAGATTTTATTAGGTATCATCGCCCACCGTACATTTTCTGGGCAATAAAGCATTAAAATATCCATGCTATTCATTGCTTTTTGTTATTCTGCGCTGTAAGTAATTTTCACGACTCTGCCTGACATGTACTGGATTTGATCCAACTGGTGACGGTACATTGTTATGCGTTTTGTGTTTGTGCGTAGTTTACGTACGCGGCCGACACGTCGCAGCTGCAGTTCCTCCAGCTTGTCAGCTCGAACGCGTATCAGAACGTTACATATCACTGCCGTAAGTCGATCGCGTACCATGACGCCGCCGCCAATTCTCACAAGAAAGCGCTGATCTTTGCCTCGGCAGACGACCGGGAAATTTTTGGAGGCCAGCGCCGCAAGTATCAGTACACTGTGCCGGTCGATGGGTGCAAGGTCAGTTAATCAACGTTAATGATACCTCTATGTCTTGAAAACAGTTATCTTTATGCTGCATGGTTTGCCATTGATGGCCTCTTTGGAGTAACTGGGGTATGCAGGTTTATGCCTGGAGCAAGATTTAGAACCTGTGGTTCTGAAAACCGGGAATTAATCGAGGTATTGAGTTGACTTGGTAATGATCGTTTTGATTTTCTTATATTATCATCATTGTAGCTTTGAGTTTTTGCATTTTTTATCATTTATGTAGATTTTTTCTTTATAATAATAATAATAATAATAATAATAATAATAATAATAATAATAATAATAATAACTAAGTAAGCCTGTGTAAAAACCACTGTAATAACTCTCCACATTCAATGACCTAGTTTTCCGAGATAGCCTTTGAATCCGTTTACAGTTTCAACTGTTAAAATGTCAATTTTAAAACCTGGTGTTGGCCATAAAGTTATTGGCTAGCTAATAGTTTTCATATGGTGGTTTTTTTTCTATCGTCCCAGAGGCTTGGTTCACTATCATTGCAAATCGATTTAGAAGAACTTTGAGATTTATGTGCGCGATTTTAACTTCGCTGTAAGTTTCTCTAACGTCCTTCTGCTTTATTTCTGTTAGAATCGAAAGAACGTTTGGTCAAAGACAGTGTTTGAGTTCCAAATGGACAAAACGACGCGTCTGCCAGTCGAAGACTTTGCGGTTGTGGATATCGGAGACCCCGACCAGGCATTCGGCCTTGAGATTGGACCAGTCTGCTATTCTTAGTCAATGATCCCTCGTAGTCGATGCAGATTTATACATAGTATGTTTTAATAAAGAGAGAGTGAGATATGTAGGAATCAGAATATTACGGAATCTTAGAACATGATCTTCTTTTTAAAGGCCTTCTATTCTGCTTATGGATCTGCAGTGGGTGTTTGACACTTTGCACTCATTTCATGCAAATTAAGGTGAATATCAGGATAATGTTTTGTTTAACACTGCCATTATTGCAAAAGAAATGTATTTAGAATATATGCATACTGTAGATATATATATCCTGTATATATTCATTGGTCTATTTATTTTTATGCAGTGGCGAACTACTTATATTTGCGATTTGCTGCGTTTTTTGCGATTGCGTATAATAACATCTTGAGTGATGTTGTTAGTAAATTCTATAGCATGGTTATGTGACCAATGAGCTAGTGTATTGCCCCAAGCTTTCGAGTTTTGCTATAGAAATTGTCTTAATTTATTTATATAATTTAATTGTGACCATTTGGAGCTTGCATAGTAAACAGTTTGATGGTAGGCTAATATTAACAGGGTGTAGAGTGGCTCAGTAGGATCTGTCCTATGGCCAATCATTCTAATTATTATTGTTTTTATTGTGTCTTCTCGTTCCTTGTCTGCTTATCCTTGAGTCTACAACAAACTCTGTAGTATTCAATCTCGTGGCATTCTCTGTTCAGCGCTGCATTTTATGCCGTGTTAGACAATGCGTCCAATAACTACACCAGACCAATCTAATAGCCTATAAGCCTAGTTGACTTTTAAGAAGCAGTTGTGACAATGACTGCAGATGATATTGTTCATTACAGTGTTGGAGTTGTGAAATTTGAGGGGGTGAGGACTGAAATTCAATGAATGACATAAACTGCATGTACTCGATATGCGATTTTTGGGAGGTTGCAGAGTTAGCTGAGAGGGGAGAGTTCAACCCCCCTGGCAACTCCAACCCTAGTTCATTAGATTCTCCTGCACTGGCCATAATGTCTCAAGTAGACCAGCAACCATTTTCCGTCAGAACACAAATTAGTCGATAATGACAGATGGTGACTGTCTGAAGAAACAATGTTTAGAAATTACAAGTAGTTGGGAAGTAGTGCCTACCTCTGAACAAACTTGGCAAACAAAAGGATGTCCATCTTCCTTCCTCAGATTGGTTGGTTGATTGAAGACGAGCAATCAATATAACAGATTAATAAAACCTACAGCGGCAACAGACGAAGATTTCCGGGCAGTTTCGTCAAACGTAATCCAGAAAAATGTTAATACAGTATAAAATTAAAATAATTTAATTTTCAACGCTTGTTATTATTTAAGAAAACAGGCAGCCGCTAAATAACTAAAATATGCATTAGAATATTTCGAATAAAATCAACTATAAGAATAATGAGAGCGATTAGCGGAACCCTTTTGACGGCACTAGTTATTTTCGGTTTGTCCGTTCTCCTGGGAGCCGAGACTGCGGCCCCGGGACCAACGGAATCGGCCGCCGCTGAAGACGACGGTGGATCGTCCGGAGTGGCCAGTCAGAGGTTCCTGGTCGAAGGAAAAGTCTCGATTCCGTTTACCGCTGATCAGGAGTGGGTGCCGGCTACGAGGGTGGTACTGGATGGAGGACAGTACCTCGGCTTTCTCAGGTACTGTTAAATTAGTTGATTGTTACTTAGATTGATTTGACTGTGAACTCATTCAGCTACTATATACAGTATTTTCCTTGTAAAGAAATGTTTAACACTGATATACAGCTTTCATTCATTTATCTGTTTTAAATCATATTATATAAGAAAAAAGGTAAATGCACAGATCCGACCAAACCGTTTGGATCTCACTAATAAAAACTAGGTTAGAGTTAGGGTTAGCTTAGCCCTAACTTTAACCCTACATCTTGCCCTAACCAATTTTCGAAGTTACTAACTGCAAAAATTCAGAGGAGTTTGAAACGATTTAAAACACATTTTCTTGTGTCCCCATCTTTAATGTGTCAAATCATTCCGGGATTGTCAATATATTCCATCTCAGTTTTATTCTAGAGCGTTCAAAATGCTACAAAATGGTGAACCTATGGAAGTACTATTGTTACATCAAGATATAGATATGCAAAAATTCAGAGGAGTTTGCAATGAATTAAAACCACATTTTCTTGTGTCCCCATCTTTAATGCATCAAATCATTCCAGGATTGTCAATATATTCCATCTCAATTTTATTCTAGAGCATTCGAAACGCCACAAAATGGTGAGCTTATGGAAGGACTATTGATGATGACACTATTTCTATGTTTTAGAAGTGATGGAAGCTTTGCTGTAAGTGTTCCTTCTGGTTCCTACACCATCGACGTTTCGCATCCGGTCTATGTTTTCGATTCCGTTCGAGTTGATATCACATCCAAGGGCAAGATCAGAGCAAGGCGCCTCAACAACGTCCAGCCATCGCTCGTCCTCACCGTCAACTATCCTCTGAAGGTCAAGGCCAAGGGTCGGGCAAGTTACTTCCAGCAGAGGGAGCAGTGGCGCATCGCAGATTTCCTCTTCAGTCCGATGGTAAAATTCAGTCCGGCCTTATGTTATGGTACAGAGAAATAAATGACTGTGCTAGGAAATCATAATCTTATAGTTGGTTTTTATTTGCTTGTCTTGATCAGGCATCTAATGGTCTTAACGTTGAATTCACTATTTATGTTAAATGTATGTTTAACTTGCTTGCTGATCTGAATTTGAGTGAAAGATGTTTACATGTTGAATTTCTGAAATAAATGTGGGGCATTTAAAACAGGACGGAGGCTGTGCCCTAAAAATGAGAAACTAGGGATTCATACAGATCTGCACACCTTCTGATGATCAAATATTGGTGTATGCGTGTGTGTGTGTGTGTGTGTGTGTGAAATGTTAATAAGGAAATGTTAATAAGTGTGTCAGTAATTCTTGTTTGTAGATTTTGACAATGTTCCTGCCTTTTGTTCTCTTGATGATTTTGCCAAAACTGATCAACACTCAAGACCCAGAGACTCAGAAAGTAAGCAAATTCAGTCAACACTTTGAACGCGTTGCATTCGTATGCGATCCGTTATTTCTGTAAATATTCAGCGCGTTATGAATTAGTGGATGTTACAGTGCATTGTCTTGTTTCGCTGTACGACATGAATTGATTAAGGGCTCGTCCATATAGTACATACACAAACAAAGATATTTTCAACCTCCTCCCCATTGCAGCGCCGTACATGCACAAAATTTCCAAAATCCAACCACCTTCAAGTGCATATGTACTATCTGGATGGACCCTGATTTTCTTAACCACCAGTGTGAGCTTGTAGAACTCTTTATCAGCTTATGAATATATTGTTATTGTTATTGTTCATGACAATTTATATAGCGCCGTAGCATAGCAGGGGCCAAAGTAAAGGCGCTTTACAAGAAACTTGGGAACGAGGTGTTAAATAGGTGAGTCTTTAATTTGATTGCAAAGTCCTCTAATGAGGACTTTATCAACAACAATTGAATATATCTTCAAAGTTTTTCTACTATTTCTTTACGGTGACATCTTTGGAATCTAGGAGATGCAGCAGACCATGGGAATACTGAATCCGAAGCAGAGCCTTCCGGAATTGTCGGAAGTCTTTACGAAGTTGTTCGGAGGCGGCGGCGGTAACACCAAGAAGGTTGCCAAGAACAAACCTGCAAAGAAGCGGCCGTAGTACATTGCATCAGCCTCGTCACTTTTGTGATGTGTTTTGAATTCTTGAAGCTGTTTTGCTATTTTATATCTTATATCTTACGATAAAATCCAGTACCGGCACTGCAAGTGAGCATTTCACGATCTGGTTAAAGGCTTCCAATAATTACCACACAAAAAAATCCATGTTATAAAGAAGAAAACAAACTTTTGTATTACTTGATTATTGTAATAAATGGTTTTCTCTAAGCGTAAAGAATCTCAGAAAATGTTCATGAAAAGCACCGGGAAAGAAGCTTTTACCTTAGAAATCTCTTCAGAATTTTGTACAGTAGTTCTTATGAAGTATTCTAAGATCTGTCAATTGGAAATTGGTAAAGGCGGTGTCATATGTGTTTCAGTCCTTTTTGACATCATGCAAAGATTATTATAATTGCACTTGCATATATGTCTAAGTCATCTCTTGTTTTCATTGATAATTCAATTGTTTTGTTGTATTTAGTGATACTTTCTGCATTTATTGATTATTATTTAATTTATTGATAGGAGCTAAATGAAATGAGATAAATGAATGAAATTCCAACAGCTTTGTAAGTTTTAGGTTATAATGTTCATCTTCTTTCTTAAAGGGCAGTCGAAAGGGTCTAGTCAATTATTTTATTTTATGATCATTTTGTGGAAATATATCTTATATCAATCAATCAATAGACTTCTATTGTGCCACCATCATGATGCCTATGGCACCATCTGATGGAGCACAATAAATGGTTTTGAAAGGAAGATAATCAAGTAGAGAGACAGAGGGAGGGAGAGATGTACTTGTACACATACTTGCAACAGCCTTGGTCTGACTCGTGTGTGTGTGTGTGTGTGTTGATGGTTACTGAATTCACTGTGGACAATTCTTTGCATTATTCTGTATTTTTGTTATATTAAGACTGATAATTGCAATCTCATTTATCTTTAATTTTTGTGATCTTTGGTTTTTTAAGAAGAGGGATAGACAGTATCTGTTTGACTGAAATGTTGTAAATTTTGGTGTGTGTGATCTTCACAACATGTAGTATAGTATCTGCAGTTTAATTATATACCTGGCTGATCTTTCCCGGCTTGACCTGGCTCTAATTCATTTTTGGATTTGGTGCGCCATCGGCTGATGTCCTGGACATTATGCTAGTGGCGCTATAGAAGTTGATTGATTGATTGATGATCGAATAATATGATACGTGCTGTGCAAATAGAGGCACTGAAACTCCAACTTCTGCTTTGTTTTCAGATATTTCATTTTTATTTATTTTTTATTTTATATTTGTTTAAACATGCACACAAAGATAAGATAGATTTAGTTGGTGCTGCCGATATCATTTGTGTTATTTAATTCAGTGAATTTGTATTTATTGGAAACAGTTATTGCTGAACTTGATGTGTTGTTATATTGTTTTCCCTGCAACTTGATATGCAAAAAGGAAATAAATAAATTATTGTAAGTTTTTGTAATGTGCCTTGTTTTAAACGTGTTTCCGAAACCCGATCAATCTGTGTCCCCCATGGTCAGGTCCAATAGGTCGGTCTTTTCCGAGTTATAATAGACAGGTAGCCAGGTTTCCGGAATGGGGGGGGGGCGGGGGCACATTTACATTTTCGGGTAAAAAGTATCCGAAAACCAAAAAAACTTTGTCATAGAGGTCTTTGTATATTCACGTGTTTTCTTTGGTCATGCTATTTAACGACTTTACGCAAATGCCGGGATAGAGGGTCTGGCTGCGCCAATGATGGTAGCTACACGTAGATAAATGCTGTGTAAACAAGTAAGTAAATCTAGTAAATTTATATAGCGCTTTGGGGTTAGTACAGTAGTAGCTGCCTATTCTTATGTGCTTAATCTTTCTTGAAATGGGTAAGGTGGGTTGTTGGCCGTGCAAAGGTCAGTATATATCCATGAGGCCGCGGGGCGGATTGTTATAGCCAGTGGCGGCTCCAGGATTTGGCAAGTGGGGGGCCGTTGGGGTGGCAACTTCTAATCATGGGGGCAACCATTTGTTGTTAGGTATGTAGTATTAAGTATAGGGTCCCAACGGGGGGCAGGCACTCAATAGGGGCAGTGGCGGCTCTAGGATTTGGCAAGTGGGGGGGGGCGTTTGGGTGGCAACTTAAGCCTACCCTAACCTTTAATAAAAATCCGCCTATATGGTTATAGCTATGGAGGAAATGACTTTTGGAATGGGAAGGTTTTTGTTTGGACCTAAAGGCTTGAAGAGATACTGAAGCAATTAAAGGAAATGAGGATTCAGAACTTTTTGTTTGACAGATGGCACTGATATTCTTGGATATTAAACGTAATAGGGTTTGTCTTTCCCGCCGTAGAATTCTGTTTCTCGACCGGTTTCTTCTGACCAATTAGAATGCCACACATAACAACATCGATGTTACCACAGCTCCTGAATTTCAGTGAGATCTCGTTTTATATGATTGTATTGACAATTAGATTGATTGAAAAAGTCTCTCGCCTCTCTGCTTTGTTGCAATCTGCTGCTTGGTACTGAACCTTGTGTTCTTTTACAAGGCCATTACTGGTACTGATAAAATACGGTCTACGACTTTAACAGCAAAATTTTGCAGCAATAGAGAAAGAGATGATTGTTTTACACCCGAGTCCACTGTTCAACAAGCAGTTACATAATTCATTAGAACAGTCACTTTAAATCAATCTGAATGCCAGCTGGAATACGATAAAGATCACAACACGTGCGTGAATTAACAAAAAAGTAGAATCGTCATTCATCTTGTAAATAATCTCTCAGATTCAACTGTTCGTCTCCTATTTTTAAAAACCGTCTGCGGCGGCAGTAGAGGCAAGATGCCGGCTCCGGTCGATAAACATCGCGTTGAAAACGGAAAAAGTGGAGAGGAAACGACGAAATCCAGTCCTCAGATGGAGGTCAAGGACAAGCGAAGGTCGTTCGCCAACAGCAAGAAGACTTTTCTGGTCTGTTTCATTGGCATCTTCGTCTCCTACTTCGTCTTCGGAGTCCTGCAGGAGAACATGTAAGACCGCTGTTGTTGTTGTTGTTTGTGTTGTTAAATGACTCGCCCACGTGACAGACTGCCCAACGTGCATAGCCGCGATTTATCTAGCACCAGTTTATCTACTCTCCCAATGACGGTCGTCAGTGATGCTTTAGCACTATATTGTTGCGAGCCTTTATGTTGGTTGGTGCTGGTGCTGGTTTTCACACAGGCTTACGTAGCCTCCTAAACCACTTAAAATCACATTATTATTATTATTATTATTATTATTATTATTTATTAATGCTGATGCTACTGTTTGATACTAGCGCCAGATGGCTCCTGGAAAAACACGGCTAGCATGTTTTTTTTTCTGGCGCTGCATATGTTCACGGCACTTTCATTTAATTGCAGTGAGATTGGTGCCTACTGATGCCGCTTGTGTTATCTTTAGGAGGTTATACTATTTAGGAACACTAGTGCAGTCGGCCTCATATGTTGAATTTCTACAGGCGAATAAAGAATTCACGGCAGATCAGGTCACTTTTTAAAAGAAAATAATTAAATTCTAAACGTCTGCTGGTGATCATTTCTGACTCCGTTGGTTAAGATTTGACTGAAATTAAAAGCTCAATGCATCTCTGGCAGTACTTGATATGCCAGTGTTCAGAGAGTGAGCCCCTGTTGATCAATGTGAAGCTCTCTAGTGAGGAGGGTGGGGTGAAAATTGAACACTGATCAATGTTCAGAATATGCAGGTAAATGGATTGTGGCCAAGTATGTAATTGCTTTTGTCATGGCACCCTCCATTTCATTTGAAACTCTTAACCCTTTAACTGTGTATTTAACTGTAACTCAATGTAAAATGGACGGATATATCCGTGATCCTCAGTTAAGGGGTTAATTAATTAAATATAAATGTAGATGATAACAAATAAGAGAATTGTGATATCCGGTATATATGCTGTAGTCCAGTGTATTTCCTATTATTTATATTCTATTAATATGATTCTTTGGGCGATCGAAACAGTTTAAAGTTGTATAATACCGCTAGATTACATATTTTTATTAAACCTATTTACTTAATACCTAAGCCTATTTACCGGTACTTAAAATACTTAGGTAGTCAAAATACTTAGTAGTCAAACATCAAATGCATTCTGATGTCACAGAATCATGTAAAGAAGAAGACAATTGGACGAGGTAACATAAGTGACTGAAATTATGGAAATTTGTAATTTTACACCTTGCAAAAATATGTTTCAACTGAAGACTGAAATATGACAATTTCATCACATGTTCACTTAGGCTTAAGACCTCTACCATCCACTTAGGACTTATTATTTCAGAGCTGGGCAATGACTTGACTATTACATTGAAAACTGTACAGTCATAGAGGAAGGAGGAAGTTTCCAATTCTCTATGTCATCTGATTATTATTATTATTATTATTATTATTATCATCATCATCATCATCATCATCATCATCATCATCATCATCATCATCATTATTATTATTATTATTATTAGCTTAAAGCAGTGTTAGATTTGACGGCCGGGGGAGTGAGTGGTTTATTCCCGCCTCCCCGGTCATAGTCGACCCTTCGATGGCGTTGGAGTTGTTTGACCGCCGGAAATTTAAGCAGAACTATTAGAAAAGCGCTCAAGTGAGGGTCTATTTTTGCTCGGTTTGATCAAACCTTGTCCAAAAGCAGTGGGCCACAAAGACCTTGGGCTTTTGGTAGTCGTTTTCCTTTCAGGCCCATCCCATTGTGTTGGCCTGTTTCATTTTGTCCCCTTCTAAAAGTATCTCCTTATGGGTCATTCCATGTCAACTCAACCAGTATTTAGACAATTGTTCACCACACCATCTCAGATCTGTTATATGGTCAGATCAGTTATATATGGTACAGAGGGCTAGCACCCTCTGCTGAAATTGGCAGAAATTGATTGCTATTAAAATATATTTCTTAATTTCTTATGACAATGGTATTTTTTCTATGTCATTTTGCCTGTGGACCTCTAGCTGATTAGGCCTATAACTTTTGATATCTTGGAAGGAGCAACTAAATCTTTGAGTTATATGTTACAGAGGGCTAGAGAGAGAGCACCCTTTACTGAAATTGGCAGAAATTGATTGCTTTCAAAAATATATTTCTTAATTTCTTATGACAATGGTATTTTTTCTATATCGTTTTGCCTGTGGACCTCTAGCTGTTAGGCCTATAACATTTGATATCTTGCAAGGAGCGACTAAATCTTTGAGTTATATGGTCCAGAGGGCTAGCACCCTCTACTGAAATTGGCAGAAATTGATTGCTATTGAAATGTATTTCCTATGACAATGGTATTTTTCTATGTAGTTTTGCCACGTAGAACCACTGTATTAACCCCTTAACTGGGGATCCCGGATATATCCGTCCATTTTACATTGAGTTACAGTTAAATACACGGTTAAGGGGTTAACAACACAATTATAATGTGTACGAAGAGTCATCATTTATAACTGTTGGTGTTGCTGTTGTAATATAAACTGAGGCATATGAATGTCACTAAATAGCCTTGTATATGAGAAAGAATGAGGCTTCTGAAATAAGCTTTTCATCTCGGGCTGTTTTCGTAATCTGTTTTATCTGAAACAATGAAAGAGAAATTGCTTTTCATATAATTGAGCACAGAGAACAACTAACAATTCAGACTTAATGACGGCCTAAGGAAAAACTTTTGAGTTTGTATAATGCTTTGATAAGTTTAACGATGCCTGAGTCATTGGCTTATTAGCTCTACACAGCCCAGGGAATGTCAGATCCGGGTTGAAAGCTCATCTGGGGCAGAATTGACACACTGCAGAATGGGTTACCCAGGCTTTTAACCATACAGAGCTGGCTACAGTACAGACCATATGTGATCGTTTGAGCACAACCAGGATTCTTTCTATGCAGAATTTTGGCAACTGCCTTTGATTTTGCCACACTTGTCTTTTTAAATTGAGGCATAGGTTGATTTTGTTTCATGTCCATCCACTGAAACCAAATTGGTATCAGAAATAATACCTGAACAGGAAAATTCTATGGAGGAAAAGCCAGCCAACTTCCTAGAGATTCTTGTTTTCAAAAATTTGATCTTTTCATTTTTCTTGGATTCTCTAATTTCCATTGAAAATTTGATCGTCATTTCATATTTTCTGGGATGATCTCTCAATCATTGAATTCATACTGAATTTATATAAATAACCTTGGGGCCTATGACCAACTGTGACCATTTGTGACGCTGTACACGTATTTTTGTGTACGTTAAAATGTACCTTAAAATCCAACTTTTGTTACTAGCAACGTCGCAGCCCCTCTGGAAAAGTGGGGTGCTAAACTACGAACAATTGCCTAGAGACCATCGCGAAGAGACTAAACCGTCTACCAATAGTCAACCAATCAGAACGCTTTATGTTTATGCAGATTTGCTATCTTAGTTTACCACAGCTCAATTTTCGTGGGAGGTTAATGGTTTAACAGCCCACTGGTCAGTTATGAAACCTAATAAATAAATAAATAAATAAACTTCTGTGGCGCCACTGTCATAATGCCCAGGGCATCACCCGATGGCGCACCAATAAAGAGTTCACAGTAGATGAGGTCACATTTTTTGTAGACAGAATTAAATTCCAAACGTCTGCTGGGTTAGGGAATTGAGAATGGAAATTTTTAGGCGGGGGTATCAACCACACCCCCATAGCATTCATGGCATTGTGAAAACTCAACGCTGATTGTAAGAATTATGCATCGTCGCGCTTGTTAAGTTCGCGTGTGTGTGTGTGTGTGTGTGTGTGTGTGTGTACCGGATCCTAATCAGACCATGTGTAGTCTGCCGCTTTAGCATCCTGGTAAGCCATCATCATTTGCCGCCATCTGGTTTTAAGTCCGGCCGGACACGTGGCTTGTGTGGGTGTTGAGGGGGCGAGGAGGGGAGCGTGGCGTTGAGGGTAGGGGGGGTTCGGTAGCCGGATGGAGAAAGGGCGGCGGCGGCGGCGGCGGCGGCGGCGGCACCAGGGCAGCCGTATAACGCAACTAGGGCCTACATGACATTCGTTAATTTGATTCTTCATTGCTTACCCAGTAAACACGTGTCCGGATTTTAAGATTTTGGGGCTGATGTTGGATTGGGGATGGGTGAGGGGGCGAATTTGAGCGTATCAGCCGATCACGTGACTTATATTTTATCTAACACCCGAGAGGCATTGGACTAAGTGTAGCCAGTAGTAGCCTGCTGTCGCTTTTGCTTCAGTAACGGAACAGGCCCCTATGTAGTAGGCCTATGCTTAAGTAATAGGCTATTTTAATATTCAAAATCATATCCCAACAGAATAACTTATTAAGAATGAATTTGTGCTAAGCCACAGGGGAGGAGGGGCTTTGGAAAAGTGAATCCTAAGCTGTATATTTTCAATTTTCCTTGATCTCCATCATGGTGCCGTGTGTTGTTGTAATCGATTTCTGTGCATGGGCGAAAATTCAAATCTGCCTAGGGCGTCCAAAAGTCAGAAGATGGCCCTGGCCGCTGCTGCTGCTGCTGCTGCTCCTGCTATTAGCTTGATGTGACACTTATATGGGGCATGCTCTTTCGGGGAGAGGGAAGGGTAGATTTCCAGTTTTGGGCTGAACTTAGTTTCAGAGTTCTAAAATACTGTTTAAAGCATGTACTAATTCTAATGACAACAATACACTTGAATCAGTTTGCTAATTAACCGACTCAAAACTTTGGGCGGTGTAATTTTCGATGTTTCCTTTGACAAAAACAGAGACAAGTATCATTGTTTTAATTTTTGGAGCAGGGTGCTGTATACGCGGGACTTATGGATATGAGATATGCATTTGGCCATATCGGATCTAGGAGAGACAGACACAGAGAATGACACATAAAAGGAATGAAACAGACAGACAGACAGACAGAGACGGAGAGGCAATTAAATGTCCAGCTGGCGAAGAGACAAAGCAGGCAACAGTAACGCTGATGCTGTTAAGCTGTTAACTGATTCGTTAATCCGGTTATAACAACTTTGGCGGATCTTCATCATAGAACCATTAAAAACGGATCTGCGCTAACTGTATATATCGTAAGCCGGCAAAACAGCCGCTTCTGCTGTGACCCCCCCCCCACCCTCCATCGGCCCTAGCGCCGGCCCCTACCCTATGGGCCGCGGCCCGGCGAGTAATTATTATAAAACGACAGATGAACTCTGTCATTTGTCAATTGATGAGGGACTGGGAGAGAGAGAGGGAGAAAAAAAGAAAGAGAAAGAGAGAGGAGCGGCATCATTGCTTGAAAAGTAATGATGAAGACGACAACTGCCTTTGTGATGATGCTCGGTTCTAAGCTGCAGACGGGTCGTCGTTGTTGTCGTCGTCGTCATCATAGTCGTTGTCGCCTGATGGTTAGTGTACTGATTCAGAGAGGGGGTGTTGACTGCTTTATACTTACAGTATAGTGTATACGCCCGTGCATATGTATACAGTAATACCTACTGTATCTGTATTATGCTAAAGATCTTCTTCTTAAACTCGGTTTTGTTGCATATTAAATTTGTAACTCCCCCTCCACCCCCATCTAACATCTAACGGTTTTATTATATTTTCAATAAATCACAGTGACCGGTTCAATTTGATTATTGAAATATGATAAGTTTTTTTAATTTTAAAAAGGGGTCTAAATACATTAATTTTTTAAGTGTAGTGTCTTTCTAATACAAAATTTTAAGATTTCTGGAAAGGTGGACTTTCTGCAAACTCATCAATTCATAATTTTGCCATAGACGTAAACTTCTATTAGGCCTCTAGGCTCGAGCTCCCCCTTTCTTAAGAGGATACCATAGGGCAGGGGACGGTGTAGGGGTTTGGCCCCTACTTTTCATACAAGTTTACGCCAATGACTTGTACAATGCATTGTATGTATATGTGTGTTTATATGTTTGTGTTTCTCTCTCCTGGTTCCTAGGCCTGTTGTGTTTTTGGGGGCTGGGGATGGGTGGGTGGTGGAGAGTAATAACTTAAATCTTATAATTAATTATTGGTCTTTGTTGCGTTGGTATATATATATATATATATATATATATATATATATATATATATATATATATATACATATATTTATGTATATATATATGTGATATTATGTATCCTGTCTTCTTGGTACTGACCCGCCCATGAGTGACTTGTAGTGGTGTATTATGTTCCGACCTTAATAAATTCTGATTGCGCCTCAAATTTCACAGGGAAGCTCTCTGTACGGGGGCGGGGTAGGGGGCTGACTTCAGGGTCATTTAGTCATCGTTATTACTTTTTTGTGCAAGCAATGAAATATCCTAAAAGAGATGGCTTCGTTTTTTGTTAGCAGCCAAATTAACTTTTGGCCAGGGTTCACTGGGGGTGGGGGTGTTTTGGGGATATGAAGATTGACTCTTAAGTTCATCGGCGGCGGGGCCAGGAATTTTGAAATGGGGTTAAAGCCCCAGCAGGGGTGCTGATGGACAAAGGTCCTGACGTAAATGAAGGCGGCTTGGCCGGGAGGGGGTGTATTTGGGGCGCTGTACTCTCTGTAGCAAAATACAAAATTACCTAAGAAAGTTTTATATGTAAGAGTGTTCACTACAGTGTATGACATTCTTTGCTCTTTGGTGGGAGACGACCAAGTTACATTAAATTTTTGAGCAGAATTAAGAACTTATAGGCCACAACACCCCAGAGATTTTTAGAATTTGGCAATTATTTGGACTGTGAGACGTCTGGTGTGCGGTTAATAACAAAGGATTCAAATTATGTCCGAGAGAAACAGACAGACAGACACAGGGGCGGAGCTAGGTTTTGTTGGTTGAGTGGGTCTAATGTAATCTACACAACCAGGACCAGGCTCAGACTACCCCTCCCCATCACCCCCACCCTAAATCATAATTTCTCTGCAGATTTGCACGATTTGCTCAGGTGTCCCTGCCCGAGACTGGGTGGGTCCGGACCCGCGGACCCACCCCCTAGCGCCGTCCCTGGTAGGCTATAGATATGCAAAAATTCAGAAGAGTGATGAAACAAATTAAAACCACATATTCTTGTGTCCCCATCTTTGTTGTGTCAAACCATACTAGAATTGTCAATATATTCTGTCTCAATTTTTTTCTAGAGCTTTCAGAATGCCACGAAAAATAATGAGCCATCTGAAACGACACTATACAAAGTCTTTCAGAAATCTATTCTCTGTCAAATGTCTAAAAAATCAATCGAGAGATAAGATGGCGCTGAAGAGAGCTGGTTTCTTGTATTACAGGTTTTATAGACCACAAAAATATTATAAAATTGATACCCTGTTTGAAATTGGACAAGGCAAGGACTAGTGCTACAGTAGGGTCACAGACAGACAGGGATAGAGACAGAGAGAAAGACAGAATCAGAGACACCCAGAGACAGACAGTGAGATGCTTAGATGCCGTATAGGCCATACTTATAGGCGCTATTTACTGAAACTCTCTGGTAGGCCTTTAATATGGAAACTCGGTTTTCTTTAAAATCCGTTTCTGTCCAACCAACTGATAGGCGATCGTCGTTCGTAATCGGACCCCGCCTTTTACCGCGCCCCCAGTCACGTGACGCTTCTCGACGCCGCTCGCAACTTGTTATCGCCGTCTGCCCAGCGACGCTTCAACATCCGCGATAATAAGGGTCGACGACGGCAGACGATGCCCTGCTGACGGTTTCCATATTGCCCCAGCGGTCGTCTGCTCTGCTGCTGCTGCTGCGGCGGCGGCGGCGGCAGAGGCAGACGACGACCGGGGTGTCATGGAAACCGTCTGCGCATCCTGGACGCCTGTTTGACCCGGCCGAGCGCCGAAGAGCCCAGAACAGCCCCGGCTTTTATCTGATGTCAGGAGGTTTGAGAGATCGACCAGCCTCTCACTGCTCTGTATCCTGTTGGAAATTATTGGGGGGGGGGGCTGAACAGAGCATTTAACGTGACTGCTTGCTGTCCACGCGTACGTTTGGAGAGAGAGAGAGACAGAGACAGAGAGATGGAGAGATGGAGAGGGAAAGGGAGACATAGAGACAAAGAGAGACAAAGAGACAGAGACAGACAGAGAGGAGGGGAAGGGTTGGATTTCGTTACCCGGATACTTAGTACAGTTAGAAGGGTTCCTGAGTGATAACAGTTTGAATAGTCAGTTGATCAAAATATTGACAGAAGTGTCCGTCTGTGTTGCATAGACAGACGTTGATTGGTAGAGAAACTGGCCGAAGCTATGCAGATGTACATACACACACACACACACACACACACACACACATTCAGGAACAGACAGACAGACAGACAAACAAACATCCAGGCAGACTGACTTATAGGCAGCTGATGACAAATTCTTAGAACTACAGAGCATGATGGGACTCTTTTTCCTCCATTCTCACAGCTGCTGCATGTATCCTATTGTAGACTTGATTTTGCTGTTGTCCTGGTTGGCATAAATTTTCTAGTACTTGACTTGGTTTTAATTGATTAATAATTTAACTGACTGAAAAGGATTTGGTAAAGTGTGTGTGTGTGTGTGTGTGTGTCTCCTTGCTTTTCTTTTCATACAATTTTTGACTGCTCTTTAGCTCAGGTTATAAATTCGATTTCTACCTTTTTTTGATGAAATAACTCGAAAATGTCTTCGTTAATCACTTTTCCTTGAAATGGCATTTTATTATTTTTTATGAAACAAAGTTGTTTTATTTTGGATACGTTTAATTTCTTAAAACTTAACTTCCAGAGCAAAGACCAGATATGGACCGGAGCAAGAGAAGTTCACGTACACCTACGTAATGGTCTTTATTCCTTGCATTGTCAACGCAATCTTCGCTAAGATTGGTAATTGAAAATTCTTATTCATTTCAAATCACAAAACATTTGAATGAATTTTGCACATAATTACAGCTTTGACTTTTTTCATTTACCATATATTTAAAAATATTAAGAAATGGATTGACTCTATTCATGGTTTCTGTACACACTTCACTAGGTTGAACTCTATTGTTCCAATATTCTGTTTTTGAGACTATACTTGGCTTTAAGGTACTGACATACTTACTGACCTGTGTTTGAATCATTGCCATTACAGCTTGTATTTTAATATATTATGCAAATTCACCAGAGAAGTATCGGACATACATTGACTTGATTTTGTAGAAAACAGGTCTATCTATATTATATACTATCAAACATGTTTGACTGCTGCAATATGGCAAATTGATTCACAGAATGCAAAGCCAGAGTTTCTAAGCTGTTTCGTGTTTTAGGTCATAAGTTACAGAGAGTAGATATCACATTGAGTGAAGTGTTTTGAGTTTGAGGAATTTGGAATTGTTTGAAATAATTATTGGCATAGGAGCTTTTTACGTGTTGGGTCCAATGGTTTTGGAAATAGGCCCCCTATATTCCTCTCCAGATCTTCTAACAAACTGAGTACTTTAAAATCAAGACTCAAAATTCCTCATCTCTTTGAGATAGCTGTCCCACCATAGCCTGCCCTACTGTCTTCCATTGGCTGATAGCTGGGTTGGCCTTGTCTTTTGCGGTTAGGGTTTGGAGCACCATCAACTGATGCCTCAGAGTGTTAGAAATGGTGCTATAAAAGCGCATAGTTATTATTATTAATTAATTATTATTGTTCTTATTAGTTGTGTTAACCCCCCTTAACAGGGCAACTATTTGTAACTCGATGTAAAATGGGCGAGTGTTGCTCGGGGCACCCAGTTAAGGGGTTAAAGACGCGAATGTTGTGTTAGTGGAGTTTTTCCGTCGGTTTTTCTTGGTCGTATGCTGAGGTGTGTTGCCTGAACTGCGTTGTGATTTGCCATTTCGAAATGCACAACTCAGTCAGACCACACCCCAGCGTTGCACCGGATCTTGCAACCGATCCGACAACGCCTTATGCTACGTACAGTGAGACTCCAATAGTGTCAGCACACACACACACACACACACACACACACACACACGGTTAAAGTGTAGGTTTTTGGCCAGTCACATAGCGATATTTGCCTGTCCTTTGTATATAATATTATGCTGTTATTTTTCCACAAAACTCACTTCCTGTTGAACCCTTTTACATTTCCTGATTATTGTGTTTTACATTTCCTGTGCATTATCTACATGTAAATATACATATTTTTGTATACATTTTATACATCTACTGATTATTGCTTTATATTTGTATACATTATGCACATATATTGTATATATGTACATATAGTACATGATTTTGTGTATACATTTCAACATGTGTGCTATATTCCAGATAGTTAAGATATATTATAATTTTTATGATATTTCAAATGGCTGTTTTTCTTTTCTTTTAAAAGTTGTGCTTGCATCCTGCGAACTTTTCTGCGTTACGGTTTTCAGACGGTTGTAACTCAGTAAGTTCACAGATTGTGTGGCAACCATGCAACAACAACAACAACAACAACAGCAGCAACTCAGATAGTTTTGATGTTCGATTTATTGTGCTCCTCTAAAGTTTGCCTTCTATTCCTTCTCTGTAATAACTCGTACTTTTGTTTTCTCCCCGAAAATTTAAAATCTTCTTTTTCAAGACGAGTTAATTGTTTACCGTTTTTCTAGCGATATTCACTTCTGATGCTAGACAACCGAAACAAGACGCGAAACCTCCCAAAAAAGATGGCGGTCCTCAGCAGTGGTACTATGCCCTTATGTCATTCTCTTACGTCGGAGCAATGCTGTCCAGTAACCATGCTCTCCAATTCGTCAGCTATCCTACACAGGTGAGAGAGCACATCTTGTTACCTTAATCTTTCTTCTTGTAGTTTTTAAATGCAATCCGCACTTTTGGATCCGATTGGCCAAGTGACCCCCAACATATTGAGCCCGTAGTCAGTTATCAGTGGAGTGAATGAATGAGTGGATGAGTTTAAAGGTCATTTAGAAAATTACGTTGATCTGACAGAATGTTAAATTAAGCAGTTACTACTGTATTTATGTGCAATAAGTAAAGAATGGAATTGGGGCTCATCCATATAGTACGTAAACAAAAGGCACATTTTCAACCCCAACCCCCCAACTCCCCCATTGCTGACACTGTACATACCTCAAAATCTCCTAGATCCAACCCCCATCAGTCTTTACATACTATATGGATGGATGGATCCTTGCTAATTTTTAAAAGTTACATTTTGAGATAATAATGATTCCAGGTGCTCGGCAAGTCGATCAAACCGATCCCGGTGATGGTCCTCGGTGTGATTCTTGCTCGCAAACGCTATTCTCTGCAGAAGTATCTGTTTGTGCTGATGATTGTCATGGGGGTTGCGCTGTTCATGTACAAACCGAGGCACAATGCAAAGGTTCTTGATGGAGATCACACCTTTGGATGGGGAGAGATCCTGTTGGTCAGTGTTACGATTACAGTCATACACTTAAACGGAGTCAATCTAATATTGAGCTTCTATAGCACCACTCTGTAATACATTGAAGTATTGGCTGATGACACACTAAGTCACATTCGTACAGACATACTGATCGTTGTCAGGTATACTGTATTTTGAACTGTTAGGTGTCCAAGCAGTACTTGTACAATATGCCACCATAATCAGTTAATGGTGATGATTATTATTACTACTACTACTACTATTACTACTACTACTACTACTACTACTACTACTACTAAACCTGCTCACACATTTAGCTGCTTTTGACAGCTTTAATTTACTAGTATAGCACTGCTTTAATTTGCTAGTATAGCACTTATAAAGACAGTGAATGATATTGCTAAATTTTGTGTTATCACATTGTTTATGTAGCTTATTTCTTTGGGACTGGATGGAGTAACTGGAGGTATCCAGGACAGAATACGGGCCAAATATGTACTTCCTCAGACGTATCAGATGATGCTCTGGATGAATATCTGGTCTATCGGATATCTTTTAATTGGTGAGCGTTAGGATTAATTAATTATTCCGATATTCTATTTGCATTACATTATTAATTATATTAATTTATTATTATTATTACATTATTTGCATTTATTTATTTTATTTTATTATTACTCGTATGGCAGAACATTTAGGCATGATTTTATTGCAGATTTGAAGTGTTTTCACAAATAAAGTTGATTTTATTTGTACAGCAACTTAGTTATTTGTTAGAATTTTAAATATTACTTGTATGTGTATATTTGTTGTAGGACTGCTTGTAACCGGTGAAGGGCTTGAATTTATCCACTTTGCCTACAGGTTTCCTCCAGTCTTAGGACAGCTTGTGGCATTCTCAGTCTGTAGTGCCGTTGGACAGGTGATTATTTCTTCGCTTACATCTTTTAGAGTTCAAGTAGAAAAAGGTAGAAGATAAAAGATAGTCAAAGTCATCGATTAGAAAACTTTTCCAGTGGTTAAACACTTTACCTGTTCTATTTTTGAGACTTGCCTCTATTCTAACAGCTGCTTGCCAATTGCCATCAATACCTTGAAAATGCAAAGGCTAACAGGAAACCTTTAAAAATATTCCTGACCATTTGTTATTTTAAAAAGCATTGTATAGATTTTTCAAATTGCACCACTTTTTACTTTAATAGCAATGAGGACAGTCAAGTAGCTGTTGTATTGGCTGATGTTAAGATCCCAATTTTTTCCCCAGATTTTAAAAATAATTTCTGAGCATGACTTGTCCCCGTTTTTTTCTTCTGTGGAGTGGAAGCCGTGCGATTGGGCCGTTACTTTGTGCGGGCTGTGCTTTCTGCATCCGGTAAAGTAACGCGAACGATTTCGTTTCAGAATTTCATCTTCATGACGATTACGAACTTCGGTCCGTTGCCGTGCAGCATCATGACGACGACGCGCAAATTCTTCACGATCCTCGGGTCCGTCATCATCTTCCGTCATTCCATGTCGTGGCTCCAGTGGCTTGGGACCATTCTTGTATTCGCTGGACTGTCGTTGGACTCGGTCTACAAACACTGAGACCGGAGTGACGATAGAAAACAGCAGCACAGCCTAACTACGAGAGCATTCGCAGTTTGTTGAGATTGTTTAGAAAAAAAGTTATTTTAAGGAACGTTTCAAGTACAGTGTCAGGCCCTTTCAGAGTTCAGAGGTCACGGCGGGTGGCCTGGGTAGCTTAACAGGTAGCTAACAGGTAAACAGAACCAGATATGCATTAGTGAGCAATTGTAATTTATATTATTCATCACTTATAAGAAATATTAAATGATTATAAAGTATTACAAAAGTATTCATTTAAATTTATATAGGCCTTTTATTTGAGGACCCATTTTTAGGCAGAGACCTGGGGTAAGTGGCTCACCTGACCACCCTCTGATAGGGCCTGGTGCTGACTTAAATTTATGATCGGTGTTACTGGGCCGTTTAGCTGGACCATTAATGTTTCTTTTAATATTAAGCAGTTTTTTCTGATTCCTATGCTAGGTTATTGACAATTCTTAGTGAATTTAATGTGGATGTTGTATATCTGTTAGCTGTTGTGTTTTTAATCATCATTTTGAACTATTGTTCATACGTCGTCACGCGGTTTAACTGATCTTTCAAAATGGCGCACAATGAATTATGAATACAGTATGTACATTTCACAGCTGTTTTTCACCAGCAGATTTATTGTTGAAGTTGATTGCTTCCTGTTGGCTTAGTTGAACGTAATTAAAACATAAAGATCCCGGATTAGCATCAAGTGTCATCCTTTGTTGGTTTCTGATCCTGTTTATGCTCGGTGATCGCGTGACCAGTAACGCTATACTTATTTTATGATACTGGGTGTAATCTGAGGCATAACTGGTCTCATGAATAAACATGTGTTTAATTATAGTTTCTAATCTCATCAGTAAACATTAATTTAATTATAGCTTCTAATCTCGTGAATAAACATTGATTTAGTAATTTGATTATTAATTAATCATTAATTGTAGTTTTAATTGTAATTAATTAATCATTAATTGTAGTCTCTCTAATAAACGACATATCACATAAAGAACAGTTGTTTGTTCACTATTGTACCTATATGCTTACTGTAGATTGAAAAGAATAGGACAAATACTGTACTTTAATTACAGTAATTACATGGTTCCAAGTTTGTAACTTATGTTAATATTCGTGTTCCATGAATTTGGAATTACAGTAGTTGCAAAATTTGGATTTATAGGTGTAAATTCAATTCTTTGGTCGTTATAGCTTATGCTAACTAAACTCAAATTCAATAGGCACTGTGTTTAGCTGGTTAACATGAGCGTCTGTGCGTTTCAAGTATTGTAGCGGCTGCACATAAAAATAGTTACTGTTGCTTTAAATTTGGACTATGTGTTCATGTCTATTATATGCCATTAAATATTTATGACAGGCCTATACTAGTTTTAATATCCAGTCAGTGGCATAGACAGGAGACCAGAATTAGATGCACCATCAGATTACGAAGACAAGGTTCATCTGATCCAAGGGCACCATGAGAAGCAGCTCTCTCTCTCTCTCTCTCTCTCTCTCTCTCTCTCTCTCTCTCTCTCTCTATATATATATATATATATATATATATATATATATATATATATATATATATATATATATAACTCTCAAACGCTTTGCAGTGATGTCAGTGGACTAGAAAAATCCGTCACTTTCCACCCTATTAATGTGTCTATATTGCAAAATATACTATTGGTGGCTATACATTGTATAGATTTTTAACCCTTTAAAAAAGTCAGACACCTGATAGATATCCAAAATGCGGGTCCAGATTCCTTGTAGGCATCGACTGGGCTTCAATCAGTGCAAATATCAAAGCCCTACGACACCACAAATTTTCGCTCAAATTTCGAAAAAATACCCTGGACTATAGTCCATGAAAATTTTCGGGCGACCCAAAAATTCATGTCGATATTTCACCCAGATTTCTCTTTAGAACCCTCAAACGCCTCGCAGTGATGTCAGTGGACTAGAAAAATCCGTCACTTTCCACCTATTAATGTGTCTATATTGCAAAATATACTATTGGTGGCTATACATTGTATAGATTTTTAACCCTTTAAAAAGTCAGACACCTGATAGATATCCAAAATGCGGGTCCAGATTCCTTGTAGGCATCGACTGGGCTTCAATCAGTGCAAATATCAAAGCCCTACGACACCACAAATTTTCGCTCAAATTTCGAAAAAAAATACCCTGGACTATAGTCCATGAAAATTTTCGGGCGACCCAAAAATTCATGTCGATATTTCACCCAAATTTCTCTTTAGAACCCTCAAACGCCTCGCAGTGATGTCAGTGGACTAGAAAAATCCGTCACTTTCCACCCTATTAATGTGTCTATATTGCAAAATATACTATTGGTGGCTATACATTGTATAGATTTTTAACCCTTTAAAAAAAGTCAGACACCTGATAGATATCCAAAATGCGGGTCCAGATTCCTTGTAGGCATCGACTGGGCTTCAATCAGTGCAAATATCAAAGCCCTACGACACCACAAATTTTCGCTCAAATTTCGAAAAATACCCTGACCATGAAAAATTTTCAGGCGACCCAAAAATTCATGTCGATATTTCACCCAAATTTCTCTTTAGAACCCTCAAACGCCTTGCAGTGATGTCAGTGGACTAGAAAAATCCGTCACTTTCCACCCTATTAATGTGTCTATATTGCAAAATATACTATTGGTGGCTATACATTGTATAGATTTTTAACCCTTTAAAAAGTCAGACACCTGATAGATATCCAAAATGCGGGTCCAGATTCCTTGTAGGCATCGACTGGGCTTCAATCAGTGCAAATATCAAAGCCCTACGACACCACAAATTTTCGCTCAAATTTCGAAAAAATACCTGGACTATAGTCCATGAAAATTTTCAGGCGACCCAAAAATTCATGTCGATATTTCACCCAAATTTCTCTTTAGAACCCTCAAACGCCTCGCAGTGATGTCAGTGGACTAGAAAAATCCGTCACTTTCCACCCTATTAATGTGTCTATATTGCAAAATATACTATTGGTGGCTATACATTGTATAGATTTTTAACCCTTTAAAAAGTCAGACACCTGATAGATATCCAAAATGCGGGTCCAGATTCCTTGTAGGCATCGACTGGGCTTCAATCAGTGCAAATATCAAAGCCCTACGACACCACAAATTTTCGCTCAAATTTCGAAAAAATACCCTGGACTATAGTCCATGAAAAATTTTCGGGCGACCCAAAAATTCATGTCGATATTTCACCCAAATTTCTCTTTAGAACCCTCAAACGCCTTGCAGTGATGTCAGTGGACTAGAAAAATCCGTCACTTTCCACCCTATTAATGTGTCTATATTGCAAAATATACTATTGGTGGCTATACATTGTATAGATTTTTAACCCTTTAAAAAAGTCAGACACCTGATAGATATCCAAAATGCGGGTCCAGATTCCTTGTAGGCATCGACTGGGCTTCAATCAGTGCAAATATCAAAGCCCTACGACACCACAAATTTTCGCTCAAATTTCGAAAAAATACCCTGGACTATAGTCCATGAAAAATTTTCGGGCGACCCAAAAATTCATGTCGATATTTCACCCAAATTTCTCTTTAGAACCCTCAAACGCCTTGCAGTGATGTCAGTGGACTAGAAAAATCCGTCACTTTCCACCCTATTAATGTGTCTATATTGCAAAATATACTATTGGTGGCTATACATTGTATAGATTTTTAACCCTTTAAAAAAGTCAGACACCTGATAGATATCCAAAATGCGGGTCCAGATTCCTTGTAGGCATCGACTGGGCTTCAATCAGTGCAAATATCAAAGCCCTACGACACCACAAATTTTCGCTCAAATTTCGAAAAATACCCTGGACTATAGTCCATGAAAAATTTTCAGGCGACCCAAAAATTCATGTCGATATTTCACCCAAATTTCTCTTTAGAACCCTCAAACGCCTTGCAGTGATGTCAGTGGACTAGAAAAATCCGTCACTTTCCACCCTATTAATGTGTCTATATTGCAAAATATACTATTGGTGGCTATACATTGTATAGATTTTTAACCCTTTAAAAAAGTCAGACACCTGATAGATATCCAAAATGCGGGTCCAGATTCCTTGTAGGCATCGACTGGGCTTCAATCAGTGCAAATATCAAAGCCCTACGACACCACAAATTTTCGCTCAAATTTCGAAAAAATACCCTGGACTATAGTCCATGAAAAATTTTCGGGCGACCCAAAAATTCATGTCGATATTTCACCCAAATTTCTCTTTAGAACCCTCAAACGCCTCGCAGTGATGTCAGTGGACTAGAAAAATCCGTCACTTTCCACCCTATTAATGTGTCTATATTGCAAAATATACTATTGGTGGCTATACATTGTATAGATTTTTAACCCTTTAAAAAAGTCAGACACCTGATAGATATCCAAAATGCGGGTCCAGATTCCTTGTAGGCATCGACTGGGCTTCAATCAGTGCAAATATCAAAGCCCTACGACACCACAAATTTTCGCTCAAATTTCGAAAAAAATACCCTGGACTATAGTCCATGAAAAATTTTCAGGCGACCCAAAAATTCATGTCGATATTTCACCCAAATTTCTCTTTAGAACCCTCAAACGCCTCGCAGTGATGTCAGTGAACTAGAAAAATCCGTCACTTTCCACCTATTAATGTGTCTATATTGCAAACTATACTATTGGTGGCTATACATTGTATAGATTTTTAACCCTTTAAAAAGTCAGACACCTGATAGATATCCAAAATGCGGGTCCAGATTCCTTGTAGGCATCGACTGGGCTTCAATCAGTGCAAATATCAAAGCCCTACGACACCACAAATTTTCGCTCAAATTTCGAAAAAATACCCTGGACTATAGTCCATGAAAAATTTTCGGGCGACCCAAAAATTCATGTCGATATTTCACCCAAATTTCTCTTTAGAACCCTCAAACGCCTTGCAGTGATGTCAGTGGACTAGAAAAATCCGTCACTTTCCACCCTATTAATGTGTCTATATTGCAAAATATACTATTGGTGGCTATACATTGTATAGATTTTTAACCCTTTAAAAAGTCAGACACCTGATAGATATCCAAAATGCGGGTCCAGATTCCTTGTAGGCATCGACTGGGCTTCAATCAGTGCAAATATCAAAGCCCTACGACACCACAAATTTTCGCTCAAATTTCGAAAAAATACCCTGGACTATAGTCCATGAAAAATTTTCGGGCGACCCAAAAATTCATGTCGATATTTCACCCAAATTTCTCTTTAGAACCCTCAAACGCCTCGCAGTGATGTCAGTGAACTAGAAAAATCCGTCACTTTCCACCCTATTAATGTGTCTATATTGCAAACTATACTATTGGTGGCTATACATTGTATAGATTTTTAACCCTTTAAAAAGTCAGACACCTGATAGATATCCAAAATGCGGGTCCAGATTCCTTGTAAGTCAGTGCAAATATCAAAGCCCTACGACACCACAAATTTTGAAATTTCGAAAAAATACCCTGGACTATAGTCCAAAAATGTTCAAGTTCATGTCGATATTTCACCCAAATTTCTCTTTAGAACCCTCAAACGCCTTGCAGTGATGTCAGTGGACTAGAAAAAATCCGTCACTTTCCACCCTATTAATGTGTCTATATTGCAAAATATACTATTGGTGGCTATACATTGTATAGATTTTTAACCCTTTAAAAAGTCAGACACCTGATAGATATCCAAAATGCGGGTCCAGATTCCTTGTAAATCGACTGGGCTTCAATCAGTGCAAATATCAAAGCCCTACGACACCACAAATTTTCGCTCAAATTTCGAAAAAAACCCTGGACCGTCACTATATTAATGTGTCTATATTGCAAAATATTTTGGTGGCTCATTGTATAGATTTTTAACCTTTAAAAAGTCAGACACCTGATAGATATCCAAAGTGGGTCCATGAAAAATTTTCCGACCCAAAAATTCATTTCGATATTTCACCCAAATTTCTCTTTAGAACCCTCAAACGCCTGTGATGTCAGTGGACTAGAAAATCCGTCACTTTCCACCCTATTAATGTGTCTATATTGCAAAATATACTATTGGTGGCTATACATTGTATAGATTTTTAACCCTTTAAAAAGTCAGACACCTGATAGATATCCAAAATGCGGGTCCAGATTCCTTGTAGGCATCGACTGGGCTTCAATCAGTGCAAATATCAAAGCCCTACGACACCACAAATTTTCGCTCAAATTTCGAAAAAATACCCTGGACTATAGTCCATGAAAAAAATTTCAGGCGACCCAAAAATTCATGTCGATATTTCACCCAAATTTCTCTTTAGAACCCTCAAACGCCTTGCAGTGATGTCAGTGGACTAGAAAAATCCGTCACTTTCCACCCTATTAATGTGTCTATATTGCAAAATATACTATTGGTGGCTATACATTGTATAGATTTTTAACCCTTTAAAAAAGTCAGACACCTGATAGATATCCAAAATGCGGGTCCAGATTCCTTGTAGGCATCGACTGGGCTTCAATCAGTGCAAATATCAAAGCCCTACGACACCACAAATTTTCGCTCAAATTTCGAAAAAATACCTGGACTATAGTCCATGAAAAATTTTCGGGCGACCCAAAAATTCATGTCGATATTTCACCCAAATTTCTCTTTAGAACCCTCAAACGCCTTGCAGTGATGTCAGTGGACTAGAAAAATCCGTCACTTTCCACCCTATTAATGTGTCTATATTGCAAAATATACTATTGGTGGCTATACATTGTATAGATTTTTAACCCTTTAAAAAAGTCAGACACCTGATAGATATCCAAAGTGCGGGTCCAGATTCCTTGTAGGCATCGACTGGGCTTCAATCAGTGCAAATATCAAAGCCCTACGACACCACAAATTTTCGCTCAAATTTCGAAAAAATACCCTGGACTATAGTCCATGAAAAATTTTCGGGCGACCCAAAAATTCATGTCGATATTTCACCCAAATTTCTCTTTAGAACCCTCAAACGCCTTGCAGTGATGTCAGTGAACTAGAAAAATCCGTCACTTTCCACCCTATTAATGTGTCTATATTGCAAACTATACTATTGGTGGCTATACATTGTATAGATTTTTAACCCTTTAAAAAAGTCAGACACCTGATAGATATCCAAAATGCGGGTCCAGATTCCTTGTAGGCATCGACTGGGCTTCAATCAGTGCAAATATCAAAGCCCTACGACACCACAAATTTTCGCTCAAATTTCGAAAAAATACCCTGGACTATAGTCCATGAAAAATTTTCGGGCGACCCAAAAATTCATGTCGATATTTCACCCAAATTTCTCTTTAGAACCCTCAAACGCCTTGCAGTGATGTCAGTGGACTAGAAAAATCCGTCACTTTCCACCTTATTTGGCCTAATGTGTCTATTGTTGGCAATATAATAATGGTGGCTGTAGGCCTGCATTGTATAGATTTTTAAAACTTTTAAAGCAATCAGACACCTGAAATGTATCCAAAATTTGGGTCCTGAACTGAAGAGCACCTAGTAATGAAGTTTTTTTCAAAAATTAGTCCACTATCTCTTGCATATCAAAGGTGCTTGGCATTCAGAATTTTACCTGTGATTAACTCTATTGCGTAAATTGGACATTTTTAAACTACAGAGAATGGTACTGGCAGACGTGTGAATTGTTGACACAATTAATGGACAGCCTCTAAAGCAGTCAGACATCTGATAGATATCCAAATCCTTTTTCACTTAATCCTCCCTCCAACCAACTTCCTAGAAATTCATTGCCATTTTGCTTACTTACTTACTTTAAAGAGACTGCAATTGTGAGCTAACTGAGCTTCGGTCGCCATTCTGTTGATATCATCAGAATATTTTTGTGGTTTTTGAGGAATAGTGGATTAATTGATTTAAAAACACGGACTATGGTCTGCATACCGTGCATCGTTATTCCGGTGGTCCTATGGATCTTCCACCGCTACATACAGCCGTTGATTCTCAAATTCTGGAATCCGTGGGCGAAGAAAGGCATCGATGGGAAGACGGACCCAGCGGCCGGAGATACAAAGATAGACTCAGTAATATTAATTATGCACTTTTATATCGCCATTACGATTTATGATATAATACCCTTAGGCGTCAATCGATGGTACTCTAAATTCTAACCGTAGGAGACCAGGCCAATCCATATATCATTCAGTGAGAGACAGAAAGCAGGCTATGGAGGAAAGGCGATCTCAAATTACGCAGTTAGTCCGTCATGAAAACAAATAGAAATTCAAAAGGAATCGCGAAATCTGCGATTAGAAAACGGCTTTAGAGATTATAGAATGAGACGATCGCTGTTAACGACTACTTCATAATTACATGTATGATTTGTCCTACAGTAAAACCTAACAAGTCATTGTGATAGTGTTGGCCCAAGTTCTGTTTACTATAGTCAGTGCCTAAGTGGGTAACTTTAGGCCTTGAAAATCATGACTATTGAATGAGTCTTTTGAAAAATTGACAAACTGTAATGCAATGTGACATTTGTATAGCACCTTTTATATTTCTATACAATGGCTCTCCTGGCATTTGAGTCGCATGAAAGACTAGTGGGACTTTAGCTTTTGCACTGTGAAACTTGGCTTTTATTCATTTTGATAGGAATTGGAGTCTTCATCAGAATTCAAATACATTCAGAAGCAGATCAGCAACAATGCTGTGATGGTCTTTTCAAAGACAACATGTTCGTACTGCAAAATGGCAAAGGAAGCGCTAGACAAGACCGGAGTCAATTACGTTATCGAAGACATAGAAGGGAGACCAGACTGTGATCGAATGCAGGATATCTTTGCACAGATAACCGGCGCGAGAACGGTAGGCTTGCACTATTTTCCAGCGCATAAACGAAAGTTGCTTTGACATCAAAATAGTCTTCGTTTGTCCTGAAAACCAATATCAGTGAAGTCATTATCAATGAAAATTTTTGGCATACTACATCAACTAACAGCAGCCCCTAGCTGACTTCCCCAGCTTTGTCAGTCCCCACCCAGAGTCCAGATTAGGCACTGCAGACAACCATAAGATATAAGTTATGTCACTTACTACATTACATAAGAATTCAGTAATTTGACTGTATTCTCAATTTTGTTCTTCATGCCATGCTGTGGCAATTGTTGTAAATGTTATTGTAAAATAAGTATGCAAAATAACATACATACACACAGCCAAACTTGCTTATTATCATTTATGATCTCCAATTGCTATCTACATGCTATGCTGAACAGTGAACACCCATTAATGTCATATTTAAGTATGCAAAATAAATACAATTTGTATTCAGCGCCATGGCCTTCTTTTACACTTTTTGGTCTTGACTAAACCATATTTTAAACATTTGGACTGGTTTCAGGTCCCCAGAGTCTTCATCGGTGGAAAGTGTGTAGGCGGAGGCAGTGAAACATACTCGCTGTTGAACAAAGGAGAATTGGTTCCCCTTCTTAAAGCTGCAGGGGCAACATTCAAGAAGACTGATTAAACAAAAATGTTTAACAGATTTTGTCAGTTATTAGATTCCACAAATTTTATGCTTACAAAGTAAAACTGACTTTTCATAGGCATATGAATGAAGCAACAATTTGTACAAATAAGTGGATATAGATATCTTGTGTATGAGTTATGTATATCTGTAAATAAATTTATTGCAGAGTAAAAGTTGTATACAGGGCCAAAATAAGCTTTTGTAGACTCGTTTGACAAATAAGTTAATAGGCCCCCAATGGTGATGCATTACATAAGAATGTCATAAAAATATGAATATGGATGTAGCATATTATTAATTGTTGCAATAGCGTGCTCAGAAACAAGTTCAAATGAAATTGATAATATATTATAAGGATCGTGATTTGAGTCAGCTCTGGGATGTTTTAGCTGCAGATGTACATAACTTTCTGTTGGCTTGGAGAACCCCCAAATATTTAGAACCAGTTTGCATTTTTCCCAATTTTCAAGAGGCCTCTAAGAGTCTGTAGCCCCGCTTATGCTCGATGGGTGAGTGGGGCTTTCTGTCAGTTTTTAAGTGGTCCTTGCGCTCAATTTTCTTCCCCCTCAACTCATGGCCACACCTGACTTTATAAATTTAAAGACAAGAAAACAATTAGATAAATTCTAACAAACATTTCTGGATATCCCAGTTCAAAAGTTCAGCAACCTAAAACAACCAGAAATTTGCAAGAGATGTTTGACCAAACACTAAAACTAAAAGAGAGAACGTGAAGAAGAGTGCAGATGGTCACATGCACAATGCACTGTTCATTGTTCGTAAATCGGAGCGCACAGAATGTTCTCTAGCATTAATCTGTACAAGCAACAAAAAATATACACGTACATTGTTATTGTACAACATGTTGCAACAGTTTCTCATTTACAAAAAGCAACTGTTGTCAAAATATCGGCATCGAATGCTCTTTCAACTTGTTCGACCAACAACTTCGGGAGTTTTAACAGGAATCAGAAATAATCCATTGTAGAGACAAGCTTCCGACTTTTTTCTTTCAACGGGGTAACGCACCGGTCGATGTGCGGTTTTCCCCCGTTACTTGATGTTGTGACTGGTGGATGAAGATGTCATGAAATTTATGTGATATTCTAAAGTCAGTCGTCTACTGTAAAACGCTTCATTTTCTTGGACTTTGGGACTTGATCTTCATCCTGAAAATGCAAAAATTTTGCAGCTTTTACCAAAGATGTGATGTGATACCAGAGGCGACTCCACAGGGGGTCTGAGCCCCCCCATTGAATGCCTGGTCCACCAGTGGCTCCCCATATTTTAATGCTCATTCTAAACAACTGGACTAGTACAGGTTTAAGAAAAATAGTTGGCCCCATGCTTAGAAGTTGCCACCCCAACGGCCCCTCCCACTTACCAAATCCTGCAGCCACCACCATGTAATACTATTGTAAACTTGAAGTTGCTTAATTAATGAAATTTCTTTTAAAATTGTATCAATTGTAATCCAGTCATTAATAATGCCACATGTTATGACTCCTGATAATATATCAACTTCAATGTCACTTAAATTATTCCAATTACCACCACCATCATCATCAGCAGCAGTGCAGATGTCCGATATTTAAGCCATCAAAGGGGTTATCCACTTACGTCAGAACATTCGGAGCTGCTTTCCGTATCCTCTGCGTTCGTCTTTTTGCTAGTTTTGCTAGAACTGGCGGATTTCGTTGCTGCCTGGTTGGCCCTGCGACTGGGCACCTGTCTCAGTACTCGTGTTGATTTCATTTCTTCAAAATCTTCAACCAACGCCAACAGATCACCGTACCTGCAAAAGGGTTTCGTTGAAAATCATCAACTTTGAAAATTGCAACAATCTTTGGCGTAGCCCACAGGGGCAGGCGGGCGGCCCCCCATTCGGGCTGGGAGCAGTCGTGGGATTTGTGCAAATCCGTTGAGCAGTTTAGGGGGGGTTTGGGCAGAGGGTTAGGGCTGGAGCTTGATACAAATATGTTTTTTGCTCATAAAGAATTTTTTACTCAAAAATTTTGAGTATGCCCCCCCCCCACTGCAGAATCCTGGCTATGCCACTGACAACAATCACATCATAAACAAAGCAATTGTACAAATAATTCTGGTAAGAAAATCTCCAAAATAAGGCAAAAAACTGAACACTGAAAAATAGACAAACCAGATTACTGTCATATTCAAGCAAGAATAATTAATTATTATGATGCTAAGTCCATATCAACAAGCATTGACAAAAATATGCTGAAACACACACTATGTCACATTATTTGTTATTACCATACTCAATACACATAAATTGAGATGTCTTCAATATGACAATAACCAAGTATGACTATAGAAAACATGATGACAAACAAAAATCAAAAGTGGCACCACATTCAGAGTTGTAGATAATACAGAATAGCTCATAGGTCTGCAATTGGTCTATGATGCTAAAAACTGATTTATGGAATCTAGACTCACTTGGCCTTCAGGGCTTCACTGCAAGAGGTCTGTACAAACTGCAGCCCCTGTTGGATCATTTCGTTCGTTAAAACTGCAAAAGTAGACAAAGAGTTTCAACCAATGTAATCTTTAACATTATTTCCCACAACAGACTGGACTCGATGCTGTAGGATTACCTTTAAAAATCTAGTCAATGGCTAAATAGGGAAAATTCTGTAGAGAAATCAGCTAAATTCATGTGAAATTTACAACAACCAAGTCAGACATTTGAATATACTAACAGCATTATATTAATCCTGGCAATACAATTATTTTCAGTCCTTTATTTCTCATGGCTTTAAATAACAATACGAATATCTAAAACCACAAAATTTAATTTCCAAATCGTATTGCAACATACATGAGATGTTGCGACAAGTTAGCCTCATGTGGTCGAGATGGGCAAGGATCTGTTCCGTTGTTGGCTGATCTTTGATCTTACTTGTTGCGATAGTCTGATTTCTACGAAAATGAAAAGAATTTCCACAAAAGTCAGTGCTGAAAATCACCAGCACAACTCTTGCTTTATGAGAGAAAAAAACTTGGATTTTTTTTGCAAAGTGGAAGTTCAGATGGAATTTCAAGACATAGCAATAGCCGGTTGGGGGGGGGGGGAGAGACACACCCCAACCTCAACATTTTCTTTGTTAATTTCTCATCATGGCAAAGAACTGAGAATTTATAAAGTCCTGAATAAGCAAGAAAGTGTCGTTTTTTTCATACCTTTCGATAATTTCAACAACGCATCAATTCATACGAAAGGGACAGGGTGGAGTGTGGGGGGAAGGCAGATTGGAAATGGCTCATGAAGTGGCCCTCCAAGAAAACTGAATTCCCGCGGTCGCCCGATTCGGAACAAGCGCGCGGATGACTCACCGATGTCGTTTTTTGTTCGGCGTTCCGTTTGACTTCGTCAGCTGCGTGTGCAACAGGTCGGCGAGTCGGTCTTCGTACTCCTGGGCCCAGTATTTCAGAAGCGAAACGGTAAAAAGGTCGTTCTTTTTGCACTCGCGACAAAGCAGCGGGCGTAACAGCTCTGCGCTCGGACTAGACGATCGGAAAAACAATTTAAGAAACGAAACGTCTACTAATAAATTAGTCTCGTTTACAATTTCAACACATTTCTCCACAAATGCGATTTAAGAACTAGAACTTATTGCTAATCTGCATTACATAGCGTCCAATAGTTTCCGTCAGTAAAAAGACATCGGCTCATTTTCTCGTCAGTTTGCTATTTAGACAGTCTGCCAACAAGTATCAAGATAGCCAATAACAATACTGCACTAATAAACACAAATAATTAATTAATGTAATCAGATATAATCAAACTAAAATTGGACATTTAAAACCAAAGCCTATGAAAAGACAACCAGATGTCATGTTCAAGATCTTAACTTACCAGTCCTGCTTCAACAGGATCATAATGCTAGACAAGGCTTCAGCATGAACTGAAAAACAAAACAAAAAACTAAAACTAAAATGTTGTAATTTCTGATCTGATAATTATTCAACAACAACAAAAAACTACTAAGGGTTAATCAACTATCCACAACAACTCCAAAATCTACGGCCCACTACAACCTGGTTTAATACCTCTAAACGCCGCGCCACCGAAGAGATCAGACTGTGATAAAATGTGGTTTCTCACCCGTGAAATCCAGCTTAGGAAGGATCGGCATAATGTGTTCCACTGGTATCGTATGCACTGATATCAGCTGCCATAAAAAGTACTGCTCTATTGTCTCCCATTGAAGACTTGCATCTATCAAAACAGTAAAAGTTGTATATTTATAAAAGTTGCATAATACATATATATGTATATATATATATATATATACATATATATATATATATATATATATATATATAAATATATATATATATATATATATATATATATATATATAGAGAGAGAGAGAGAGAGAGAGAGCGGTATATAATCACTTTATAATACATTCAAAGACCAATACAACAGCATTTGGAATACAATAGAACTTCAGTATAATGGTCTTCTTGGACCAGACAAGTTCTACAACCAGTACAGCTAAGATTTGAAGAATGTAAATTGTATAAACGTTGAAACCAATACCGGTAAATGCAACATTTGGAAATGAATGTTGCAACGTAATTTTACTTTAAAATGTAATTTTACTTTACAATCTCTGTGAAAAATAATTACATGAGTTGAGAAACATGTCATGACTTAAAATGAAATAACCTTAGACTTATTCTAAGAAAATAATGATGATCAGCTAGCATCAGTTAACCCTTTCACTTCGACGATCTGCATAACTGATGCCATGAAGCCGAAACATCGACTTTGCTGGGCCAAAGGGTTAATACTATACCTAATTTACATGCAGCGTAAGCAGGTGATCTTACTTACTCAGAACAGACAGAAAAGATTCTTTTGAGCCAAACATAACAAGATGACCCTGAAGAATCTCACAGATTAAGTCCTGTAACTGAAACAAAGACAACAGTACAAGAAACATTTCATGCAGCCCATAACATACTACACGTTATTAAATAATCAATCAATTAACCAATCAACTTCTATGGCGCCAATGACATATTGCCTAGTGCATCGGCCGATGGGCACACCAAATCCAATCCAAATTGGAGGCAGGTCAAGCTGTAAAGTCAGAAAGCCAAATTTAAGTCAGGTTTGCAGTAAGAATGTGGCAACATCCAACCTGGTTGCCATCAATACAGGAAACTATCAGATGAATCAGGTCGACATTGCCAACAGCGATTTGCGGAAACTGGAAAAGAAGAAAAAACCAACAACAACCAATAATTACATATTTATTTATTTATGCCCTCGGTACTTCATTCCCAAAGGAATTATATATATATATATATATATATATATATATATATATATATATATATATATATATATATATATATTCACTATGCCACTTTTATTATATACAGTATTTCTTATATATACTTACTGTATGCCATCATAATCAGTTCAATTATTTCAGTCTTCTTACTGTCAATCTTTCACAATTTTTAGTTGTCAAGTTAACCCCTTTACCAGCAGTGACTCACATATGCATCCATTTTACATTACGTTACAAATGAATGTGGCCGGTAAAGGGTTAAGGTTACTCAAAGCTGAGGTTACCTGAGAATAGATATCGGGAACGAGAAACACAAAGAGTCGCAGATCCTCCTCTTGACACAGCTGCGTTGAAAAACCAACAATAAAAAAATTCAATAGAAACATAAGTTTTTCAAATCTATAAAACCTGTCGTGCAGCAAAAACCAAGTCAATTTACTAGCGGAAATGTAAAACAGCATGAAACAGCTTAAGACATGATTTTAAAAAAGATAATTGTCACTTCCTAAAATTAAGTAAAGACAAAATTTCCTCACCCTTAAATCGGTCATAAGATAGAACTCAATGGTTTGCTGCTCCATGTTTTTACAGAAATCCTTGTACGACAACATCTTTTCATCGTTTTGAACTTTGCTGAACACAACAGAAGAAAGAAAGTGAATAACACTTAAACACATTCAGCGTTGGCATGACTTTTCTGGCCGGGCCAATCATTGTACTACAGCACATAGAATATAGAACGTGTATGTATATAAAATTTGGTCCATATTTGGGTCCATCCTGGGTCCATATTAGCCATATTTTTAGGGTAATAATATGTCCCAGGCATTGCTAGTGCTAAGAATCTCCATCAGAATCCGCTCCAGGAAGAAAATTGTGGTCGACAGATTTACTCAAAAAAAATTTAACCAAACTCAATTCCTACCTGACTTTGAGGAAGTAGAGAAAGTGGTAGCCGATGTTCGGCTGCAATTTGTACATTTCCTCTAAGAGCAGCATCATCGTCTGCCGACTCTGGTCTTCTTCTGGCGTCTGACAGACGTTTCTACTCAAATTAAACACAAACAAACGCCCAACGTCAGTCAACGCATTGGAAAAATAAATTACTCTTGTGATCACACGGAAATTGACAGCTCCCTTATCAAAACTTACGGTATTCGAAAAGAAAGTTATTTTAAACTATATTTATAACAATGAAGTATTCGAATTACTGTTACATTTACTAAGATTGAGTTAGATTAGGCAGAAAAAACATCTAAAGGCAACAACTCTAGCTAAAGGCAGTCACCTAATGAAGACGGCAGTCAAGTAAGTAAGAACAAATTAGCCTTTATGATTTAATCATAAATCAACACAAGGGTGAAGATAGAAGCTTACCGGAATATAACGAACATTGGTGTACCAATTGAATCTTCAATTGTCCTGAAGTCAAAAATTCAACTTAAACTGAATGTTCAATTATTAATGCAAATTAAAATCGTATTAATAAATAACAGAAAACTAATACACATACCCCGTAGCATGAAAAGATTTTCAACATAAAGGTTTTAGTCTGCATAATTATTTTAAAAGATAATTAAAAAGAAATTCTCATAGCAAAACAACAATATAATCTGTGACCAGACCCAATACATTATGTATGCTTTCACTCCTACTATAACTTACAATAGTTTACCGGTACTGAACCCATTGGCGGCTCCCCATGGAGGGTCGCCCCTCTGTTGAATACCTGGCAACCCCAGTACCCTCTGTTTGGACCCTATACTTACTACTACATACCTATCAACAAATGGTTGGCCCCCACGCTTAGAAGTTGCCACCCCAACGCTCCCCCCCCAACCTGCCAAATCCTGGAGCTGCCACTGACCGAAGCTAAGTGTTTTGAGACTTACTCATCGTCAAGTTCTTGAGGAAGCAGACTATTTTCAAAGTACGCCGACAAGATCTTGCAGAGACACGTGGCTAATGTCCGGGCGTCCTCTTGGTCAAACTCGTCCCTTACGATCAACTGGATGAGGCGGTCCATAATCTCACACTGTGTTTCCTTATCGCTTCAAATAAAACAGTAAAAAACAAGCGCGGTAACACCGACCACCAGTCGACAGAACGCACTCGATGCTAGCACAAGCAGGCTCGCAACCAAAGAGTTAATGGCACTCTTCCCGAATCACTTGGTAAACCTACATATTTCCCCTTCAAAGTTAAGCACGTCCATTAGAGGCGCTATATAAATGTGATGTAATATTAGCATCGCTTATATTTCTACCCAGAGGCACTCCTGGCTTTGGAGTCGCAAGATAAAATAGCGAGGCTGTCTCACCTTGCTAAGTTGCTAGACTACATTGTTTTTACATTACATTACATTACCAGTGACTTGAACTAACGGTACTTGTCTGAATAGTACAAGTGTTCGAAACTCAAAGGAGGAAAGTCCAGCAGAGAACAACAACTCACGTTTCATCTCGCAACTCGACGACGTAATTTCTCAGCTCGCTGTCCAACTGGTCGAGTTGAGACTGGATGTTGATTGGCCGGAAATTCTGGACTGTCTTGAATGTTGTCACCACCGTTTCTTTCTTAACAAGCAGCTTTCCTTTTTTTAAAGAAAAAAATATTAGTGCACAATGTAATTCCTACCTACAGATACTATTTGCATATTAAGGGTCCATCTATGTACTCACTGAGGGTGAGGAGGGGGGTTTGAACTTATGAGATTTTGCATATGTACTGTGTGTAAACAGGGGGAGTGGCTGAAAATATGCTTTTTTGCATACATACTATATGGATGAGCCCTATGCTAAACAAAATGTCTACTTTAGAATATGTAACTGGCACCAAAGAGTTGGAAAACAATTACTAGCATCATCAGTCAGGTTATTTTATTAAGATTAAACCCAGAGCTGTAAAAAAAATAAAACACACGTAACTAGACCAGATTACAAAAGTGTTCAATACTGTTTTTGCCTATTTGAATACACCTACTGTAATCACCTGATTGATTGCATTTGATTGAATGCAATGGAATAGAAAAAGCTGTATAAGCTTAATGAAAGAAATTAAGTCAGGATACTTTTGCAAAATGTCCTGCAAAACCCTCATTCCTCTGACAGAAACCTGACCGCCAGACTTTAAAACGCGTACTTCTGATCTAGCTTACGTGCGTAAAAAAATGAAACCAGTCTGGTAAATACAAAAGTGCTATAAAGTGCTACCGAGAGGCGCGTCATCTTCGTCGCTAAACTCTGCGACATCCGAGATGTTGTTGTTCTCAAGAGCAATGTGATTCCCTGGTTCGACCATAAGAACGTCTTTGTTGCTTGGCAACGTTGTCTCATCTTTGACTGAAACAACAAATTCCGTCAATCAATCAATAAATCAACCAACCAAACAATCAATCAATCAATCATTCCCTGCAAGACACAACATAAGCAAAAGGCCCGAATAGAATAACGATTTAATACGCAATTTTATAAACTCACGCGATCTTTCGTACACGAAGATGGCAAATGTATAAACTTCATAATAAAAGTAAATGCATTAACCCCTTAACCGGGGATCCCGGATATATCCGTCCATTTTACATTGAGTTACAGTTAAATACACGGTTAAGGGGTTAATTAACATGTTTTATACCACTACAAAACCAATTAAATCATTGGAATTTAATAATAACAAATACATATATATTTTAACATCATATAATACACATGTATCTAAGTAACAGAAAATTAAATATCTAATTGCTAAACACTGATTAGTATTACTGTTACTATAAAACTATAAATGTTTTGGTTAATCTGAAAACTGGAACCATTGAATGAGTTCCAACTGCTGCTTACTTTTCTTCTTACTATTTTGAATCTGCTTACTACTGCTTTCGGTAGAGCAGAATTCGGCAAAATTCTCGCGCAGCATCGTGTACAGCTCCCTGTCCAATTTCTGGTTGTCGAACAATGGCGACAACGACCTAAACGCCAGAAATACACAGCAAATGGTCACAAAGAATAGATCGCAGACAATCAGACACTTTAAATTTTACAACATCAAACCTGTACTTTCACTGTGGCATCCCTCCGGCTCGGAAATCCTGAAATCCATTGCCAGCAAATTCTCGAACAAAATTTAGAACTCGACTAAAAACCCACCTTTCGAAATTAGGTTTTGGTGCACCATCCATCGGCTGATACTTATTATGAAGTGGTGCTATAGAAGTTGATTTGATTGGACATATAACAACTTAGACAACCGACTTTCACCGACCATCAGAAGTATGCACATATTAGGAAATATATTTAAATTTCATATATATATATATATGTGTGTGTGTGTGTGTGTGTGTGTGTGTGTGTGTGTGTGTGTGTGTGTGTGTGTGTGTGGCAAGCAAAACAGAGCTTAAACTTACTGTAGGACGCGCTTTTCAAGAATTGTTTGCAGCGAAGCAAAGATTCCCTGCCGTACGAGAGACGTCAGAGGCGGATGAAAGTTCGACATTATCTAGAAATTACAAGAAGACCAATAACTGAATGCATTCCAAGATGAATTATGAATTAATTCATCTGTAATTCAAACACTGACCACAATAGGTAAATAAAGTATGATCTTATGGACAATAAAATCAGTTGACATCAGCACACACTGGTCAAAGATATCAACTAAGCAATAACATAAAGAACTTGGGGCTGAACGTGCAGCATTTCTACATTTCTAGTAACTTACCCATGTTTAACCCTTTCACTATAGCAATCTGAATAACCAGTATATTATGAAACCAAAATAAATGGTCCTATGGAACAAAAAGGGTTAATGCACATGATAATGAAATTATTATTATTATTATTATTATTATTATTATTATTATTATTATTATAATATTATAATGATTATGTCGAATAACAAAAATCAAAAAGACCATATCAGAATCTTATAATGATCGACTACTTTATCGGCTGCAGATAAGAGAAAGTGAAACTCACTCTACACATGAAATCTAGCAGAGTAGCTGTGATCGCTGGATGCGGTCGCATTGAATGGTACATCACAAGAATGCAAGGCTCTGAAGCGCCAAAAAAACACGACTCTGCTAAAACAATCTCACCCAGTGTTTAATCTAGACTCCTGGACTCCGGGGAACTGACAAAGCCGGGGGAACACTGACAAAGCTGGGAGGAGGAAGTCAGCTAGGGGCTGCTGTTAGTTGATGTAGCATGCCAAAATTTCCAGGGGGATTTGAAGTTTCCTGGGGGGAAAATGGCCATTTCCCCCCGGAAACGGCCTAGATTAAACCCTGATCTCACCTGGGTGAATCGAAGAGAATCACCAAGTTTTTTGTTACAGACACATCTTCAATAACAAATTTACCAAATAATAATATCACAATCATCCTTTCATCTCATCGCTTATTGAACGCCCTGACAACCAGTGCACACACGCCACACGCATGAACCGATGCACCTGTTTGCCTACCGATGTTCATGATGTTGTCCTTTTCTGCGTCGAAGAAAAGCCAGTCGTAAAATAAGGCCAGCTTTGCGTTTGACGCCGCCACGTTTGACTACAAAGACAGAGAACAAGAGGAGAATTGCATTAGGTCCAGTCATACTTCAAAAGAATCTACGTGAAATCAATTTTCATTGAATGATCAAAGAACAAACTATATCCATTAACTGTCTATAAGATAATTAATTCAAAAGGTATACATGCTTGATGTAAGATTAATATTTTATGCCAGGCATAACATAGCTAACATATTTCACTCACCCTTTATCTCTAGCCAATTTCTACTACTAGAATTCTACTCTAATAAATACAGGGTGGTGCAAAAAAACCTGGACTATATTAAATGCAAACCTAAATGTGATTAGTCCGGTTTTTTTGCAACACCCTGTACTTTATTACAAGCAGAAATACCATTCCGACTATCGTTCAAATCTTGATATCCCGCGTAACCAATCAGCTAACTGAATTAAGACTCTAGAAAACCATTCGCTTGTACTGTATATAGCACCACCACAACTGCACTCAATGCAGTTTTTAATACATACACGTATACTAAATAAAATACATATTACCGTGCAAGTGGTCAGAAGCCAGCCAATCACAGCCCATCGCGGAATAATTTCGGAGCACAGGACCTCGTTGGAAGGATGTATGACGGCGCAGATGTAACGAATCAGATCACATCGCAGAGATTGACTTTCCGGGGTTTGCAGATACTTAAATAAACAAAAAAAAAGGTCATCAAAGGCTAATATTAATAATGTCTAACACTGTCATTACCATCAAATCAAATTATATCGAAGTTCAGGGACGCGATAAACTGAAATGACCGAGTGTATATCCGACTCCTGTATCATTAACATTTTGGCGGGACCGCATCAACAACTGAAGAGTTATTATTTTTGACATAACGATTTATTAAATTGAAATGACATGTAACCACCGTTTTATAATTATCAAACTGAAGATTATTATTTTTTAAGTGCATTTATAAACACATCAACAAAATGCTGGAGACTTAGGAAATAATATTCATCATTAATTAATAACAATAATAATAATAATAATAATCTGATAGCAAAACAGTAAAGTCACTCGTCAATATATGACAATTGCTAGCCAGAGCAACAAAAAACCAATAAGGTGTACATAACTGAAAAATAGTGAAATAAATAAAATTAGATTCTAGGTTCATCAGATATGTTCACATTTTAATGTATTTTTCAAGTATAAAAGAAATTCTTAGACTTCAAAAAAGACCGTAAACAGAAGATCAACTTCAATACCTGGCGTTGGAACCAGTCTTGATATCGCTTGTGATTCCCAAATCGAACCGACGACGTCAGAAATATCAGCTTCGTTTCCATATCGGGCGTAAGTCGGCTGACAAAATAACTGCGAGATGTCTTCATCTGGAAAAGTTGCTTCACGCCTAGAAACACATCGTCGCAGTCACTTACTACACGCAATCGAGCAAACTGAAAACCACAATCGGCGTAAAGTGTATGCAGACAAACAGTAATACTAAATAAATCTTAAACGTTTTTCACGTCATGCAAACATATAAATGATAAAATGAAAGTATAAATGATAAAATGAATGTATAAATGATAAAATGAATGTATAAATGATAAAATGAATGTATAAATGATAAAATGACCTGTGAACTGAGGATTCAGAGAAGAAGGATTATTTAGGATGTCATTCCAGAGGACATTGAACTCTGGAATTCGCGCCACACCTTGCAAAAGACGAACAAGATCACGTCCAATCTGCTGACACTCAAGCCACTAAAAAATACAAGCATTAACAGCAGCCATATTAATGACAACAACAACAACAACAGCATCATCATCGTCATAATCATAATTATCATCATCATCACCAACAAAAAATTATACAAATATAAGTGGTACTTATAAGAACTTAACCATATCAGTGCATAGTAGAATATGGCAAAATTAGATTTGTAAAATAAATTATTATTTTTAATTATTAAATTATTGAATTTCTTCATGTCAGTTAGTCTAAATAACAACCTGAAAACCGTATGAATCACCTTTTCTCGCATCAGCGACACGCAGAACTCGACTTCGCGCTGCCGTAGGTTAACCAGCTGAGGACTCCCGTGGTCGACAATAACTCGCAGGTAAGTGTAGAGAGTTATCGGAAGAAACAACGGACACTTATCTAACCACGGCCTAAGATAAAAAAAACACTGCTGTAAAGTAATCCATTCTCAACAAAACCCATATACTATTAGTCATCATTTGTTACCATGCCTGAATCAAAAGTCTACAGTTAAGATCAAAGATAGAGTGTTCCAAATTTATACGAAAGAAACTGGAATCTGTGAGATAAGTTTTAAACAGAAAAGTAATAAAAACATGGACTTAACAGTTATTAACTTTATCATAGCTTTTTACATAATGCCCAAAAGGGGCTCCAAACTGTGACTCTGAACAAGCAGTTTACAGATGAAGGTAAGAGACCATGTAAACACAGTACAAAGTCTAATGCAAAATGTTTCCTATATAATAATAATAATAATAATAATAATAATAATAATAATAATAATTATTATTATTATTATTATTATTATTATTATTATTATTATTGGGACAACTTATATAGCACCGCAAGCATGGTAAACCAAAGTCAAGGGTGCTTTGACCTGTGTCACCAATTCCAGTCACCTATATGGTGGCTGGAATACTTCTTTCATAAGACTGTCAACAGAAGTATAGGGCTTAATAGTTGAAAAATATACAATTTAATTTTTGAGGAAATCAAACTGAAAACATTGGGTAAAAACCTGTTTTCTGTAAGAATGTCTAGAACGGTCTCTGTAAGCCAGATGTTTCTGGGACTGAGGTCACCACCTGAAATTAAAAAAGATGGTCGCTAGAACCACAATTCAAAATTACAATAGCTGTAAATACAAGTGTCAAGTCTCTCTCAGTCTCCTTCTCTCACACACTCACACACTCACTCATTCACTCACTCACTCACCCCCCACCCGCCAGTGCATAAAATTCCTTTACGATATATTCAGGCAAAGCTGATGAGTTGAGTGTCCATGCTGTCACCACTGTTGCTTTCAGCTATTGGATGACAATTCAAGTCATTCTTCAGATCAAGCAGCACTTAAGCTTCAAGATTTAGGAAGCAAACAATTCTGAGTGGACAGTTCAATCAGCCAAAAGGGCAGACATGGATGCATGAAAGACTGTCGTATAAAATATAGTTCTAGTGGAGCTCTATGTCATACAATTACACTGAAATATTCAATGCTAAACATGATCTGTCAAATTCCTGGAACATGGCTTATCCAATAACACACTGGACAATTGACAGAGCCCGCAAAGAAATTCCAGGCACCTTTACAAGCAGGAACTTCACAAAATAACTCAAGAGATTTGCAGAATGGAAAAGAGAAGAAATGGATATAAATCATTAGTGAAAATAGGTGGGATATTCAAAGTCATTTTGATTCATGAGGTGTTGACAATCATTTTGTCATGTTATGATAACTCTGCAGCATGTCCAATATCCTTCTATCAGTGCTCAACAATTTTTGCCACGTATCCAAAAGCAACTATAAGCTAGATCCGACTGGTATCTTATGAGCCCGGGCTTAGCAGTGAAATTCACAAGGGTGGTCAGAATTCATGCAGAAAGTTCAAAATGCTGACTCAGCCAAACACAAACCGGAAATCTGGCGAATCAGTTGATGGCAGACGGACTCTGCTCGAGCAACACTGTTGTGCACCAATTCTTTTGCGAGCCACGTCAGCTGAAATGAAAAAAACATGATCATCATTTCAGAAAAATAATTTCTAACTCTGTGTGCCTCATTAAAAAAGTAAATAACCTCTATGGCTCCAAGGGGCACACACCGTTAAAGGGGCGGCTTTGTCATGAGAAAACTAAGGATTAATAAGATTGATGAATGATGTATTTTAATAAAGACTTCTTGAGCAGTTCCATTCAAGTCCAGAAACTGGAAGCAAAGACACCGAAAACACAAGACAAGAAGATACAATAATTGCGACCTAGTGGCAATATACAGCAAACCAAGAAAATAAGTAAGTAAATAGGTCCAACTTATAATAGAACTAGGCCCAACATATAACAACACTTATAGTGATACATAACAAGGAAGTTTAACTGACAAGATTCCTTAGGTTGGAGCAAACACCCTAGCTGCAAATAAGTAAGTAAATCACCTGTGTACGACAAGTTTCGTTTAGCTTCAGCCATTTTTCATAGATCAGTTGACTAGCAACTCCAACCACTTTGCTCAGTCCATCTTGGCTCAACATCGACATGTCTCGATAGTTCTAAAGAAACGAAACTCTTAGACATTACCAATGACTTTCTTAGGGCATTTCCATCTAATACTACATAAATATAACCATATAAATAAAAATATAATAAATAAATAAATAAATAAATAAATGATGATGATGAAGATGATGGTACTAAAAGGACGATGATGTTCTCTGCCCAATGGCATGTCGAATTGACTTTAATGCAATCCAGAAATGAAATAAGTAATGTCTTTGCCATTGCCTTCCTCAGTCAGAGGAGAACAATTTTTCCAAGGTCGTTATGCAGTGGTTAGACTGAGATTCAAACCTGTAACCCTCCAATTGCATAGCAATAACCCCTACCACTGCTCCACAGCACCATAACAAATACATACAAACACAAGCACACGTGCACAAACACACAGAGCAGTGCAAGGCATAAAATCACAGAAGGAAGTAAAAATTTATCACAGATCTACTTGAATCTACTTCCAATATGCCACAGAAAAACAACGGACACCGAACCCAAGAAAACCAAACTCAGCTATCAACTCAGTTATCAACTCAGCTACTCACTTTGGGCGCCGTCTTCGGTTCAGACAAAATAGCAAACAGAAAACCCAGCTGAATCTCCTCGTGCTGCGAAGCGCCCTTACAAATCTACACAAATAAACGAGAGACCGTAGTTGAATTTCCTTCAACATATGGATTTCAACATCTGAAAATCGAGTCACTATGACATCATGCTTTTGAATCTATAACCAACAGATTCCAAGAACACCGAACGAAAGGATATCAGTCTAGCATTTTGCATAAGCGGTTATTTATGACAGTGCTACGCAAATGATCTTACATGTCAAAGTTCTAATGATGGATAACATAAGATTCACTTACGTAAGCCTGCAATGCATCATTCGTGTCACGCTCTGACAGCTCCTTAGAAATCCCACAGAGTATTGCATAACCTTTTTCAAGTTTCTAAAGAATGCAACCGTCAATCCAGATATCGTAAAAATCATCTTGTCACAAGGCACCACAAAATTCTATCCAAACTGTGCCGGTCCTAGGATGGTGTCACAGGTACAGCCCTTCCATCCCAGGTGCTACTGCCCCCCCCCTGCCAATCACAACCCTTTATTCTAATTTGTTCATCAGTAAATGTGTCCAAAGTTCTTAAATAAAATAATTATTTAATAAAGCGAAGGCAGCAGCTATTTGCTTTCATTCACATTTATTTACTACTGGCAATGTCAACTCAATAGCAAGAAAATATACATGGGTCTAGTACATGTTAAAAATGCATAGTTGCATGGATCACAAATGACTGTTACACTTTAATTTTTAAAAACGATTTTCTTGCTTTTGGTGTGAAACAGCTTGCATTATTCCTCTGCTAGCTAACCCTAACCTACGTATGGTGCATGGTTCGCCTATTCCCAAACTACCCTGGCTAACAACTCGAAAATCACGTAACAAAATCTGCAATTTGCACCCAAACGACACACGCCGTTTGCAACGCACAATCAACTCAACTAATTTAGAAATAAATCAGAAAATCTTAATCGCGATAAAAATGCTCTTTAAATGAGAGAAATCGAAAAAGCTTAAGCCTTCATTCACCTCGTCCAGTTCTTCCTTAACGTCCACGATTGTCATATGAAACAGCCTGGACTGAGGCCGGATGTTCTCGGTCATTATTTAAGTGAGATATAAGTGCTGCTAATAAATTGGGAGAGTGTATTTTATGAATTTTTTTCTCTTCCAATTATCCTCTCATCTTACTCTTTTATCGCTCATCTGGTCGAATTTCCGCTTTTGAAAGTAACTAATAGGACAGCGCAGCGATACATCGACGATGATCAACAAAGACGCACATGAAATTTCTCTAAAGTGTTAGGTTGCTTAAAATTTATATTAAAGGAAGGGATTGATTGATTGATTTATCATATGTGAAATAGTTTGTAAAATCATAGATAATACAGACGTATGATTCTAAACGATTCAGATTTTGTGATGTTCTTTTAGCTCCTGAACATGTTGGTCCTTTAATTGGAACGCGTAAATCAAATATAATAAGAAGAGTAACTTTAACCTTCCATGCTGCAGGACTGAAGACTCTCAATGCTGCCTGAACAGTGTTAAGTTGTAAACAGAACTCCCGTTTTCAGTAGGTTTGTGTATTTTTGCACCAATTTGTGTTCTGGGGTTGGCTTCAACATCTAACTTTTCAGTTTTGACTCGTTGATAACGAGAAGAAGTTAATTAATCAATCATCACCCTTAAATGATTTTTTTCAGTGTCTTTTAAAAATTCCTTAATTTCTAACATTGACATTATTAATTGTAGACGTCAATGGTTTCTAAAATTGCAGCTTTTCTTTTCAGTATTTAAGTCTATGTTTTCCGGGTAGGGCTTATCGCCGTGGCTTCGGGTATGTTAAATCAATTTAATGGTTATAAATGTTAAGGCAAGTGGTTGTTGAATTTGGAACATTACCGTGAACATTCGTCTCTTATCGAAGGCGAAATTCCGTTGTTGATGTGAGTTCGTGTCAATTTATCGAGTTATTTTGTATGTTTTCTGTTTAATTTGATTTATTCAGTAGATTTGTTCTTTCGTTGAACTCGCCGGTCTCAAAAGAGACAGCTTCCCTATGCTGTGTACATCCTGTTCTATACTGCAGAGGTTCCCAAACTTTTTGGATTGCGGACCCCTACTTTGTTCCCAGCTTAGTTCGCGGACCACATGATTTAACAAGTAAATGTTACAGTTAATATTTAATTAGAACAACGGGCAGACTATTCCCACACCAGTTGGTCTACTTGGTCTACTTCGTTTTCATTATTGTTCACTTATATTTAATGGATACTTATTGACTGTGAAGATCTTATTTGTGTTTTACGTGCTCTTTACTGGGTTTACATTTTTTCTCATAATCTTCTGTTAGCCATTATGACTATATAGCTATATGGCCATTATATAGGCCTTACTCTGATTATACAGTACTGCTCAAAAAATTGTGAACACACGTGGATTTCGAAGTAAAACGAAGTTTAAGGCCTGTTAAAACATTGCAATCACAACCAAGAACACCACTACTGTATGTTTTCATTAGTGATACTATTCTGCGATTGATGTACAGAAGGCTATAGATATGCAAAATTCAGAAGACTGTTGAAACGAATTTTGTCCACATTTTCTTGTGTCCCCATCTTCATTGCATCAAACCGTACTAGAATAATCAGTATATTCGGTCTCAATTGTATTCTAGAGCGTTCGAAATGCCACGAAAAATGGTCAACTATATTTTCATATCTTGCATATTTGCATATTTTGCGTTCTGTGCATCAATCGTAGAAGAGTATCATTAATGAAAAAAATACAGTAGAAAAAATACGTTTTGCTTCGAAATCCATGCGTGTTCACAAATTTTTGAGCAGTACTGTAGTGTGTGTAGCTGTGCACTTGACTATTTTTTCTGATTGTTGCTGAGGTCTGGTGGCAAAGGCGTTTTCATGTTGGGGATGACTGGGAGGCATCCCCCACCAAGCCTTTTTGCTTGTCCGAGTTTCAGGGGATTTATCTGTACGAGTCATTATGCCGCTACGTGTCTGCCAGGTAGTTGCATACAAAACAGACAAAACAGAGCTGATGACCATGTTTTGCTTGTCAACCTTTTTTGTGATTTCACTTCATCCCCCCACCAACTTCCTAGAAATTCATTGTATCCCCCAACCAAGAATTCTTTGAACCGCCACTGTATGGCAGTCTTTGCTCAAGATTGATAGATGCAGCTGTAGGTGGTCTGGTGGCGGTCAGGGCATTTGTTGTCAGAATTACATGAAAAGAAAATACTGACATGCCTTTAATTTCATCTTTATTTCTACAGGGCCAGGCGGCTGGTAACTGACTAAGCACAGTACGCAACAAAATATTTCTTCAATTAAACAAAATCTGTTATAAATGTCTCAAATGTCTCAATAAGGACTTTCAATAAAATAAACTGAAGTCGTCTGCTGGGCCCTCTCTCGAGACCTCATTCGTTTCCCCTGTTCCCTGCTAATATTATACTCCGGCTGGCGGTGCTAGTATAGGCCTAAATCTCGATATTATTATGTAGCTTTAGTATATTATTCCTTATGATTTTATTAATTATTATTGTTATTGATGACTCGACCGGCACACATAATTTGGGAACAAAGACTTTTAATGCTAAAACTATGAAGTGCTACTGAATATTTTGGTGGGCTCTCGTGGACCCCAGCCATATCCTCCACGGACCCCCTCCAGTCCGCAGACCACAGTTTGGGAACCGCTGTTCTATAGTCATTTGATTTGTATGATGATGATGATGTTATTGTTGTCGTTTCTCAGTACTGGTGATTTAACTGTTACTTCAGCTGTCCACCATAGATTTCCTTTGATGATGATGATGATGATGATGATGGTGGTGGTGGTGGTGGTGGTGGTGGTGGTGGTGGTGGTGGTGGTGGTGGCGACGACGACGACGATGATGATGATATCAATCGATGGTACTTCAAATCCACCTGCAATAGACCAGGTTATTGCAGAGATCAGTCAAAAGGAAAGAGTAAGACCGACTATGGAGGAAATGCTAATTGGAAAGATGGGTTTTAAGCCTAGATCTGAAAGTACTCAATGAATTTAATAATAATAATAATAATAATAATATTATTATTATTATTATTATCCTTTGCTTTCTGTATTTCAGCTGTTAGTATTTTATCTCATTTTATGACATTTTGTGGAGCTGTTTATGAAACACTCAAAGGCATTATAAATGTTAAAAAACCACCATTATAATTGATGCTTCTGAATGAAAATCCTGACTATCAGCACTGCTTTCTGCTACGGATTATGCAAACGACAAGAGTTGAATACATGACAAGCAGTCTGGTTGGGTTTTTAATGGTTACTGTATGTTTAGGCCTTCCTTTCTATCGATTTATGTTAAGGTTGTCATGGATATTTCATAATTTTCTTCATTGCCTGTTAGTCTGGAGCACCTACTTGTTGGAAATAGCAGTGGGTACTGGGTAGTATATAATTTAGTAAATTTGTTTGGGTGAGAGTGGCTTAAAAAGTCGGGGATGATAAACTTGGACAGCTGTTGAATCCAGGTTAGGCCTTGTTTCAGGACTTCTTATGAACACTCTTATCTTACTTAAATGAGTGATACTTTCATTTGCAGTCCGGTATCTTCAATACTGCCACTGGCGATATACTGACACATAGCAACTCCATAATATCTAGGGCATCAGCCAATGGCACACCAAATGCAATCCCAATTAGATCCAGGTCAAGTTGCGGAAAGGTCAGTCAGATGATTGGCTGGGGAGCAATCTAAGGGGTTTAGGCCAAGAGATGGGCAACAGGTATTTCTTGAGACTGGATCTTAGAGATATCCCATGTCTGCACAAATACCCATTTTCTCTTACTGGCCTTCTTATTTGCTTTGCTATATTTGCATTTAGATTTGAAATTGTTGCCACTATCAGATCCTAGTAATAAGCATTGATTGATAAATGTTCAGGAGGATTCAGAAGGAGTAAATCTCAGTAATAACTGGTCATAAATCTCTTCTATTGACTTTGAGAAATGACATTGTAACAGCCTATATATATATATATATATATATATATATATATATATATATATATATATATATATATATATACAGTGAAACCTGCTTAATTGCATAGGTTCCGTGTAAGCCTTGCTTATGTGATTAACTGGGCTATGTGAATAGCCAGGGGCATCTGATAATATAATTAATTGTATGCACAAAACACTGCTTCGGTTTTTATGTTGTTATGCGATTATGTGCGGATTATGCAATTAAGCAGTATGCGATTAAGCTGGATCCACTGTGTGTGTGTGTGTATATATATATATACACTATATATATATATATATATATATATATATATATATATATATATATATATATATATATATATATAGTGTGTATGTTTTCTTGAGTCTGATGTCATTTGTTGCCATGGAGGAAGTTGTTGATGAAGTTATGGATGAGCACCAGCCTTTTATTCGAGCATTTGAATCTTTTGTTGCATTAAATGCTTTATAGGCCTACTGTATAGGTAGTTTCAGATCTTGTTCAAAGTCAGACAAACACTAGCAATTTAAGTCTGTCATGCTTATACTTTATCACTATTCTTTCATGAAGACAAGTCTTACAGCACCTATGTGTAATTTTGGTCACCTATCCACTTACTAACTGCAGGTTAATCTGCTTAAGATAAACAGGTAGCTGTTAAGAGTGGAGTAACACTGGAAAGTGATACACAGTTTCTATTTTGACTTTGGAGCTATGCTGTAAGTAAGAGAACCAGCACCCATGCTGTGCAGTGGAGATGGGAATACAATAGTACATTTACCCAGTATGTTGCAAGCCTTGCATGGTTGCTATTACAGGTAAGTTATTCTTTGCATGTGCCAGGAATGAAACTGATTTTGCAGCAGAGGGTGAGAGAATGTGAGAAATATCCAACACTGACCTGAGAAAATAGCATGGGATTGAAGATGGTACAGATTCTATAAGGTTTTACGTGGTTAGGACATACAATGTACCGGTAATCAGACCTGAAGTGTAGAGTCCATGTAATAAAAGTTTAGAGTGGAAACGTGTATGAAAAATATTAATCATAGAAGAATTATGCTCAATGTATATTTTCAAATGAAATTTCGGATAACTGGTTGAAGAGTTGTGTAAAATTTTGGGTAGGTTTGGTTTATTTGTTCACCTGCATGAATGACTGCTTTGTGATTTGGATTGTGGTAATTGCTTCATGTATGCTTAATGTAATTGCCACAGATGTTAGTTGTGAAATGTACCGTAACTTGGTCTTTCAGCACATGTTTCTGTGCATTGCTTGCTGTTTTCCATATCAAATGATTCATTAATTGATTGATTGATTGATTGATTTATTGTCTTGGGTCAAATGATTGAATTTATTGTGCAGTTTCACGTACTCCTGATTGTGCAGTTTTTGTTTGAAAATTTGGAATGTAAAGATGCTATTCCAACTTCATGCAGCACTGATAAATATAATTATTGATTCTTGTTTTGTGATATTTCTCTATGCACTGAGATGATCTGTGATATTAAAAGAGCACACTTTGGCAGACAAGGTCCTCTACAGAGCAGGAGGCATTGAAAGCAGGTCTCTCTTGACCTTATTATGTCCAGCTGGGCTTAATGGGCTTAATTATGTAGCGCCTGATGTCCTATTCAGTGTACACTGCAGTGCAAAATGCCACCGGAGATCCTTATTGGAGTGTTGCACCAATATATACATATACATATACATATACATACTTGGAGCAGACCAGAATATTTTGACAGATGTTAATTGACATTTAACCCTTCAGTGCCTGTGCCAGATTAGCATCTCTGACTCATCCACTCACCTTTCGAGATTTCCAGAAGAGATGGTTGCTTCCTCTTGCGTAGGGCCGCTACCATAATTGATTAATGACCGAGCCTGAACCAGGGTATTGATTGGAGGCTGACAGCACAAACTGACCAATGGCCAGCTCATTCATTGCTCCTGTGAGCATTTATTGCCATCCAACCCCAGTAGTGATTGGTCAATTTGAGGGTCAGCCTCCGAAACTCGTTAATGCTTCAGGCCCGATTATTTACAGTTAACACAGTTACTTTTAAACCAAATGATTGATTTGCTGATTGATTGTCTTGGATCAAGTGATTGCAACTTATGTACCGCGTCATGTACTACTGATTATGCAGTTTCTGTTTGATAATTTGAGCCCCCCGCCACCATTAAATGGCGGTTTCTATATCCTTTGCAAAAATGATGCTTGTTCTGGTAGCAGTCAACCCAGGTCATGCTTAAAAGGTCATGCAATCATGCAATCGTTAATGCTTCAGGCCCGATTATTTACAGTTAACACAGTTACTTTTAAACCAAATGATTGATTTGCTGATTGATTGTCTTGGATCAAGTGATTGCAACTTATGTACCACGTCATGTACTACTGATTATGCAGTTTCTGTTTGATAATTTGAGCCCCCGACCCCATTAAATGGCGGTTTCTATATCCTTTGCAAAAATGATGCTTGTTTTGGTAGCAGTCAACCCAGGTCATGCTTAAAAGGTCATGCAATCAGTAATAACTTTCTTGTGAATGATGTTATGGATGTGTGAAAACTTCTTTAATATTTCACTTTGGGAGATATTGTGTGAGTTATTTCTGAGTTATCTGTGGTTCCTGATTTGTTGAATTTATTTTAATTAAACAATTGCCCATATTTTTAGATTTTCTTCTTCTGCATTTTGACGTAGACAAGACTTTGGATACAGAATGGATGAAGGTGCAGGATAAAATTTTATTACATTGCTGTTTCAAAATACCATAATTATTGTATTGATGTATTATTGATTGCATGTTCCTTTATGGTATCCTAGCAAAGTCGGAACTATATTATTATATGATGCAGTATAATTTAGTCATTTAATGATGGGCAGAAACAATGGCTGCCTGTTCAAAATCCTGCTACCAACATAATTGCTATTAATCATTTTACTCAGAAATTAAAATCTTACTTGTTGTCTGTTAATTGTATCTGTTAGAAGCTGGCATTACTAAGGAAGCAATCAGCAGATAACGCTGTTTGTTAGTTGAGGTGGCGGCAGTGATGATGATGATGGTGGGTTGGGGTCGGTAGGGGGGAGGGTAGGGGCATGGAGAGGTGGCGGGTAGTTAACCTACAGTGAAACCTGAAACTGCTGTAAGTATTGATTTCTGGACTTGATCCTGTTGTATTGATGTTGGATGGATATCCGATGTCTCCAGTTTGGATCTTGGATCGTTTTGGGAAGGTTTTGTGGAGTCCAGAGGCAGGAATTTTGGACATTGTCCAGCTTTGGGAGAGCAAATGTGTTGTAGTAAGGAGAGGGTCTTTAGAAATTTTGTCTGGCATTAAACATTTTCCTCTGGTGGAGTGCCTCAAAGCTTAAAAGGGGAACAAGAGCAAGTACCCTGTCTAATGGTCCCTACTGCAAACGGTCTACCGTATTTTCATGCCAAAACGCCGCGACTTATGGATGATTATACAAAAAGAGGGCCTTTGATGTGGCCTATAATAGTAAGCATCTTACAAATAGCAGGACATAAATAACTCTTAACATAAATACCTAATTCTACCGGTAATTATAAATCCAGCAACGCCCGAAACTGCTAAATTAGCTCATCATGAGGCTTGTAGAAATAATTTAAATTAGAAATAGAGTCGAAAGAAGAAGTTTGTTTTACTTTATATTTGTCTAAAATTAATGTCATGTATTATTCTTATGGCAGGATTCTGCTCCAGTTACCCAATTTTTTTGTTATCCATTGAAGATAAGTATCTCAATTGCCAAATAGATTTCTTTAGAAACTCCAGCTTCTTACAGCTACAATCAACAGACAATAAAAGGTCTATCCCGTAATTTTACAGTAAATGTTTACCAGTAAGGTAATCAGAATCATGTTGGTAACAGGGTTTTAACAGCAGACTCCAAAGTCCAGTACTTTTGTGTTTATAGATAATTTAGATATAATAATAATAATAATAATAATAATAATAATAATAATAATAATAATAATAATAGATATTAAAAATTGTGCCTAGACATTCATGTAGTTGATGTTATCATGAAGGAATTGTTATGACCCCAACAAAGAATGGGAATGTTACTACCATAAGAATCGAAAAGGTCCGAAAGGCCCAGTTGGATTCGTCTCAGGTAGCGCACATGGGTGGTGGTCAGCACAGTGGTCTAGTCATTAACAAACAGACCGGTAGGAAATTGTTGGGTTAATTTTATACACTTGTGAATATTTATAGCCCTTTAACCCTTTTGCTCCGTAAGGCTGATTAGTTAAACATCTTAAATTATTGGTTATACCGATTACTGGACGTGAAAGGGTTAATGTATCTGCTTTTATTTGATTAAATTTGAATTTAATGTCGATGCATGTCTGTTTTTAATAATGATTAATAAATATTTATAAATTTTTATTTTAATAAGTGTCTCTGAATTGCATCTGAAAGATTTTGAGAAATGTTTTGGGTTAATGTTGGCCGGTTATATGTTGTCGTTTTAAGACTTTTACCAAGAACTGAAATTGGTTTTCATGAAACCGTTTTATGTACACTTAATACAGAGATGGCGTCAAATCAACAGCCAGTTAAACTAGTTCAGCTATAATTCCACATGGACATTTGAAGGAAATTGACTTTTGACAACTTTTTCTGAGTGAAATCGATGTTGATTGATGATGTCTTTAATGTTTTTGCTCATCAGACGCCTCAGACACCTCGGCTCCTCACCTGCAACTGGAGTTCAAATGTTTTCTGGTCAACCAGAAATCTGGAAAGCACATTCCGGTCAGTCTGCGATTTCGTTACCGTGACGACAGCGTCACAACTGTTTGCCAGAGATTTTGAGAAATATTTGAAAAAAATTCCTTGAGATTCAGATTTTTAAAAATTTGACTTTAAGCCACCGCTTAGACTAACTCTAATAATGACTAACAGTGGAAACAGTGTGTGGGCGTGCAGATATGCTCTCTCTCTCTCTCTCTCTCTCTCTCTCTCTCTCTCTCTCTCTCTCTCTCTCTCTCTCTCTCACGCACACACATGCACACAGACTTCTGCTTTGTATCGGATATTCTGTATGTTATTGTGCTATCCTATACTGTGTGCACATAGGCACTATGTCTGTTTATCTGTCTGTCTGTCTGTCTCTGTCTCGCTCTATCTATCTATCTACCTGGTATCTATCTCACACACGCGTAGCACACACTCACATGCACATGCACATAGGCGCTGTTATTTTTGTATAATTGTATTCTGTATCTTATTATTATGCACAGGAAAGTCGTGTTCTGAAATTCTGGTTTCCATTGGAGACAGATTACCTTGAAAAGGTAACAACGGCGTATGAATTCTTCAAGGAACTTGTTAGGCCAGAGTCTTTTCCCAGAGGTGACGGCACAATTTTTCTCTCTTTTTATCATCTTTATTTGAATTATTTCCGACATTGCTCGTTTTAAAACAATCGTTAATTCTCTGTTTCATCCAGAGTTTAAAATACTGTGTGCTGTGCTTCTTTCCTTCGTGATACTCTTAACCCTTTAACCGTGTATTTAACTGTAACTCAATGTAAAATGGACGGATATATCCGGGATCCCCAGTTAAGGGGTTAATATTCTTGAAATGGGGGGAATCTTTTAATATTTTCTTGGTACTTTTGTAGGTCTTTGTATATGAGCTGTGATAAATTTGTTGGTTTTGTTTGCGGGTAACAAGTCTTTATACTCATAGTCAGGGTATTCTTTTGAAGTGGTTTAGATGGGGGCTCTTTGTGTAGGCTTGACAGTAAAATGGAAGATAGACCTTGTTTAACTAAAGCCCGGTCCGGACATGTGCAATTTACATTAGAGTAGCAATACAGGCTGGCTGTCCAGAGCTTGGTTCCTGCTGTCGATGATCATGAATAGTTTGTCCGGCGTTCTCTATTTTTCTGCCTTTCTTGTTTTCCTTACTGATTTAGCATACCGTATCCCCCCAAAATCATTTTGTTTCGCTCTCCTTGCAGAATATTTAATTGTCTTTTGGCTGACTTTGATCTATTGGAAATCTTGACTTCTCACGACTCTCGATGACTTCCGTCGCGTTTTTATTCGACAGATTACGTCGGATTCATAAAGAAAGTGATGAAGCAGCTTCAGCTTCAGCGCTACAATCTCATCAAAAGGACGGACGTTGACCTTCGACAAATGGACGAGCTTGACCCGCAGGAGAGTTCAGGTTGGAGGACAGCCATATTGTTTTTCTCCGGCTGCTGTTTCGTCTATTGTCCAATAGGATTGTACCGTTTCATCATTTGCGCCTAACTCTTTGTGACCTTCTGGCATGTTATATCGTTTAGAATTAGTTTCTCGTTTGGTCAGGAGCTTTTCTAATTTAGTCAACGCTTCGGTATTGTTAAATTTCTAATAAAAAAAATCCTCTTTTAATAACTATCCTAATATTTAATTAATTAATATGTGGGTGCCTGCAAAGGTTACTAGTTACAGCTTTAAAATGCATACAGTTTCATGTTATTGTCATCCATGCTGAGAGAGTACTGTACATTCATATAGTTAGTGTGGTTTTGAAAATGTGCTCTGATGCCTTAATTGCAGGGCTGCCGAGAAGGAGGGGGGCAAATGTCCAGCAGCCCGGCGATCTGTATGGGTCCGGGTAGGGTTAGGGTTAAGGTTAGAATGCATTGCTTGCTGAGATGCTGACAAGCGAAAGAAAAGATCACTAGTTTTCAAACTTTCTAGGGGCCCAGCCCATGACTACCGGTACTCTGCCCGGGGGGCCGGAATTTCTCTCGGCGGCCCTGCTTAAATGTTCCCTTTTTTTACAAATGATCTGCTCATTTGTAGAGAAAAAATTCAACACACTGTTGGGTGAGTTGACTTAGATGTGTGTGTGTGTTGTGTGTGTTTGAGTTCAAGTGTGTGCAATGGGGGGTTCAATGTTCTTGTTGTCAGTGTTTGAATAGCGTCTTTCTTGATTTCCGCATACTGTATTTCTTCCCACAGTCTTTCTGCACTTTGTGTTCAGTTCAGTTGATTCTGACTCGCAGGGGCGTAGCCAGGAATTTGATTTGGGAGGGTACAAATATTTTCGGTGGGTATATAGCATGTGACTATAAACCACATAAACCACATATAACCACATGTAAATCATATAACAAACTTTAAGGTAGACTGATTTGGGGGGATATATATATATACCGATATACCCCCATCGCTACGCCCCTGATTCTGAGCTTACTGTTTATGCACTGTTTGTCTGTTTTGCTGTTTGACTGTTCTGTTGCAGTTTTTGGCTGTTGTGTCAAGATCTGAGTCAATACTGATGAATAATGATCTGTGCTCTCAGAGTAGTTTGATTTGCATGTTATGGTTGTTAAGGCGATTTCACGTCACCCTTGTTTGACATAATAGTTTTGCTTTTCCTTCTCAGTTTTATATACAGTATATATATATATATATATATATATATATATATATATATATATATATATATTATATATTTGTAGGGGGGAGAATCTCCCTCCCACTGCCCAACTGCATCCCCTACAGCTACATCCCCAACTGCTACATTTCCCAACAGCTACATCCCCAAGCTCGACATATTCCCTCCACTGCTCCAGGTCACAAATCGCACCCTGTATGTTTATTTATATATATATATATATATATATATATATATATATATATATATATATATATCAATGGAAGAGAATTGACGTGGTGTTGCTGTTTTCAGAACTTGACATAACAAAATACCATTAGCATGTGTTCATCTGTCTGTGACTTCTCTCCGATAGCTAATAATTTTATGAAGAGCTGTTCATTTGGATATTCGTCTTACTTCCAAATGGAAATTTATTTATAGTTCACTATCAAATGTTGACGATATTTTTCATTTGTTGAATACTGTGACTTAGACAAGTGCAAGCAGTAGATTCTCATCCTTGAATCTATTGCAAATGTGGGGTGCCTGAACCAGTTTTCAGGATTGGCTCCTCCTGAGATTGCTGAAGACACAAGAACATGACACATTTCTTGCCTTGCCCTGATTTTCTTATGCCACAGTCCCCAGAGCTGGGATATGACAGACTCTTGCCTGTGTTAACCTATCCACAAGGCATGACATAATGAACAATACTGACTATCAAATTATTGTTGTTATTGTGGGGGAGGTGGTGTGTGGGGGGCTGTAATGTACACTCATCTATGTGCACATTGTTGACCTCGATACTGAAAGAGAAACCAATTTGTTTGGTGGCTGATGTTTAGCTATTGTGGAATTTGAGAACAGAGCTCTGGTCAAAACTTGGCAGTTGCTTCATATTCCTTTATGTCTTCCACAGTTTGTATACTTTGTATTGTTACTGGAAATACTATCAAGAACCCTAATGACCCTTTGGATAGAATAAAATGACCCTGCCTGACTGACTGACTGACTCCACCCACCTTTTGCCTGTGGCTATTTCAAATGCCACCTACTACAGTATACTGCCACTATATAAATTCACAAGATCTTACTTACTTATTGGGCATCTGTGGAAAATTCTTTTAGGAAGACCAAAAGAGGACAAGCGACCTCGAGAATTGGTAGTTCAGGAACAGTTGCTCCACTATTTGGAGTCTGCATATCCGAACATTTTGCCGACAGATGACTTGGCAGAGTAAGTATGTTAGAACTTTAATGTCACCTTGTTATTTAACCCTTCGTAGCTGGTTATTTAACCCTTTGTAGCTGAATTATCGGATATCTGACGAGCAATCTTTTCTTTTGTACTCTTAAACGATATGTGATTGTTTTGGAAGTTTCCTATTTTATGATATTTGATGCGGCATAGATTTTATTAGCAGATACTATTTGTTATGCATTACCTGGTCACGTGACTAGAGAGTCCAATCTTGATTCGTTCGCAATGAAGCTTAAAACGTGTTTTTTCGAGACCTCGTATTAGTGTAAAGCGCTCTAGCCTTTGACTCTTTGTTCATGTTTTTGCGCTATATAAATTGACTTTTTAACCTAACCTAACCTATGTGTGAGCGCATGTGAGTTGTATTTCGAAAGACGCTCGCTTGTAATGTTGTCGTTGTTGATTTTCAGTATGCTTCAGACAGACTCGGCTGTTATCCAGGAGCAGCTGCGAGTCCTAACCGAAAAGAATCTCATCAAGGAGATGGAGCCGGGGAAATGGGTTCGAAAAGTCCTCGATCAGAAAACAGGTATGCTTCCTTCTCTACAGGGTGTCTACGAAAAAAACCCCCCCAGCAGGAAAACTTTGATTTCTTAAAAGTTCCTAAATATATTTCTATCAAAATTTCCACTCGTGTACAGCACATATTTTCCCACCTTTCTGCCAATTTTCATCTCATTTGCATGTACGATGGCAATTTTGTGAGATATCAAAGTCAAAAATCGATTTTTACGAATCAGCAGACAAAATTTTATTGATTGTCTAGAAATTTCAACTTAAACCACAATTGTTCAAGATGGTTATCCGACATAATTGCAAACCCTAACCCAAACACTAACCTTAATTGCAAAAATTGTTCGGTATCCAAAACAAGCTCCATAATGTCTGAATTAAGCATATCTTCATTCGATATTTTACCCATTTTGAAAGTTTAAAACAAAAACAATTCTGTGAGTTTAAAAACATGTTTACAAAATTGCATTTGATTTAAACTTTACTACTACTACTGGAACAACAACAACAACTGCTACTAATACCACAAAAATTGGCAAAGCCAAATTTATGTGAAGCTATAGATATTTAGGCCTGTCATGCTGCGACTGAATAGTAAAAATCATTTGACTTTGATATCTCACAAAATATACATGCAAATGAGATGAAAATTGGCAGAAAAGTGGGAAAATATGTTTAAAGTGTAATTTTGATAAAAATATATTTAGGAACTTTTAAGAAATCAAAGTTTTTCTGCTGGGGTTTTTTTCATAAACTATTCATAGACCAATGCTAACTTAACTAATAACTAATGACTATTAATTAATATTATCAGAGTCAATATATATATATATATATATATATATATATATTAAGTGGGTCAAAACTATATTTTTTGAAGTTGCAAATCTCTAACATGTGTAGAAAGTTGCTCCTGAATATACTGATTCTGAAAGCATTAATTTTGTCAGACAAAATGCCCCTCCCAACTTTCATTGAATAGGTAGCACCCTTTCGTAAAAGCTAGAGATTTTATTACATATTTGAATTTAGAATACTTTAAAACAATCAATTATTTTTTCAAATCATACTTATTTTACTTATATTTCCATGATAAAATGTACTGTCACATGTCGAGTAAACTCAGCTTGCAGCCATTATAGGGACTAGAGGTTGGTCCTTCCCACATACACATGGAAGACAACTATGAAAAACTGACTAAACTTTTAAAAAGTAGCAGACAGGAACTTTTCAAAATTTTCCCTTGAGAAACTGAAAAAAGCACAACAAATAGTCATAATTAAAAGGCATATACACTGTATATTTAGAATGCCAACAAAGCAGAATGTTACTTTTCTTCTGTCATTGATTTACCACGAGTCAGAGAAATCTGCTTTGCTATCAATCCTAGGCAATTCCAGTTGCGTCACTTTGCATTGTAATATCATGCCATGTCTCGCTTTGTGACTGTAAACTTTTGAACTGGCTGCAGTTATATCTTTGATTGCTATTTCTGCAGCTTGTGCATGGCACCAGTATTTGGTTGCAAAGTAAGCTGCTCATAAGCTGGATATCTGGACTTGAATCACGCCCTTCTTGCACTTAATCAAGCCTTTCCGGAAATAGAGCTGATCACAATTTCGGTCTGTTTCTAATATTTTCATCAACATTCAAACCCTCCTGAAACGGGTTTAGCAGGCATTAGGTCTTTTGCAGCATAGTCTAGAACTGATGCAATTTGAAGAGTGAAGACACGAAAGACCTGTAGCAGTTCCGCCATCTAGTGATGCAAAAGTACTTTCTAAAAAGGAAGTTCATTAAAATGCAGCATGCACACAAGCCACTGGAAGGACCTTGCTAAACTCTTTTCCAACCTTCAGATGATTCCATTAATTTTTCCAGTATTAAATTATTTGTACCATCGCATGCTAAAAGCTGAAAATACGACCTGCATCATTTATAATAGACAGAATCTCATTAGCAACATCTTCTGATTTACTACTGCTAGGTACAACATGATCTATATAGCGATCTCCTGGAAAAGATACAATGATACAGTGTTCTTTCTTTATAGTCCTTCGTGACCCTGAAGCATTTACCCACGTAACATCCTGCTTTCCATCAAAACCAATACAGTGTAGTTTCTGCTTCTCATCATTATGCTCAACATTAACATTCTTCCTAAAAAAATTTTGGTGATTGTTGCTGGAGACAACATGTTAAGGTCTTTAATAACTTCATTAGCAATAAGGCATGCATCGTGGTCACTTATTTTGCCGCGACCAACTGAATTCCAGCCTTTTCCAGCCTTGAGGTTCTAACAGTATGCTTTAAAAACATCCCCACCCATAGGAATTTGTCGCTTAGGAAATTCTACTGCTGGTCAGGGCCGCTGAGAGAAATTCCGGGTCCCTGTGTAGAAGAGCCAACGGGCCCCTGACAGCAAGTCGACAAGTCTGAAAATTCCTCCCTTTTTTGCTTGTCACTTTTTACGAAACAGTATTGCAACTCTCAAAAACTAGTGATTACCTATTTTTGCTTGTCGCTTCCCCCTGTTTATGATGTCCTCGGCGTCTGGGCCCCCCTTTAACTCGTTGGGCCCCTGTGCATATGACAGGTCGACCTCTTTTTTTCTCTTATTCCTGTTAATAATTTATCTTCATCATCGGCCCGGGCCCCTCCAGGCCGCAGGGCCCCTGTGCATCTGCCTCTGTCCCCATCTCGGCGGCCTTGCTGCTGGTCCGAGCACAGAGTGTTCTACAACACTCACTTATGCAAATCGATGCCATGTTGGCTCATAAAGAAATAAAAAATGATTTTTATATATCAATGAAGCCTAAAAGATAACAATAATAAATGTTTATTGGACGTAAATGAAAGCAAATAAATATATAAGTAAAACATATGAACATCACATATTGCATTATAACATATAACAATGTATAAGAAAATTGCAAATATTTAAGCCAAAGTTGGGACCTCGTAACGATATCAAAATTTACTTTCTTTTGCATTTTAGCAATACTCTGATGTAAGAGCAACTTTTTAATCATGTTAGAACAAAAACAAAATTTTCGACCCACCTAATATATATATATATATATATATATATATATATATGTCAATTTAATAATAAAAACAAAAAACAATTATTATTATAAACCAATCAAATTGACTTAATCTAAATTGGAGTATGGAGAGATATTGGAGTATGTCAGTTTAAAAGTTATACTGTTGTATAAAGCTATTCATATTTGTGACTTACTTACTTATGTGTTGTTGTTTTTGATGTTGTTTTTCAGAGGTTCAGATCGTGAAGCAAATGCCCACCCACATCGAAGGATCGAAGCCGACAGTTGCGATCATCACCTCGAAATATTACGAGAAGCTGGCCGTGGACGCGATGATGGAAGAGAAAACTACGTTTGTCAAGTACAAGAACGAAGGTCAGCTTGACCACTGGAGTTGACTACACTGAGTAATTTAGCTGCAATTATAACAACTGCAGACTATAACAACTCCGGATTCTTTGCAATATCTATTCGTCGTTTTGCTTTGCAGGCGAATCAAACGTCTATACGATCGGTTTCATTGGGCCGCACAAGGTCGTTTCCACGAAGTTGCCCGCCATTGGTCGCCAGATGGCGGCTCAGATATCCTCGGGAAATACGACGACGAGGCTGCTTGGTAGGACAACACAAGTTGCCCGTTGTGAAAGTATCGTAGAACTTTGACTGATGTACGATTAGTGATTTTGTTTTCTAGTATGATTCGCTTTATACTGTATTCGTGATCCGCTCTGCTCTTGTGTAAGTTCACTGCGGTGTAATTTTTTTTCGTCTGCAGGCACATTCAGTGACATTGAACACGTTTTGCTGGTTGGTATTTGTGGCGGTGTGCCTCACTACACCGACTTCTACAGTCACGTCCGGCTCGGAGACGTTGTCGTTTCGACGCCCAACGAAAAGAATCAGATGTACATCTACTGCGACAAGGTCATCCAGGACCGGGAGAAGGGAATGGTCCAGTACTCTCTCAAGAGCTGGGCTCCTCTCGATCCCGTCCTCATGAACATCGCAAAGGAGCTGCAGGAAAAGACTCGGCAAGACCTTGGTTTTAGCCCGTGGGATCAGTACATAAAGGACGGACAGGAATTCCTGCAGGGCCAGCAGGTGGCGTTCGTCAGGCCCGGGCCCGAAACAGACCGGCTGTTCATGAACATCGGAGGGCAGGACATGATCGAGGTCGGGCATCCCCCGGTCCCCGAAGAGGCGCGCGGGTCGCTCCGTCCCGGGAAACCCGTCATCCGGGACGGCGCGATCGCCTCGGGAAAACCGCTGATCAACGACGACCAGATGCGACTGGACTTCGCCGGGCGTCACAAGTGCGTCGCGATCGACACGGAATTCGACCAGGTCCTGGAGTCGATCGTCGGAAACCGGAAGGAGAGCTTCCTGTTCATCCGCGGAGTCACCGACTACCTTGACGGCACGAAGAACGCGGTGTGGCAGCCGTACTGCGCCCTCGTTGCCGCCGCCTTCATGAAGGCGGTAATAGAGAAGCTGCCGTGCCCGCCGTCCGACGAGTGATTCGGACGCCGACCGCCCCGGTCACTGTGGCGCCATCTGTTCGAAATTGTTGCAGATTTGTTTCTCAGATTTCCATTTCCCTGTATTGGATACTCATATTATAGCTTCTCAATTTCCATCAAATAGGCAGTCTGTTTTTTCAACTGTCCTGTTGAATGTTGTTCTTCTGACCTCTTTGCAGCTGTACATGATCGCCGATTCATTGTTAAACTTTGATGTCCTAAATTGCGAACTTATTGCTTTCAGATTTTCGAAGGCTCTGGCTTAGGAGTTTTATTCTTGGATTTGTTAAAATTTCAAAGTCTCATATTTTCTGACTATTCCTCATTTTTTTAACAGATCTGTTTTGCAATGTTTACATTTCAGAACAGGTTATATATTATATTTATTTATATCAGAGATATAATTATGAATTTCCTCATTTTTATAGTAGATCAGAGGTCTCATCTTTTATTTATAAATGTTTTTTCATGATCAATGTTTTTTCACGATCTTGGTCTCAGTTTAAAACTGATTTCAGCTTTTCATATTTTTATTGTTTGATCAAATTTGAACTATATATATATATATATATCTATGAGGAGATAACTTGACAAAGTTTTGATGTATATTGCTGTTAGTCATTGTTAAATTGTCTGTTTCCAATCTATTTCAGTAATATTACTGCATAATGGCAGAACAATATTGTTTATTTGGATTTGTTGCATTTATGTTTATTTCGGGTATTGCCATATTTCTCGCTAGTCCTTAAATCTCTAACAATGTAATAGAACGCGGACTAGAGTGCAATTTTTATATTCGGAAAATGTATGCATTTATTTTGCATGAAACAGTATTTCTGATGCTAGTGTATGCATGTGCGTGTTTCAACATCTCCATAAGGATATAGCATTAACTTAAATGTCCTCTAATATGATACAATGAGATATATATATATATATACACCTATATATATACACCGGTATGTGTATATATGTGTATATATATATACCAGTGGCGTAGCCAGGATTCCAGAATGGGGGGCACTTCAACATTTTTCGGCCAAAAAGTCTTGACAAGTAAAAAAGGTCATTGTCTCATATGCTTTAACTCTAGTGTTTTCCTTGATATCTAATACTACCCCAACCCCTCCCGAACTACTCACCAGTTTAGGACGAATCTCACGACCAGTCCCGATTTGAATATGGTGGCCGCCCCTCCCCACCAGTGACTACGCCAATGTATATACAGTATCTCCAGACGAATTTTGAATGTATGAGAGAATTGTTGAAATATACACTTGTTTGGCATTTAGCTCTTCACATCAGCTTTGCATATACACATGTGTGATTTACATATTTGAGTACATTTTTATCCTAGAACCTAGATATATAAGTGGTTTTACAGCTTGTTGACTGCTTGACACGGTGTCTTGAAATGTTGGCAAAAATTGTTATTGAATTTTGATGTCAAGAGCTGTGCTTTATTGTCACCCCTAAAACTGTGACATTCTCTGGTCATGTTCTGTTATTTATTATTGTTCAGTGTTCAAATTTTTCAGAAGTCTATAAATTTTTAACTCTTCTTTGTCGGGTTGGCTATTCAAAATCATCTCAGTGCATTTAAGCGCCTAAAAAGTCACAACTCAAAACTAAATAATTGAAAGGTTTATGGCTTATATTGCAGCTATTATACACACCCATTATTTCTTCAAAGTCTATATACTCAATTTCTATATCATTGTACAATTGTGGTTTAGGTTAGTTTCACCTTATTAGATCCAATCATTCCCAGTTAAGTGATCAGTACACAAGTCATGCTAAATAAAATTTTAAGTTTTATCAATCTACCAACTTCTATAGTGCCATTACCATAATCCCCAGGGCATCATGCAATGACACCAAATCGTAGCCAGATTAAGCTGGAAAATTCACGAGATTTCATTTTACTTAAATAATTGGTTAACAGTCATTTAGTAGCGGAATTTAGATACAAAAACTGTTGGCCAGATGTTCCCTTTTCTGCCATATTGTCTGTGTCTGAAGGTATCTCTGATGATAATGATGACATCTCTTGCAAGCCACGTTTCCTTGGGTTTATGTAAAATGTCCAGTTTTTGTTGCTTGTCTTGAAATCAAGTCTGTCCACCGCCCAACTACAAAAAAAAATTAAAAACTATAACTTGAGCTGAAGTCCAATGTATGATTTAGAAACTGGAATATCAGAAGACTTAATATATGCATAGCAAATTTTAAAATTGTGTTCTAAAACACGAATGAGTTAATGAAAAGTCTTCGGGGGTTGCTGCTATCACTTTTAGATTTTTGTCCATGCTCAGTATTTTTGTCCGGCAATTTTTTAAAAACTTATTTGGTTTTTAATACTAACTTCTGGCACCTTTACTTTTTGAACATTTGGAGAATCCAAAACTGACTACCGGTAACTATTTATGCATAATATGATTTCCCCTCCCCAAATCAGGTGCTAGGATGCTTGTATAATGTGCTGGTGAAAATGAGCAACAGTACTTACTGGTCTTTGACACTTTCCCTGCTTGCCCATGAATGAAGAGTTGCTTTTGTCAAGGAACCTTTTAATGGAATTGCCAACTACAACAATTACACCACATTTAATTGATAAGTGAAACACATTCTCCCAAACTTAATGTTTTACATTTTAACAAATATTTGCTTATAAATCTTGTGTATATAGAGCAATTCAATGAATAAAATATACTAGAACACTATCAGATTTTGCCCCTATGTATAGCAGCCTTGTGTACAGTGAAATATTACATATTGCCCACAAAGGCACAAACAGACTATAATATTCTATAAACTTAAAGGAATGGTCTCATTTTTCCAGTCAACAGTCCTGAAGCCAACGTAGGTTATATCACCAACAAATGTGATGTGACTGCATATAAATTTACTGGTTTTATCAATATTGCATGTTTTTACCCGAGCATTCAATCCGTCACACCATGTCTTTTCAGTGTCACCGAGATCTAAATTTTTCACTACGATGGGTTCCCCAAGCATCTTCAAAGCTGGTGGATAGCCACGCAAAAGTCTCACAGACTCCGTGTAAAAAGGTTGTTGTCGAAAATTATCTAAAAAAAGAATACAAATAAAAACTAGAATATGATATACAAAAATCCTCTCTTCTAAGATCATCAATAATCCTGTAAGCCTAGCTTCAAAAGTTGCTAAAAAAACATCCGCTCAACAAATCTTGATCAGTCTTTTCACTCAAAACCGCTAATTCTAAATGGAATTATTTATTCTAGAGAAAGTTACCAGCAGGCATTTGCAGTAACGTCTCCAAATAGCGGTAAAGGCGCCGTCAATAAAGTACGTCACGCTATTTTGCCACTTTTTGCACCCATTACCCCTCCCCCCGTCCCCTCTGTCACAAACTGTCACTTTCTTAGACCCTCCCCACGAGCGTGACGTACTTTATGGATGACCTCGTCGAAACAACTTGCCCTGTATACGAAACTGAAAGTATCCTGCACCGCCGATTGCGATGACCGCTCCAACGATCGCCACTTTTTTCAACGACCCCATTAAAGTTGAAACATTAAATTGATTTACGAATAAAAGAACTAAAATATTTCTTTACGTTATTGACGTTTAATCGCTACTTATTTCGTGGGCGACTTTTAATCTTGGCTTTTAATTTATAAACATCATCTGTGGTGTCGCTAGAATTTAAAAAACACAAAATTCTTAGATGTTTATTTTCTCTCGCTGTCTCTCTCCTTCAGAGTCCTTCTCTATAATAATAGTTTGATAATAAATAATAATAGTAATATAAAATATATAACTAATGAAATACGTCTGAATATCAAAATCGAAGTACAAAGAATTCAATTAGTAATAATCTTAATTAAGGTAATAATAAATAGTAGTAAAGGAATAAGTAAGTAAAAGTTTCCGGTCTCGATTGGCAGTTGGCATCAGTTGATAGTCGTTCCAAATCAGGATCGTTATCCCACTGTCATAAATTCATAATCCAACAAAATGTGTTAGGTAAGTAAGTCAAAATACCAGAGCGTTATACTAGCTGCTCAACTTAGTAGTGGTGGTGGTAGGGGTACTGTGCTCTGAAGGATATCAATTATCAATCCGCTGTATTCCAGATCCATCCACAAACCGGGTCGATTCTGCATTTCTAAATAAAAGATATTGACCTTTCGGAACAGTGAAAGGAAGATGCTATCAGCTGACAACTCGAGCACCTGCTACTCTCTCAGTTTCCTAGACATTCAGTCATGCTGGACAGTCCACGTGACAACGCGAGCGCGACTCTTATTGGTTGGCATGACCTCACGCCAGTAAAACACAGTCGTACGATCATCCTTTGGCTATGGAACGCTGTCGAAGATAAAATCCATCCAGATCTATTCAATAAGGAGGATTGTCATTGCCTACAAATAGCCTACAGTCAGCGAATGGCCAGACTGGTTTTTCATATTTAAAGCAAGCAAGTATGGCGTGTAAAAATTTAAGGTTCGGTTTCATTGTTGTGAAAAAAGAAGTGTGTTGTAGGAAATAAAGTTTCAGAGTGAAATTGATGAAATTGTCATATCTAATCGCTCCTTAAAGCAGGTAATCTAACAGTTATATGTCGCGATTCGCGTGATTGTTTACTGAGTGAAAATTCGACATGTTTTCATGTGAATTATTATTGCACATTTAATAAAAATATTTTAATTCTATTTTAGTTTTGTGCAGCTTTCATAATCATCTCTGATCTTGGCATCTGTTATTCAATTGATCTGGATATTCTGTAAGAGCAGGCACATTTCAACACATCTGGGGGCCCTTTGGGTCATTGCAGGCCCCAGATGTGCTGTAATGTTGGACAGAGCCCTTATTCTGGGACCCAAGTCTGAAACACTGTGCCAATTAATTTTTTGCATTAACAACCCAATTGAGGATTGAAATATTTCATTCAGCTCTAAATTTAGGAAGAATCGGGTATTGGAAATATGTGTCAAAATAATATAAAGACATCCTAACATTAGATAAATGTGAGGCATAGCAGGATTGGAGAAATATAAAGTGTAACATGTGTGAAGCAGAGATGTGTTCAGTAGTAATGTGCTGTTTTGCTGCAGTGAAAAACCCTTCAGTGTCTGAATCATTTTTTAGTTGGGTGTGTATCTGTTTCTCTCGATGATTTGTTCATTGTTTATGATCTGCTCCAACGTGTGCACACAGTTTTTAAGCTCATGGGTGTATGTGTATGTTTTTATGTTTTTGATTTATGTCTGAGTACAGCTGTTGTACTTTGAAATCCTGATAAGTTAAGATGTTTGTAACATGAGATATGGCCTATTAAGGTGTAATGGTCTATTGTTAGCTTGCTTTGTTTGTACATTTGTCTGTGTATGTGTATGTTTTTATGTTTTTGATTTATGTCTTGAGTACAGCTGTTGTACTTTGAAATCCTGATAAGTTAAGATGTTTGTAACACGAGACATAGCCTATTAAGGTGTAATGGTCTACTGTTAGCTTGCTTTGTTTGTACATAGAACGGTATTCTAGAAAGAATGCAAGTCTTTTTTAATACTGGTCTTTTACTATGTCATCTGGTGCTTTCTCTTTCAGTCGATCTTGTTGAAACATACTGAACCACTCCTATAGTTGGGATTGATCAGTGCATTTTAGTCGAGGTCTTCTATCATTGAATTCAGTGACGTGGGAGAGGATGATTGCAAAGAGAACATCGTGTCTGTTTGTACGTGGAGTCCTGCTGTTCCTTGTGGGGACATTTTTTGCCCTCGTTCTCAATCTGCTGCAAGTTCAACGACAGGTGACGCTTTACCCAGATGTCATCGATACAGTCTTCTTGTCCGCCTGGTGGCTACCTCCTTGCTGTGGAACAGCGGCTGGTTTGTATTTTATATATGTCTGCTTTAATTTTTTCATTCTAAAGCTGATGGCTGTAAGCTACAAATGTTCTTAAATAAGATGTCAACTCCATCTTGACTTGTATGTAATTGCCGACTATGCTGTTAACCCCCTAACCATGTATTTAACTGTAACTCAATGTAAAATGGACGGATATATCCGAGATCCCCAGTTAAGGGGTTAAAGAGCCATTGTGCCATTGGTTGTTGCTCCTGTGCATTATGAAGGGGCACTATAGAAGTTCATTAGATTAGAGTGTAATCAATGGAAGTTGTAAATTTTTATAGATATATTTTATTGAATAAATAATTTTATTTATATTTTGCATATAATCTTGTTGTTTGTTGTGAGCATGTTTCTTTTTGTCTAAGGAGGTTTTACCTTTGAAATTGTAGCCATAGTTGGTTTGCTTTTCCCATACTTTGACCAACAACATGGCACAAGTCAGTGCTATAAGCAGGAATGGTCGAGTGTAATGAAATGCATTGCGGTATTCGTTGGCATCAATCACGCCAGTGTTGTATCCTTTTCACTGAATTGAATATACATTTTACTAGGACATCATTATTTTACTAGGACATCATTATTTTACTAGGACATCATTTTACTTCAAATGTTTTTTATTCATCCGTACAAACAACTAGTTGTGCTTATAAGTCTGTACGACTACTGCTGTTAGGTGCATATTACTGTTAAGTGCATATTACTGGTAAGTGCATATTACTGTTGAGTGCATACTTGATCATATTCTGGCTGAAGATTTTGCTCCTCAGATTTGTAGGTCTGGCCATTCAACTAATAAGTCCTAAAGAAAAATTCACCAGAATTTTTGAGAGCATATTGGATCTAGTGGAATTTTTCTAAGGCAGTCCAGTTTTATGTCGTAATTTGCCGATATTTATGGGTGGTTTTTCATGGTGAAAACAGATCATTCTAGTTTCATTCGTGTTCTGCAATATATTGAAGTGAGTAAGTAAGTAAAATCTCTTGAATTCATAGAGCACTTTTGAAAATAGTACCACAGTAGCTGTTTTCTTGGGTGCTTAGAAGTGAGATTGAAATGTTTTGTTCCTTGACTGAAGATGATAGAAAATTGATTTTGCCAACAACCTTCAGTTGTCCCTAACGTTGACCGCGATGTCGATCGGTCTTTGGTGGATCTTCGATCGATCTCGGAGTGGCTTTGGTCTCGGAGTCGGAATTGCTGTTTTCGCAACACTCGTGGCTCAGTTTCTAGTCTACAGCGGCATTTACAGGTATAAACTTTCCCATTCTGCTTGTTGTTGTTGTTGTTGTTGTTGTTGTTGTGGTTGTCACATTAAATTTTAACTGTTGTCCACTCGGTCATTTGAACACATGATGCTAATCTCTGATAACTCTGATGGTGAGCGTGTGTGTGTGTGTGTGTGTGTGTGAAAGTTGACTATATTAGAATTTTGGGAATGAATTTTGTGGGATATTACTATTTGAAAATGCCATTGCTTTTCATTTATAAGAATTGCTAGCATTTATTTGATTAGTTCTGCAGAGAATTCACCATGAATTTTGAATGATTTTTGTACAGGTATACTGCCCCCAATTTCCTCTATGTCAGATCTTCACTGCCGTGCATCTTTTTCTCTGGTGGAATCACGATTGGGAACATAGGGCGACAGCTGGCGATGGTATGTAATATAATCGTTATCTGATAATATTACGGGCTCATTACTAGCCACAAATGCACTGTAATGTGTAGCCTGCTAATGATTTTGCTCATATGCCTGAATTTTACTAGGCACTTGAATTACACTTGAATCCATATGTAAGGGTAAAAATTTCACGGTTTTGATAAACAATATATAACATTGTAAACTTACTATGCTCCTCGATTATTATCGTTCCTTTTTATTTATTTTCTGTTGATAATTAATTAATCCAAATATGTGTAGGAGTGGAGTGCATTTCACGAACCATCTGTTATATGCTGTGCAGTTTTCATGATCGATCAATACTTGATCCACAATCGATATGGAGCTTAGGGCGATGAAACAGACTATGGGTTTAGACGAGATTTTACTTACCTTTAATTGCAATGGCACAATGTTTTTAGTGATGTAAATTGCTATTTTATTCATGTTCTGCTGCAATGAATTCTACTTGAATTGTTTTTTTTTAAAACTTAGGCCGACGATATGGAAGTTCCTGGTGTATCTACCTCCAAAGAACACAAGGACTGAAGATGTTGACTGGCATTTCCTGCTGTCTGTGATCTCTTAGCTAATATTATGAAGTCTGATCAGTTTGTTGGATCTTGTCCATTACTGTGGGCAATAGTGTGTTCTATGGAGGTCTCGGTGTCTTTGCTCTGCCTAAGTCGTTCTGCCTGCCGCTGCGGGTTGTTGCAGCACGCTCGAGATGCCGTTTTTTTATCGAGCTGCTTCATCATGTCGGCGCCAGGCATATCTCCGCCTGCATTTTGCACGGGACAACCGAGGCGCTTGCGTTTCATTTCCATTTTGTTAAGATGTTCAAAAGTCATCGTGCATCATTTTGTGTGTTATTCTACGGACTCTGGTAATTGGTTTCTGGGCTTGTTATTTCATTTGCATTTGTTGATTTTATATATTTCCTTTCGTATTATTAATTATCGGACGATCATTATTGTTTTCTCAACTGAATGACATGTTTTCTAATAATTGATCTAATAATGTGTTGTTTTATGATAAATTGAATCTGGATTTAGAAATGTTACAGTTGCTTTAGTCATCATTTATTTGATTTTTTTAATGATCAGTAACAAGCTAAATATTCAATAAGTCTGGATTTTCATATGGAGTATTAAATATTTTTCTGGTGTTGGAGTTTCACCAATGTTTGCGTACCATGAGATATTACTATTTGAAAGTGCCATAGCTTTTTATTTATATGAATTGCTAGCATTTATTTGATTAGTTCTGCAGAGAAATTGTCATGTCAAGAGCTGTTACTTAAAGTATAATTTAAGATAATTAAATAAATATGATTAAATAAATACAATTAAAGGTTAATGGGCAAAGAATAGTGATTTTTACACAGGGCAGACCCTACTGAATCACCACTCTAAACCTTTCTTTTAAAATATTTTATTTTACATGTATGTTGAGTGCCCTCTATCTTGATAATTTCACAATAGAGTTTTTGAGTTTTTTGTTATTATACAGCCTGAGGCAGGTTTTAGTTAATCAGCTTTTCTTCATCCAAGAATCTGTTTCACAGATCATTTGATATGTAAAAATTATTTTAAAGGCTATCTGGTGAAGTGCTCTAAACTTTTTGCTGATATAACCAATTGAAATGCACAGCTAATGAAAGACTGCTAACAGCCGATTTGTTCTTGATAAAGTGATAAATGCAGTACAATGTTTGAGCCTTGACTCATTGTACGGATATAACTTCGAGTCTTGCTGTTTAGACTTTAGAGTGAAATCAATTTAATGTTGCGATGGTAGAAACGTGTGACGCTGTCAAAGAACTGGGCATTAGTACTGTATGTCAAGTTGAAAAAAGTTTAAAAGAGAAAGAAGGGAACTAAGTGAAGCTTATAACCTGTTTTGATTCATTCAATCATCGAAATTCTTATTCTTTGTAATTTTTCCTCTATAAAAGTATAAGGTTTCTGTGTTGGTTGCATGGACAGGATGCCAATGTGTGTAACCTTTCCAAGACTATGTTATATAATACTTCTGAGTACTGTAGCAATAGATTTGACTATTGCATTCACTGGCATTGCTCTCAACTGGTACGCCAATGTACCAGTAACCATGACCATTATTTTATTGTTTTAGGTAGTTTAGGTTGAGAATGTGACGATAGTATCCAACAGAAATAGAATGAAATGTGGCAAACTTATGGCGATTTCCGATACTGTTAATATTGAACTGGTACTGTAGCGGTACATGGCTAAATTGACTGTTCAAGCCAGCACTGACTCCACTAATAAATTATCATATTTGTTATTAGACTTATTTAAATGGGAAAAATTACTAATTACTCATTAATTAATATAATTACACGTTAAATGGCTGGAATTCGGTACAGCCCTCGTTACCAAGTGAGAAGCCTTTTGTTGTCTTATTTTCATTTGCCATAAGTATTTTGATACAGTTAGTTATCCAACATGAGGAAACATATTGAAGACATGTCACACATGGAGGATGCATTAGTTTAATTGTTGGCGCCTTGTAACCCGAGGGTTGTAGATTCAATCAAATACGACTTCGGACAACACTTAATTATTCTCATGAGCCATTGATTGCTCGGACAATATGGAAATGTTTCTTCTTAATTAAAAATATTAGATGATAAAATAGACAAAAGAGCAAAGTAATAAGACATTGAATTAATGATTGTTGACAGTTTTTAATTACAACTGCTTCAATTTACTTTTCAGCCAATATTGTTAGCAATCGTAATATTTGAAATACAGTATACTGAAACATACTTAACGTCTAGGACATATTGATTGGTGAAAGTACACAATTAGAACACAAGTTCAGCACATGCATGATAGAAAATCACCAGTCTCTTGAGACAAAGGTAGTAAAATATATTAAAATGCTCATAATTCAAATACCATTGTTCACACACTTTAAGTAAGTCACAAAGTGAAGAACTGCAAAGACATAGCAAATCAAGTGAACAACTTGCCAGAGGTCGCTACTGGAGTGGCGATGGTCAGATTTGAACCCGCTACCCTCCGATTGCATGGCATGAATCCTACCACTATTCCACTGTGCCCAATTAGTTACCATCCACTTAAATTACATATAATTCTTTAAATATTCATCAAATTATTTGAATAATCCAATTTCACTCAATGAACATTATGTAGAATCTGACTAGACAAGATAAATAGCTGAACACAAAACAATGCAAATGAAATTTAAAGCTTCAATGCCAGGCAACACAGACCTTGCTAAACTACAAAAATAATTTAATTGAGTAATCAAGGGAAGGCAAACACCATTTGAAGTTTATCATCAGTCATCTTTGTGATCAGCATCGCGTAATGTGATATAACGTGAGGCTATAATAGCTCCAATTATTGCTAAAACAACAATGATAATGGCAAATATGTAAAATGTTTCCTCGTCAAATACATCTTCAAATTTTGGTATCAATCCAGAGACCTGCTTCATGAGCTCGCGATGTGCTTTCCCCTTTGCCATGACCAGACAAATCTGATTTCCTGTCTCTGCAAAGGAATACAAACAAGCTCTAAAATATAAAAAATTAAATACAACACACTTAACTGTTAATAATGTACACAAAAAGATATACACCGGTAGGCAAAATCAATTGTGCTTCAAATAGGAAAAGTTCAAATCAAGGCCCTGTATGTGTGTGAAAAAATAAATATACATATACAACAGCAGATTTGTCAACAGACCAATGCATCAATTAAAGGCGCTAAAGAAGTTACCTGATTTAAAATGATCGCAAACGCCGAAATAATACTAACCACACCAACTGAAATAGATGGCTAAAGCAAAATCATAGTTTTAAGTAAAAGCTTTAACTAACGATCGAGAAATACTATTACTATTACTACTACTACTACTACTACTACTACTACTACTACTACTACTACTACTACTACTACTACTACTACTACTACTACTACTACTACTACTACTACTACTAATAATAATAATAATAATATTAATAATATTAATAATAACTATTACAGGGCGAGTGGTTAAAATAGGATCTGCCCTGTGCAGATGGAGTATACAGTGCACATACAGTATGGAGTATATTGCCATCTTACAGAAAATTATTCGTTTAAGCTTTACTAAAGCATGACTACAATTAAATTTTTAGCGACAAATTATTAATGCCTATTATAGCATTTACAATTATTATATTACAGTTAAATTGACGATTTTTATAATACGATATTCACGGTCGATTTTATAGCGCATATTTGATCTGTCGACTATTCTACGTTAAAAATTTAAGTGCACTAACTTCTATAGCAAAATATACGTAAGCTTGGGCTAAGATAGGTATAAATCATAGGCCTCAATCCATAGGGGTCCCGGGACCCCAATAATCCGGGCAGGAAGCCCAGCACTTGTTGGGCTAAATAAATAGCTTAAATGAAATAGAATTAAATAGGTTAATTGAAAGTACTTTATTGAACAAACCCAAAAGTAAACAAAAATTATGGCTGAATTTGAATCACTTGCTAATATAAACAAAGTAAGTAAGTAAGTAAGTAAGTAAGTAAAATTATATATATATATATATATATATATATATATATGGCTATATATATATGAAAATATATATAAATCCGTCACTTTCCACCCTATTAATGTGTCTATATTGCAAAATATAATAATGGTGGCTATACATTGTATAGATTTTTAACCCTTTAAAAGAGTCATATATATATGAAAAATTTTCGAGCGACCCAAAAATTCATGTCGATATTTCACCCAAATTTCTCTTTAGAACCCTCAAACGCCTTGCAGTGATGTCAGTGGACTAGAAAAATCCGTCACTTTCCACCCTATTAATGTGTCTATATTGCAAAATATAATAATGGTGGCTATACATTGTATAGATTTTTAACGCTTTAAAAGAGCCAGACACCTGATAGATTTCAAAATGCGGGTCCAGGTTCCTTGTAGGCATCGACTGGGCTTCAATCGGTGCAAATATGAAAGCCCTACGACACCACAAATTTTCGCTCAAATTTCGAAAAAAAACCCTGGACTATAGTCCATGAAAAATTTTCGAGCGACCCAAAATTCATGTCGATATTTCACCCAAATTTCTCTTTAGAACCCTCAAACGCCTTGCAGTGATGTCAGTGGACTAGAAAAATCCGTCACTTTCCACCCTATTAATGTGTCTATATTGCAAAATATAATAATGGTGGCTATACATTGTATAGATTTTTAACCCTTTAAAAAGAGTCAGACACCTGATAGATTTCAAAATGCGGGTCCAGGTTCCTTGTAGGCATCGACTGGGCTTCAATCGGTGCAAATATGAAAGCCCTACGACACCACAAATTTTCGCTCAAATTTCGAAAAAAAAACCCTGGACTATAGTCCATGAAAAATTTTCGAGCGACCCAAAATTCATGTCGATATTTCACCCAAATTTCTCTTTAGAACCCTCAAACGCCTTGCAGTGATGTCAGTGGACTAGAAAAATCCGTCACTTTCCACCCTATTAATGTGTCTATATTGCAAAATATAATAATGGTGGCTATACATTGTAGAGATTTTTAACCCTTTAAAAGAGTCAGACACCTGATAGATTTCCAAAATACGGGTCCAGGTTCCTTGTAGGCATCGACTGGGCTTCAATCGGTGCAAATATGAAAGCCCTACGACACCACAAATTTTCGCTCAAATTTCGAAAAAAAACCCTGGACTATAGTCCATGAAAAATTTTCGAGCGACCCAAAAATTCATGTCGATATTTCACCCAAATTTCTCTTTAGAACCCTCAAACGCCTTGCAGTGATGTCAGTGGACTAGAAAAATCCGTCACTTTCCACCCTATTAATGTGTCTATATTGCAAAATATAATAATGGTGGCTATACATTGTATAGATTTTTAACCCTTTAAAAGAGTCAGACACCTGATAGATTTCCAAAATGCGGGTCCAGGTTCCTTGTAGGCATCGACTGGGCTTCAATCGGTGCAAATATGAAAGCCCTACGACACCACAAATTTTCGCTCAAATTTCGAAAAAACCCTGGACTATAGTCCATGAAAAATTTTCGGGCGACCCAAAATTCATGTCGATATTTCACCCAAATTTCTCTTTAGAACCCTCAACGCCTTGCAGTGATGTCAGTGGACTAGAAAAATCCGTCACTTTCCACCCTATTAATGTGTCTATATTGCAAAATATAATAATGGTGGCTATACATTGTAGAGATTTTTAACCCTTTAAAAGAGTCAGACACCTGATAGATTTCCAAAATGCGGGTCCAGGTTCCTTGTAGGCATCGACTGGGCTTCAATCGGTGCAAATATGAAAGCCCTACGACACCACAAATTTTCGCTCAAATTTCGAAAAACCCTGGACTATAGTCCATGAAAAATTTTCGAGCGACCCAAAAATTCATGTCGATATTTCACCCAAATTTCTCTTTAGAACCTCAAACGCCTTGCAGTGATGTCAGTGGACTAGAAAAATCCGTCACTTTCCACCCTATTAATGTGTCTATATTGCAAAATATAATAATGGTGGCTATACATTGTATAGATTTTTAACCCTTTAAAAGAGTCAGACACCTGATAGATTTCAAAAATGCGGGTCCAGGTTCCTTGTAGGCATCGACTGGGCTTCAATCGGTGCAAATATGAAAGCCCTACGACACCACAAATTTTCGCTCAAATTTCGAAAAAACCTGAAAAATTTTCGGGCGACCCAAAAATTCATGTCGATATTTCACCCAAATTTCTCTTTAGAACCCTCAAACGCCTTGCAGTGATGTCAGTGGACTAGAAAATCCGTCACTTTCCACCCTATTAATGTGTCTATATTGCAAAATATAATAATGGTGGCTATACATTGTATAGATTTTTAACCCTTTAAAAGAGTCAGACACCTGATAGATTTCCAAAATGCGGGTCCAGGTTCCTTTGTAGGCATCGACTGGGCTTCAATCGGTGCAAATATGAAAGCCCTACGACACCACAAATTTTCGCTCAAATTTCGAAAAACCCTGGACTATAGTCCATGAAAAAATTTTCGGGCGACCCAAAAATTCATGTCGATATTTCACCCAAATTTCTCTTTAGAACCCTCAAACGCCTTGCAGTGATGTCAGTGGACTAGAAAAATCCGTCACTTTCCACCCTATTAATATGTGTCTATATTGCAAAATATAATAATGGTGGCTATACATTGTAGAGATTTTTAACCCTTTAAAAGAGTCAGACACCTGATAGATTTCCAAAATGCGGGTCCAGGTTCCTTGTAGGCATCGACTGGGCTTCAGTCGGTGCAAATATGAAAGCCCTACGACACCACAAATTTTCGCTCAAATTTCGAAAAAAAACCCTGAAAAATTTTCGGGCGACCCAAAAATTCATGTCGATATTTCACCCAAATTTCTCTTTAGAACCCTCAAACGCCTTGCAGTGATGTCAGTGGACTAGAAAAATCCGTCACTTTCCACCCTATTAATGTGTCTATATTGCAAAATATAATAATGGTGGCTATACATTGTATAGATTTTTAACCCTTTAAAAGAGTCAGACACCTGATAGATTTCCAAAATGCGGGTCCAGGTTCCTTGTAGGCATCGACTGGGCTTCAATCGGTGCAAATATGAAAGCCCTACGACACCACAAATTTTCGCTCAAATTTCGAAAAAATACCCTGGACTATAGTCCATGAAAAATTTTCGGGCGACCCAAAAATTCATGTCGATATTTCACCCAAATTTCTCTTTAGAACCCTCAAACGCCTTGCAGTGATGTCAGTGGACTAGAAAAATCCGTCACTTTCCACCCTATTAATGTGTCTATATTGCAAAATATAATAATGGTGGCTATACATTGTAGAGATTTTTAACCCTTTAAAAGAGTCAGACACCTGATAGATTTCAAAATACGGGTCCAGGTTCCTTGTAGGCATCGACTGGGCTTCAATCGGTGCAAATATGAAAGCCCTACGACACCACAAATTTTCGCTCAAATTTCGAAAAAAAACCCTGGACTATAGTCCATGAAAAATTTTCGAGCGACCCAAAAATTCATGTCGATATTTCACCCAAATTTCTCTTTAGAACCCTCAAACGCCTTGCAGTGATGTCAGTGGACTAGAAAAATCCGTCACTTTCCACCCTATTAATGTGTCTATATTGCAAAATATAATAATGGTGGCTATACATTGTATAGATTTTTAACCCTTTAAAAGAGTCAGACACCTGATAGATTTCCAAAATGCGGGTCCAGGTTCCTTGTAGGCATCGACTGGGCTTCAATCGGTGCAAATATGAAAGCCCTACGACACCACAAATTTTCGCTCAAATTTCGAAAAAAACCCTGGACTATAGTCCATGAAAAATTTTCGGGCGACCCAAAAATTCATGTCGATATTTCACCCAAATTTCTCTTTAGAACCCTCAAACGCCTTGCAGTGATGTCAGTGGACTAGAAAAATCCGTCACTTTCCACCCTATTAATGTGTCTATATTGCAAAATATAATAATGGTGGCTATACATTGTAGAGATTTTTAACCCTTTAAAAGAGTCAGACACCTGATAGATTTCCAAAATGCGGGTCCAGGTTCCTTGTAGGCATCGACTGGGCTTCAATCGGTGCAAATATGAAAGCCCTACGACACCACAAATTTTCGCTCAAATTTCGAAAAAAAACCCTGAAAAATTTTCGGGCGACCCAAAAATTCATGTCGATATTTCACCCAAATTTCTCTTTAGAACCCTCAAACGCCTTGCAGTGATGTCAGTGGACTAGAAAAATCCGTCACTTTCCACCCTATTAATGTGTCTATATTGCAAAATATAATAATGGTGGCTATACATTGTATAGATTTTTAACCCTTTAAAAGAGTCAGACACCTGATAGATTTCCAAAATGCGGGTCCAGGTTCCTTGTAGGCATCGACTGGGCTTCAATCGGTGCAAATATGAAAGCCCTACGACACCACAAATTTTCGCTCAAATTTCGAAAAAACCCTGGACTATAGTCCATGAAAAATTTTCGGGCGACCCAAAAATTCATGTCGATATTTCACCCAAATTTCTCTTTAGAACCCTCAAACGCCTTGCAGTGATGTCAGTGGACTAGAAAAATCCGTCACTTTCCACCCTATTAATGTGTCTATATTGCAAAATATAATAATGGTGGCTATACATTGTAGAGATTTTTAACCCTTTAAAAGAGTCAGACACCTGATAGATTTCAAAATGCGGGTCCAGGTTCCTTGTAGGCATCGACTGGGCTTCAGTCGGTGCAAATATGAAAGCCCTACGACACCACAAATTTTCGCTCAAATTTCGAAAAAAACCCTGAAAAAATTTTCGGGCGACCCAAAAATTCATGTCGATATTTCACCCAAATTTCTCTTTAGAACCCTCAAACGCCTTGCAGTGATGTCAGTGGACTAGAAAATCCGTCACTTTCCACCCTATTAATGTGTCTATATTGCAAAATATAATAATGGTGGCTATACATTGTATAGATTTTTAACCCTTTAAAAGAGTCAGACACCTGATAGATTTCCAAAATGCGGGTCCAGGTTCCTTGTAGGCATCGACTGGGCTTCAATCGGTGCAAATATGAAAGCCCTACGACACCACAAATTTTCGCTCAAATTTCGAAAAAACCCTGGACTATAGTCCATGAAAAATTTTCGGCGACCCAAAAATTCATGTCGATATTTCACCCAAATTTCTCTTTAGAACCCTCAAACGCCTTGCAGTGATGTCAGTGGTCTAGAAAAATCCGTCACTTTCCACTCTATTAATGTGTCTATATTGCAAAATATAATAATGGTGGCTATACATTGTATAGATTTTTAACCCTTTAAAAGAGTCAGACACCTGATAGATTTCCAAAATGCGGGTCCAGGTTCCTTGTAGGCATCGACTGGGCTTCAATCGGTGCAAATATGAAAGCCCTACGACACCACAAATTTTCGCTCAAATTTCGAAAAAATACCCTGGACTATAGTCCATGAAAAATTTTCGGGCGACCCAAAAATTCATGTCGATATTTCACCCAAATTTCTCTTTAGAACCCTCAAACGCCTTGCAGTGATGTCAGTGGTCTAGAAAAATCCGTCACTTTCCACTCTATTAATGTGTCTATATTGCAAAATATAATAATGGTGGCTATACATTGTATAGATTTTTAACCCTTTAAAAGAGTCAGACACCTGATAGATTTCCAAAATGCGGGTCCAGGTTCCTTGTAGGCATCGACTGGGCTTCAATCGGTGCAAATATGAAAGTCCTACGACACCACAAATTTTCGCTCAAATTTCGAAAAAAACCCTGAAAATCCATGAAAAATTTTCGGGCGACCCAAAAATTCATGTCGATATTTCACCCAAATTTCTCTTTAGAACCCTCAAACGCCTTGCAGTGATGTCAGTGGACTAGAAAAATCCGTCACTTTCCACCCTATTAATGTGTCTATATTGCAAAATATAATAATGGTGGCTATACATTGTAGAGATTTTTAACCCTTTAAAAGAGTCAGACACCTGATAGATTTCCAAAATGCGGGTCCAGGTTCCTTGTAGGCATCGACTGGGCTTCAATCGGTGCAAATATGAAAGCCCTACGACACCACAAATTTTCGCTCAAATTTCGAAAAAAAACCCTGAAAAATTTTCGGGCGACCCAAAAATTCATGTCGATATTTCACCCAAATTTCTCTTTAGAACCCTCAAACGCCTTGCAGTGATGTCAGTGGACTAGAAAAATCCGTCACTTTCCACCCTATTAATATGTGTCTATATTGCAAAATATAATAATGGTGGCTATACATTGTAGAGATTTTTAACCCTTTAAAAGAGTCAGACACCTGATAGATTTCCAAAATGCGGGTCCAGGTTCCTTGTAGGCATCGACTGGGCTTCAATCGGTGCAAATATGAAAGCCCTACGACACCACAAATTTTCGCTCAAATTTCGAAAAAAAACCCTGAAAAATTTTCGGGCGACCCAAAAATTCATGTCGATATTTCACCCAAATTTCTCTTTAGAACCCTCAAACGCCTTGCAGTGATGTCAGTGGACTAGAAAAATCCGTCACTTTCCACCCTATTAATGTGTCTATATTGCAAAATATAATAATGGTGGCTATACATTGTATAGATTTAACCCTTTAAAAGAGTCATACACCTGATAGATTTCCAAAATGCAGGTCCAGGTTCTTGAGGCATCGACTTTCCACTTCAATCGGTGCAAATATTGCAAAAATATACGACACCACAAATTTTCGCTCAAATTTCGAAAAAAATACCCTGGACTATAGTCCATGAAAAATTTCAAAATGCGACCCCAAATTCATCGGCATCGATATTTCACCACAAAATTTCTCTTTAAAAACCCTGAACCCTCAACCCAAAAATTCATGTCGATATTTCACCCAAATTTCTCTTTAGAACCTCAAACGCCTTGCAGTGATGTCAGTGGTCTAGAAAAATCCGTCACTTTCCACTCTATTAATGTGTCTATATTGCAAAATATAATAATGGTGGCTATACATTGTATAGATTTTTAACCCTTTAAAAGAGTCAGACACCTGATAGATTTCCAAAATGCGGGTCCAGGTTCCTTGTAGGCATCGACTGGGCTTCAATCGGTGCAAATATGAAAGCCCTACGACACCACAAATTTTCGCTCAAATTTCGAAAAAAACCTGAAAAATTTTCAGGCGACCCAAAATTCATGTCGATATTTCACCCAAATTTCTCTTTAGAACCCTCAAACGCCTTGCAGTGATGTCAGTGGACTAGAAAAATCCGTCACTTTCCACCCTATTAATGTGTCTATATTGCAAAATATAATAATGGTGGCTATACATTGTAGAGATTTTTAACCCTTTAAAAGAGTCAGACACCTGATAGATTTCCAAAATGCGGGTCCAGGTTCCTTGTAGGCATCGACTGGGCTTCAATCGGTGCAAATATGAAAGCCCTACGACACCACAAATTTTCGCTCAAATTTCGAAAAAACCCCTGGACTATAGTCCATGAAAAATTTTCAGAGCGACCCAAAAATTCATGTCGATATTTCACCCAAATTTCTCTTTAGAACCCTCAAACGCCTCGCAGTGATGTCAGTGAACTAGAAAAATCCGTCACTTTCCACCCTATTAATGTGTCTATATTGCAAAATATACCATTGGTGGCTATACATTGTATAGATTTTTAACCCTTTAAAAAAGTCAGACACCTGATAGATATCCAAAATGCGGGTCCAGATTCCTTGTAGGCATCGACTGGGCTTCAATCAGTGCAAATATCAAAGCCCTACGACACCACAAATTTTCGCTCAAATTTCGAAAAAATACCCTGGTCCATGAAAAATTTTCGGGCGACCCAAAAATTCATGTCGATATTTCACCCAAATTTCTCTTTAGAACCCTCAAACGCCTTGCAGTGATGTCAGTGGTCTAGAAAAATCCGTCACTTTCCACTCTATTAATGTGTCTATATTGCAAAATATAATAATGGTGGCTATACATTGTATAGATTTTTAACCCTTTAAAAGAGTCAGACACCTGATAGATTTCCAAAATGCGGGTCCAGGTTCCTTGTAGGCATCGACTGGGCTTCAATCGGTGCAAATATGAAAGTCCTACGACACCACAAATTTTCGCTCAAATTTCGAAAAAAAACCCTGGAAAATCCATGAAAAATTTTCGGGCGACCCAAAAATTCATGTCGATATTTCACCCAAATTTCTCTTTAGAACCCTCAAACGCCTTGCAGTGATGTCAGTGGACTAGAAAAATCCGTCACTTTCCACCCTATTAATGTGTCTATATTGCAAAATATAATAATGGTGGCTATACATTGTAGAGATTTTAACCCTTTAAAAGAGTCAGACACCTGATAGATTTCAAAATGCGGGTCCAGGTTCCTTGTAGGCATCGACTGGGCTTCAATCGGTGCAAATATGAAAGCCCTACGACACCACAAATTTTCGCTCAAATTTCGAAAAAAAACCCTGAAAAATTTTCGGGCGACCCAAAAATTCATGTCGATATTTCACCCAAATTTCTCTTTAGAACCCTCAAACGCCTTGCAGTGATGTCAGTGGACTAGAAAAATCCGTCACTTTCCACCCTATTAATGTGTCTATATTGCAAAATATAATAATGGTGGCTATACATTGTAGAGATTTTTAACCCTTTAAAAGAGTCAGACACCTGATAGATTTCCAAAATGCGGGTCCAGGTTCCTTGTAGGCATCGACTGGGCTTCAATCGGTGCAAATATGAAAGCCCTACGACACCACAAATTTTCGCTCAAATTTCGAAAAAATACCCTGGACTATAGTCCATGAAAAATTTTCGGGCGACCCAAAAATTCATGTCGATATTTCACCCAAATTTCTCTTTAGAACCCTCAAACGCCTCGCAGTGATGTCAGTGAACTAGAAAAATCCGTCACTTTCCACCCTATTAATGTGTCTATATTGCAAAATATACCATTGGTGGCTATACATTGTATAGATTTTTAACCCTTTAAAAAAGTCAGACACCTGATAGATATCCAAAATGCGGGTCCAGATTCCTTGTAGGCATCGACTGGGCTTCAATCAGTGCAAATATCAAAGCCCTACGACACCACAAATTTTCGCTCAAATTTCGAAAAAATACCCTGGTCCATGAAAAATTTTCGGGCGACCCAAAAATTCATGTCGATATTTCACCCAAATTTCTCTTTAGAACCCTCAAACGCTTTGCAGTGATGTCAGTGGACTAGAAAAATCCGTAACTTTCCACCCTATTAATGTGTCTATATTGCAAAATATAATAATGGTGGCTATACATTGTATAGATTTTTAGCCCTTTAAAAAGTCATACACCTGACAGATATCCAAAATGTGTGAATGGCTATCACTTTTGACAGGCAAGTGAAGTGGCCGTAGTAACATATAGCGTCGCCACGGGGGGCGGGGGGCAAATGGGGGCAACAGCCCCCCAACCTGCCCTAGAATACCTACCAGTTTCGCGCAAATCCGGTGAGAAAGTTTTCTGTGGAGGGCTGGGTAAGAAATCTGACACGCTAGCCCCTTTTGCCCCCCCCCCAATCAAAAATTCCTGGCGATGCCACCGCCCCGTCCTTGGGGCCCGTTCCCTCCACTGGTTCTGCCTATATATGCTCAATTATCTATTTTAAAATACGAATTTCCGTTTCATTTAAATTCTTTTGCATACTGTTACCATTAGAAATAGAAACATTAATTTAAATATGTTCTTTTTAAATGAATTCTTGGCGTCTCTGAGAGAAGTTGCGTCGCTCTCTAGCGGCCGTTCTCTGACTCCCACTGCGTCTGATGTAAATTGGCGCTTTGTCAGGAATTGATATAGCGCCTGAAACTTCTTTCCGTTTCGTAGTGTCGCTGCGTCAAACAAATAGCAAAGCATGCAGAGACAGTATGCGCATACTCGTATGGCCACCAAACTCGGGTGTTGAATCCATCTTCAATGAACTATTAAATAAGATGACGACGACGCACAAGCAGTGGCGGCTCCACCGGGAGCCAGGGCCCGTGCCCCCTATTGAAAGCCTGCCCCCAGTGGCCCCCAGTTGGGACCCTATACTTAATGTTACATACATTAAACAACAAATGGTTGGCCCCCATGATTAGAAGTTGCCCCCAACGGCCCCCACTTGCCAAATCCTAGAGCCGCCACTGCGCACAAGACAGAAAAAGAACTGAACCAGAGACAGTTAAACACAAGCGCATAGTCAGAAAGAGTTAGAGTTAGGCCTAGAGAGGCAAAGGTAAAATCTGTTTTCCGCTAAATAGTTGGGGTTAATGAACGCAATGCAACACAATTATATATATATATATATATATATATATATATATATATATATATATATATATATATATATATATATATATATATAGGCCTATACAGAGAGACAGACAGACAGACAGATGCAGAGAGTCGAGAGTCGGAGAAAGAGCTTAATAATAATAATAATAATAATAATAATAATAATAATAATAATAATAATAATAATAATAATAATAATAATAACGTGATTTAAAGTGGCTTATGAGGCCAAGACAGCCTGTGTAAAACAGACAGACAGACGGACAGACAGACAGAGACAAGCAGGCAGCTGGCCAGTGGTCTAATAGGCTACCTACCGATGAGAGTCACTTGGTATGGTTCGTCTCCAGGACTCTGCCTGAACACGCTCCGTCTGATCCGGAGTAGACCGGGCGATCCCCTGCCCCTGGCGGCCGCGGCGTCCTCCGAGGTCCAGTTGATCCGGCGAACGACGTTCTGCGGACAGAGCGGATGCAGCGTCCAGTCGTAGGCCACCGGAGCTGCCTCCGCGCAGACGGCGTTCAGGACGAGGTCGGTGCCCGGGTCCAGGTGGAACCCGCAGTTGGACGAGCAGCGGATGGTCAGCGGATTGACCGGGCGGGTGACGATGACGGTCCGCGACGCAACGGCTCGACGTCGGGGGCCCTTGGCCAAGGTCACCTGAACGGTGACGAACGTCGGGAGTCGGGCGTAGTTGAGGCGTTTGACGTCCAGGTAGAAGAAGCTCTCCACCGCCGCCGCTTTCTGCTTTCGCCCGTTGCCATAGCAACCCGAGTCGCCTAAAACGAACGACACAAATAAAAAAACAACAATTCCATGGAAATACAAATTTCTGAATAGTTCTATAGGGCCTACGTCTGATTTCATCAATCGATCAATCAATATACTTCTATAGCGCCACTGTCATAATGCACAGGGCATCATCCGATGCAGGGACACCAAATCCAAAATGAATTAGAGCCAGGTCAGGCCGGAAATATCAGTCAGAAACAGTGGGGAGCAATCTAAGGGGGTAGACTATGTCATTCTTAAATTGGCGTCTATAAGCGTGGAATGGTCAGTCGCTCTGTCGGTCTGGTCACCCGTGTTCGAACCTGAGAGTGGATCTGTCAGATCGGCTGCAGAGAGCGGAGATGTCTCGTCTTCCAGCATACAGTACCATTCGTACCGGAAGCCGAGTCGATTGAGGTCACGTGGTTCGTCTACGTCATCGTCGGCTTCGGCTTTTGTTACAAGCGACGTCTCGGAATCTGCGAATAGATAGATAGATAGATAGATAGTGTGAGAGAGAAAGAGATAAAAACACGGCAATGTTTTTACAGTGGCGTTATAGAAGCTATTGATCCGAACTGATCGATAATCTGCGGTTACCTGTAGTGACGACTGGACTACCGATGATCTTCACCGTCAGCGGTGACGTCATGATTGACACGAAGGCGTGACCGACAAATTCGCGGTCACCTTTGACCACCTGGGTTGTGACAACACAAAACTTAACTGT
>CM030858.1:12192800-12200300 GCA_018105865.1 Metaphire vulgaris
GGCCCTGCAAACTTATTGACAACTAGGTCTATAATTGGATAAAACACTAATCATTTTAATATAAGCCGTGCATGGATGATTTCAGGCATAGAAATTTCTTATGCCTAAAACCTAAGCCTACTTACAACTGTCAAGGCTTGTGACATTATGGTATTGGTTAGAAAATGGCACTTCTGAATCTAATTTCGTGCTACCCCGCGACCCATTAGACTGAGCCCTGCGACCCCACAGTTTGGGAAACACTGCATTAGAGAACTGAAGGCTTACCTGGCCAGTGGCGTAGCGAGGGGGTGCGTTGGGGGCGAACCGCCCCGGGCTGCACTTGCTCACTCTAGGGGCGGAATTTTCGAGAAAATCCTTCTTTTGCTTATGAAAATTTTAGTAAGTTGCGATAAATTTTGTTTCCCTTGTGCTTGTCAAGAGCTTTAGCAAGCTGAAATAAGGTTTTTTGCTTGTCAATAATTTTAGGAAGTTGAGATATTTTTTCTTTTTTGCTCGTCAAGAATTTAACGAAGAGGCGACACTTTTTTTGACCCGGGCGGCACTTCGCCTCGCTACGCCACTGTACCTGGTTGAGGTTTGAACCAAGACTGACGTTTTAATACGTTAACCAGTTGGACTATCTTGACCCGCCGACTGGATTCCGACCCGCGACCTCTTGGGTTAGCGTCAAACCCTTACCCACTAGACTATAATTGACGCCTCTATAATATATAGGCTACTGTATTTGCCCCATATTTCACAGAAATCAATTTGGACGCTAAAAACAGGCCTAAAATTAATTAGATCTCCCTCCATCCCTCCTCCCTGCCTCCGTCCCTCTCTCTCTGCCTCTACCTCTGTCTGCCTCTGCCTCTGTCTCGCTCTCTCTCTCTCCAGGTGCGTAGCCAGGAATTTGACTGGGGGAGGGGGTATAAATCTGTAAAACGTTGATAATTTCTAAAAACACATTAAAAACTTTAAGGTAGCCTGATTTTGGAGGGGGCTATATATACACACCGATATAGATTAAAATTATGTATATACCGATATAACCCCCCCCTCCCCGTCGCTACGCCCCTGTCTCTGTCTCCCATTAAGTGTCTGAAACCTGAGTCGCGCTTCAGCTTCAAGTTCAGTCTTCTGTTGCCGTTTTCTATGACGATGTTCCTGACCGCGACCAACGGTTCCCCAGTGGGATCCTCATCTGGCCGGGTGTCCCCTTCCGTCGTCGGTGGGGACGGAGAAGACGGAGGAGGAGGAGCAGCGGGCGAATAGGCGACGATGACGGTCTCTGGTCCGCCGTAGAAACCGCCCCTGACGGTCAGGTTCGTCGTCGTCCAGTCGATCCAGAAGCGGGCGTAGTCGTAGCAGAAGACCAGCTTATCCGTTGTTTTTCTCCGGTCGACGCACGACTCTCGACTCAAACAGTGTCTGTAAATGTTCCCGACCGAAAGAAGAAAAAACACAGACGCTCTGCTGAAGATCTGGTAAAACCAGTAGATTTTGTAGGCAAACAGTACACATGGGATCATATAACCACCCTCACTGATCAGTGGCGGCTCCACATGGGGGCCCGTGCCCTCTATTGAATGCCTGGCCCTTCAGTGGCCCCCTGTTGGGACCCTATGCTTACTACTACATACCTATCAACAAATGATTGGTCCAAATCTTGGAGCGCCACTGTCTCTTAAATTGATCTCTTAAAATTAAATTGACCCGATACAGTAGAACTTCGCTATAACGCACTTAGCGAGTCTGTAAAAGTAGGCTGCGTTATATCCAATACTGATTATACTGTAGCACATCACGCGGGACCGTAGGCCTACATTGTCGTAGTTTATATAGGCCTAACCTAACCAAGTATACGTTATATATGACCGAGTCCGTTATTACGAAGTTCTACTGTACTTTAGAGTTGGCCTATTAGAATCGGCGCTATAGAAGCTCATATGCCCCCATAATGCCCTCCGTAAATTGCATTTATAGTCAACCACTGTATTTGCCTGATAAAATAATAATCTTTCGTCTCAATTTTCTCTCGAAATTCATCACTCTTGACTCGAGTATCAACACTAAAAATCGAAAGTGTTTCCAGCACTCTGAAATTACTGTGCGCTTTAGAAGCTGAAAATGTTCATTGCTATGTGCGTGTGTGTGTACGTGTTCGTCGGTGCCGACTTAGAACCATATAAAAAATCCGAAGGAAAAACGATGTTGCATTTTTGCTCTCATCCCCCTTCCTCGCCGGAGAGAAAGACGTTGCCCTCTCCCCAGCCTGCCCCCAGTCACCTGACTGTAAGGCCAGGAGAGCTGCTGTCGTCGCCGAATAGCAGTTGGGTGTAGTTGGAGAAGAGATCGGGGGCGCGGAGGAGACTGAGCCGGAGTTCGCCGCACCCTTCGAGGATGAACTCGAACGAGGACAGGGCTCCGGTGTCGACGGCGTAGAAACCCCCGCCGGCCGACCACCCGGCGATCATCTCCAGGTTCAAGACTGTGTCGTCCCCTGAAAAAAAAACAACTGCGCCCAACTAGAATTGGCGTAACCACTAGGGCGGGGGGGCCGGGCCCCTATTCTGGGAGGGACCGATTGTGGAACCTGTGCAAAAACGTTCAGATGGGGTGGTGGTGGTAGGTAGCATGCTAGTGAAGAAAAATTAGAGAATACACAAATGTAGGCCTATATTAGGCCTGCTCTAATCTAATCTAATACTACTATAGCGCCACTTTCATAATGCACAGGAGCATCAACCGATGGCACACCAAATCCAAATCACTAAAGATCCAGGTCAAATCCAGGGTATCCGGCCGGACAAACGGGTGAAAGTCTATGGTGGATAAGCTCGTGACACAAAAATACCAACTTAGCAAGCGTGTTTGAGCAAATACAGTAGTACATCTATTAAACATAATAATAATTATTATTATTATTGTTATTAAAGAGCATGCGGTTAGCACATTCGTCCAGGGGCGCCCATCCCCTCTGGCTACTGGAAGCAGCTTCCCCACTTCCCTGTGCTACTCTAACGTGACACCAAAACTCAGAGGGGGAATTTCCTGTTCCATAGCTTTTTTAGGAAGCATTTTCTTCCTTTCCCCCATCTGTGGGCGCCCCTGTATTAGTCCGAAATCATTACTAGGCTTACTTACTATTAGGCCTATGCCTATACTGACCGCTAGCGAAAACGAACGAAACATTTAACGAAACAGCAACATACCTCTTGCAATTATGAAAATATGCGAAAAGAAAACGAAAATAAATATAGGATCTGTCCTCGATTCTGACCAAAACATTGCCCCGCAGTCAGATTTGAACCAATGACCAAATCGCCATTTCAGACGCTTTTGACAGTGACGTCTCACCGGCATTCGCTATTGTTGTTTTCAGCGATTGTTAGCGTTTAATTAAGGTCACGTGACAGTGTGCGTCATCAAAGGTCACCCTAGGTCACCCTTTGGTAGCAAATGACGCGATAATTTTAATGTATGATGCCTGCTTTGTTCAGAACAGCAGACATACACAGAACATAAGAAAAACGCGGAAGTCATGAAGGAGATAGAGGAAGACAGAAGCCTGATCGATACAATCCGGAAAAGGCAGAGAAATTGGATGGGACATGTTCTTCGGCATGACTCTCTACTAAGAACAATAATCGAAAGAGAAATGGAGGGAAAGAGAGTGAGAGGTAGACTGAGAAAGATGATGCTGGAGTGAATGATGGATCAAGGATACCAAGCAGTGGCGTAGCGTGACTTTTGGGGGCCCGGGGGCATCTTTGCCATGGAGGCCCCAGAGTTTCGAGCTGACGAGCAAAAAATAGTCATCACCTCCTATTTTATCCTGACGAGCAAAAAAAGGTCGTCAGCACATCATTTCTAGGGTTAGGGTTAAGAAGTTAGGGTTAACCCTAACCTAACCCTAGCTTAGACCCCTCTTCGGGGGCCCCCCCAGCCCGGGGCCCGGGGGCTGTCAACAAAGTGCCCCCCCCACGTTACGCCACTGATACCAAGAACTCAAAGACGAAGCAAGCAATCGATCGGAGTGGGAGAACTGGATACCTGGACCTGTCGAAAGACAGAAACACTGATGATGATGATGATGATGATGGTGATGATGATGATGAGGCTACTCAACAACTATCAAAACAATCTTATCGAAGTCATTGCATTTCAAAAACACCACTCGAGCCTGCAAAAGTGAAGGCAAGAATATTGCATTATCAAATATTTAACAAATATATTGAAAAACCGACCAAACGTGTCAAGGCATCTCAAGTATACTGAGAATAATATTCAGACAAACCGTTCTTTAAGTTCTATTTTTGGTGAAACTGTAACAGTGGCGTAGCCAGGATTTTCCGAAGAGGGGGGTTGTTTTTGACTTTTGGCCGTAACCAACTTTCGAAAAATCTCAACAAGCAAAAAAATGTCATCCTATGTATATCTATCCTGTCTTTCCTTCTAAAATTTTTCCTTTCAGATGCTGACAAGCAAACAAAAAGGTAGTCACGCCAATGACGTTTTAAAAATTTTGGTCAGCAGCCACAGGGGGGTTTTGACCCTCAAAACCACGTCCGAAAGTTTAAAATGCATGGAAACACATTCAAAATATTTTTTTCGGCACCAAAGAGGGGTTTTTAGCCCCCCAAACCCCTCTTGGCTACGCCACTGAACTGTAACAACAGTCTACATTAGAATGACAGTATCAACAAATTTTCATCGTCTTTTTCTCAGAAGTAACACAAGTACCATCTTCACAACAAAAACCTCCGAAACTACAAGTTGATTACACATACAAACTAAGTTATACATCGTCAGTACATACCTTTACTATAATACTACATACTAGAAAGTACTTTACATTTCAAACAGTAATTTTACATTTTCTTTTCTATGCATAACATTTCTTCGACTCTAAAAAGCTTCTACAGACAAACCCCATTATCACAAAACTGGTTACGATGTCAATTTGTATATAACTAACATGGTTTCCAGGCTCCAAACAACATAACTGCATTAAAAGAGGTTTGTTAAGACTGAAGTCTGGAGTCAGTATAATTGATCTGTCCTGTACCTGTATAGGGATTAGACACCTGAGAGAAACTCACAAAACCTCAATATGTGTAGTAACTCATATGCAGAGCCAAAAGTGAAAAAAGATAAAATGCATTATAAATTTAATTACATTTTTAAAAAAGCTCAAGTTAATTAATGTAAATACCTGTTTCAAAAATGCACTCAGATAACGCTAACAACAAACACGTGCACCATTTCAACTGCTTAACCCTTGCACTGCTATTTTCGTAATATAAACTTCACAGCGGCGGTATCACCCTGGTGTAGCCAAATAAACACTGGACTGGAGCATAAGGCGTCCACAGAATGTCAAAATGTATTCAAATGGACCGCCTACTGGCACCTGAAAGTATTCAAAAATAACTCGTCTGAAAAATTTGAAGAAAAACCAAGGGTGGAGCAAACACCCGTAGCAAATGCAAAGGGTTAACCAATTTTCTCAACAACGAGAAACCACTGTAATTATAGCATCGTTATACTATAGGGCACAGTTCTGGGATGGCTACTCCACAGAATTCTAAACACCACCCTCAAAAATCATGCGACTTCTTTCCTCCTGTGCATAACAATACAGTAGAACTTTGTTATATCGAACTCGCTTATAAAGAAATCCTGCTTTATATCGGTTTGAGTGCCGGTCATGAAAACAGTGTTAATGATACAGGAATTAGATATAATCAACACCTCGATATATCAAGTATTTATCATGGTCCCTGAACTGACATAACAAGGTTCTACTGTGTAAAAAAGTAGAACATGGGGGCCTTGACCCATTTCATAATTCCAAGCAACCCTACTGGATTTCATGCCTGAAAGTACACCTGTCATCATAGGCTAATTCTAATGCACATATACAGGGTATACTGTAACCAATCAATCACCACCCATAGTTTCAATCAGATGGCATGTCTAGTGTACGTCTAATCACTCTAAGCTGGCGGAGATGATAGGGAAGCAACTGCGACAAAGTGAGTTAATATGATGCATAAGGTTAACTCACAGAGTCAAGAATTATACCAAGATCACGGACAGAAGAGAAGAAGAGGAGAAAGAGAGGTCACATATATGTATAAGTATATATATATATATATATATATATATATATATATATATACACACACACACACACACACACACACACACATATATATATATATATATAAAAAGTGTATTCCACTACAAAAGGCTTCTAAAAAATACAGTCAAGAATAACTGACGACTAATAATAGCACTTCTACTTATGTCACAAGTTTTACTCTGGTTAAATGTCAATTCTGATTACATCATAGTAACTAGGATATGAATTTAACTGGATCACGTGATTCAGTCATCCATTTCAGCAGTGAAGAAAAAAACACATAATATGAAGACTTGGACATTCTATTAAAGCCAGCCAGCTCTACTAATATGAACCTGTCAAAGCAACAAACACAAATACAACTTTTCTAGAAATATTTTGCTAAAAATAAAATCATACACCCAGAAGACGTAACTGTGTGGCGTTGGGCTCGTGCATTTTGCTAAACGCTGATTTAAGACAAAATATGAAATAAAACTTTTGAAAAAGATGAGGATATGTGGCAAACTTGATAATTTGTGGTTATCCATTCAAGTGCCCATCCAAGATGGGAACAAATCCAATATTCCACGCCTTATCCAAGACTATGAATGAATTTCATGCTAACATAGAATTGCTAATTCAATCTTCCAACATTCATGATTGGAGCATCTTGTGAAAACAAAGAAACTATTCCCTACCAAAATAAATGTTGTAAGAACACCACAAAATCAAATTTTGAAATCAATGCAACCATTACAAATCAACCCAGGCTGTATTTTAAATCACACTAAATCAGAAAGAAGACTAAAAGTGCAATCGGAAAATTCCGGATTTCCACGACCACAAGACGTTTATTTCTTAAGTAACGGATTTCCATCTTTGCCAAACGCCCAGAATATTGCAAAAGAGATAGTACTTAGCAGGCAGAAAAAAAGACATCGCGGAAAGAAAAGAAACCAAATTCAATCGATGACCTTCCGCCCGCCGATGGCTATTCGTGAGGGGATCGCCGCCAGGGCTTCCATCGCGAGGCCGTCGAGGCTGATGCTCGGAGGCCGCAGGCCGATGGGTGTTGACGGCCTTGACATTCAGCCGGGATGAACTCGACCTGCATCCGCATTTACTGGGGTCAGCTTGATGACCGATGCAGCAACGACTTGAGATAGCAGGCTTCTCCTGCCCTTGTCTAAGAAGTACGAGGAGACACGGCCGACCGCCTGGTGGCAGACGACCATCACGTTCTCCTGCCTTTCCAGCTCCATGATCACCGTGGCTCCAGGTATGGGAAGTACGGCGGTCCTGTAGCTCTCGCCACCCGGGAAGCGGTGAGGTACTTGTCGCCTCTGCGGCGCGTAACTCTCTCCGTACTGCTCGTATCTCCTCAG
>CM030858.1:12200400-12385400 GCA_018105865.1 Metaphire vulgaris
AAACGAGCACACCACACTACAAAAACAAAACAGAACAATAGAAGACATGCAGTCAAATAGTAGGAGTGGTGCTCAGTGCTCACATTGGCCAGCTGATCAGTTCATTGAAACTGTCCGACACATGCAGGACACCCTCAAGAGAACCCACCTGATTAGCTGTTCACCCTCTCGCCACGATGAGGCTGTGAGCATGAGAGGGAAGGTCCCCCCGGAAAATTTTATAACTAACTTTTCAGTATAATTTTGCAACCAAAATATTAAGGGCACACTAAAATTTTGAGAAAAGGGAAGGTCCAAAAGAAAAACAATCATGACTCCCAACAGTTAATCAGATTAAGTTTAAATTAAGAAATGCATTAAACAAAATCAGATTAAATTTAAATCAAGAAATGCATCAAACAAAATTAAGAAAATTCTGAAACTTCTAAATATATTCTACCATTAGCTAACTGTTGGGAGTTTCTGAATTTTCTCATCCAAAACATGAAATGTCCCGTCCTGGACACCCACAATGAGCATCAGCATGCACAATAAAAAAATATGTTAGTATGTTAGTCAAACACCTGAAAAACAGCATACAAATAATTTATCAACACCTGCAAAACAGCATTAAAATGACTTACAAACACAAGAAGCAACTATAACAATCATAAAAATGATGCTCATTGCGGGCATTACCCATCAAAAAAAGTACAAAAAATAGCACATAAAACAATAGAAACATTCATCAACTATACTCGATGAGAGGCTCTGCTTCTGTGTGATGAAGTAGAAGTACCTGTACCTGCATAACAAAAGCATAAACATGTCACATACAAAATCATTAACACGATTTACAGACAAAACAAAAAGATAGGGTGCGCACCCCAAAAAATGTACAGAATTAACAGAAAACACGAAAAAACAATAACAACAAAACACGGACAGCCGCCGGTGATGTTGCTGATCCTTGACGAGTCGGATGGAGGTCTTTGCGATGCTGAATCCTGAAAAAGCTGCAAATAGACATCAAAACAGTAATGCAATGCATACAATACAGAAAATAAATATAATACAGGGACAAAATGGGGCGGGGACCCGGGTTTGAAGACGGTCGGTGCTGTCGCTGATCCTTGACGAGTCGGATGGAGGTCTTTGCGATGCTGAATCCTGAAAAAGCTGCAAATAGACATCAAAACAGTAATGCAATGCATACAATACAGAAAATAAATATAATACAGGGACAAAATGGGGCGGGGACCCGGGTTTGAAGACGGTCGGTGCTGTCGCTGATCCTTGACGAGTCGGATGGAGGTCTTTGCGATGCTGAATCCTGAAAAAGCTGCAAATAGACATCAAAACAGTAATGCAATGCATACAATACAGAAAATAAATATAATACAGGGACAAAATGGGGCGGGGACCCGGTTTGAAGACGGTCGGTGCTGTCGCTGATCCTGACGAGTCGGATGGAGGTCTTTGCGATGCTGAATCCTGAAAAAGCTGCAAATAGACATCAAAACAGTAATGCAATGCATACAATACAGAAAATAAATATAATACAGGGACAAAATGGGGCGGGGACCCGGGTTTGAAGACGGTCGGTGCTGTCGCTGATCTTGACGAGTCGGATGGAGGTCTTTGCGATGCTGAATCCTGAAAAAGCTGCAAATAGACATCAAAACAGTAATGCAATGCATACAATACAGAAAATAAATATAATACAGGGACAAATGGGGCGGGGACCCGGGTTTGAAGACGGTCGGTGCTGTCGCTGATCCTTGACGAGTCGGATGGAGGTCTTTGCGATGCTGAATCCTGAAAAAGCTGCAAATAGACATCAAAACAGTAATGCAATGCATACAATACAGAAAATAAATATAATACAGGGACAAAATGGGGCGGGGACCCGGGTTTGAAGACGGTCGGTGCTGTCGCTGATCCTTGACGAGTCGGATGGAGGTCTTTGCGATGCTGAATCCTGAAAAAGCTGCAAATAGACATCAAAACAGTAATGCAATGCATACAATACAGAAAATAAATATAATACAGGGACAAAATGGGGCGGGGACCCGGGTTTGAAGACGGTCGGTGCTGTCGCTGATCCTGACGAGTCGGATGGAGGTCTTTGCGATGCTGAATCCTGAAAAAGCTGCAAATAGACATCAAAACAGTAATGCAATGCATACAATACAGAAAATAAATATAATACAGGGACAAAATGGGGCGGGGACCCGGGTTTGAAGACGGTCGGTGCTGTCGCTGATCCTTGACGAGTCGGATGGAGGTCTTTGCGATGCTGAATCCTGAAAAAGCTGCAAATAGACATCAAAACAGTAATGCAATGCATACAATACAGAAAATAAATATAATACAGGGACAAAATGGGGCGGGGACCCGGGTTTGAAGACGGTCGGTGCTGTCGCTGATCCTTGACGAGTCGGATGGAGGTCTTTGCGATGCTGAATCCTGAAAAAGCTGCAAATAGACATCAAAACAGTAATGCAATGCATACAATACAGAAAATAAATATAATACAGGGACAAAATGGGGCGGGGACCCGGGTTTGAAGACGGTCGGTGCTGTCGCTGATCCTTGACGAGTCGGATGGAGGTCTTTGCGATGCTGAATCCTGAAAAAGCTGCAAATAGACATCAAAACAGTAATGCAATGCATACAATACAGAAAATAAATATAATACAGGGACAAAATGGGGCGGGGACCCGGGTTTGAAGACGGTCGGTGCTGTCGCTGATCCTGACGAGTCGGATGGAGGTCTTTGCGATGCTGAATCCTGAAAAAGCTGCAAATAGACATCAAAACAGTAATGCAATGCATACAATACAGAAAATAAATATAATACAGGGACAAAATGGGGCGGGGACCCGGGTTTGAAGACGGTCGGTGCTGTCGCTGATCCTGACGAGTCGGATGGAGGTCTTTGCGATGCTGAATCCTGAAAAAGCTGCAAATAGACATCAAAACAGTAATGCAATGCATACAATACAGAAAATAAATATAATACAGGGACAAAATGGGGCGGGGACCCGGGTTTGAAGACGGTCGGTGCTGTCGCTGATCCTTGACGAGTCGGATGGAGGTCTTTGCGATGCTGAATCCTGAAAAAGCTGCAAATAGACATCAAAACAGTAATGCAATGCATACAATACAGAAAATAAATATAATACAGGGACAAAATGGGGCGGGGACCCGGGTTTGAAGACGGTCGGTGCTGTCGCTGATCCTTGACGAGTCGGATGGAGGTCTTTGCGATGCTGAATCCTGAAAAAGCTGCAAATAGACATCAAAACAGTAATGCAATGCATACAATACAGAAAATAAATATAATACAGGGACAAATGGGGCGGGGACCCGGGTTTGAAGACGGTCGGTGCTGTCGCTGATCCTTGACGAGTCGGATGGAGGTCTTTGCGATGCTGAATCCTGAAAAAGCTGCAAATAGACATCAAAACAGTAATGCAATGCATACAATACAGAAAATAAATATAATACAGGGACAAAATGGGGCGGGGACCCGGGTTTGAAGACGGTCGGTGCTGTCGCTGATCCTTGACGAGTCGGATGGAGGTCTTTGCGATGCTCAATCCTGAAAAAGCTGCAAATAGACATCAAAACAGTAATGCAATGCATACAATACAGAAAATAAATATAATACAGGGACAAATGGGGCGGGGACCCGGGTTTGAAGACGGTCGGTGCTGTCGCTGATCCTGACGAGTCGGATGGAGGTCTTTGCGATGCTCAATCCTGAAAAAGCTGCAAATAGACATCAAAACAGTAATGCAATGCATACAATACAGAAAATAAATATAATACAGGGACAAATGGGGCGGGGACCCGGGTTTGAAGACGGTCGGTGCTGTCGCTGATCCTTGACGAGTCGGATGGAGGTATTTGCGATGCTGAATCCTGAAAAAGCTGAAAATAGACTTCAAACACAATACTGCAATGCATAATAACAATAAACTAGATATAATAAAAGTGCAGTGCTATAGACCTAAATCAAATCACTGCCTATGTGCCTCTATCTATCTATGGTGGCAGCAGCAACGTTCAAGAGACTGCACTGCTTATTATTCTAGATATAATATTAATTAAGGACTTTTTTGACTAATTAATTATCTTATTAGTATGAGCATCCAAATATCGCCATTGCCATGAGCTGCCCCTAAGCATACTATTAGCAGGGAGCTATTAGTTAAAGTCTTTACCATAGGCCTACTCAATATCATAATTAAATATTAGATTTAATTAAATATTAGATTATGACATTCAGTGTTTATCCATTTTAACATCCCTGAAATACAAACGAATTTGGACAAATCCACAGAGAATCGTGCGAATATCACCTTATATATTATAATATATATTATATTATTATTACATTATATTATATTATTTACTTTTACTTAGACCTTGCAAGGATTTCGCCGAATATGACTACATAAGATATTTGCAGTCATCTCCATGAAAATGTCCTTGGCCGAAACGCCCCCAAAAATACACTGAATGTCACAATGGGACATGCTATAGCTAAACCTTAACCTACCTATAGGCATACTACCCATATTAGATTACATAAATTTCTAGTCATAAATTATTAATTAATAAATTTCTAGTCATAAATTAATTAATATTATATGACGACATTCGAAAATGCTCATACTTATTTAATTAAATATTAGATTATGACATTCAGTGTTTAACCATTTTAACATCCCTGAAATACAAACGAATTTGGACAAATCCACAGAGAATCGTGCGAATATCACCTTATATATTATAATATATATTATATTATTATTACATTATATTATATTATTTACTTTTACTTAGACCTTGCAAGGATTTTCGCCGAATATGACTACATAAGATATTTGCAGTCATCTCCATGAAAATGTCCTTGGCCGAAACGCCCCAAAAATACACTGAATGTCACAATGGGACATGCTATAGTTAAACCTTAACCTACCTATAGGCATACTACCCATATTAGATTACACAAATGGCAGTCCCATGGCACTTAATAAATTTCTAGTCATAAATTATTAATTAATAAATTTCTAGTTATAAATTATTAATTAATAAATTTCTAGTCATAAATTAATTAATATTATATGACGACATTCGAAAATGCTCATACTTATTTAATTAAATATTAGATTATGACATTCAGTGTTTAACCATTTTAACATCCCTGAAATACAAACGAATTTGGACAAATCCACAGAGAATCGTGCGAATATCACCTTATATATTATAATATATATTATATTATTATTACATTATATTATATTATTTACTTTTACTTAGACCTTGCAAGGATTTCGCCGAATATGACTACATAAGATATTTGCAGTCATCTCCATGAAAATGTCCTTGGCCGAAACGCCCCCAAAAATACACTGAATGTCACAATGGGACATGCTATAGTTAAACCTTAACTTACCTATAGGCATACTACCCATATTAGATTACACAAATGGCAGTCCCATGGCACTTAAGTTACATAAATTTCTAGTCATAAATTATTAATTAATAAATTTCTAGTTATAAATTATTAATTAATAAATTTCTAGTCATAAATTAATTAATATTATATGACGACATTCGAAAATGCTCATACTAGCCGCGTCGTAAAGGCTTAAACTACGTAAACTCTAATACTATTCAGTATTAAGAGTGAGTATTCTTAGTCATAAAATTATATTAGATAAAGTGCCGCCCCTTGAAAATTGCTGACTATCCAAAACCCTAACATAACCGGAGTATAATATAATAATATAACAAGGTTTAAAGTGGTTCAGTAGGGACTGCCCTGTGTGAGAACCACTGTTATTATATTAACATCTGCAGTAAATTAGTAACTTACGACCCAATGTTGAAGAATTTTCTAGAACATTCTACGCTACTTCGAACGAACGAACCATCTCGAAGAACAGCGACGGAACAAAGAAAGTCTAGAAGCTTCGTCGAAATAGCGGTCAAAATTCGAATACCTTCACAGCTACCTGAAAGTTTCAACCAATCGCGCGACGTTAATTTGACCTAAAATCCTCTGATTGGTTGGTATTCTAAATGCAATGAACATAAAGGAATGTCGAATTTCAGTAAGCCATTGGCGTATCTACAAGGGGAACGGGGCACCCATTCAGAGGATTATGGCTAAGCTTGTGGGTAAATTTACTTGTTGAATGGTGATTGCTATAAGTTGTCTTACTTCTTCGAAAAATGTTCTCCAGGGCGCGGTATTTAACTTCAAGTCTCATTCAAAATGCTTTCTCGACGGCTCCACTATTTCCTAAAACTCTGGCTACGCCACTGGTTGTCAATAGGTAAGATTGGTGAGCTCTTGTACAAGTACCATCGATTGTTACCCTTGAGTATTAGAACTGGTGCTATAGAAGTGCATAATTATCATTATTACTCCCTTGACTTCTGTCTGACACCCGAAACAAATTCTGTAGTAAAGTTAATCTAACTGCTTCAATATCCCAACAACAAATGACATTGGCCTATTTAAGACTTAGACTCAAATCAGTTGCAATTTTTATTTGAAAAGACTCTAAGACACAAATTTATCTACGATGACGACTTAGAAAAACAAAACCATATCAAGTTGGCGAAACAAACATGATACTGGGGATATAATGACGACCAGCTGAATTCAGTCACCATTCTTCTATGAATTAGTAACAGTTACACAATGATCACATCCACATACTAAATAACAAGTAGTTTCAGAGGAGCTTTAAGTCTCGAACACGGGCTTAAAAATCTTGTGATTTTTTTTGGTCGCCTTGATTCACAACATAGAGAATCTGCCGAGAAAGCGAGGAAGAGGGAGAGAGGGAAGGAACTAATCCCTCTTCTTGGCAGACTTTGATTTTGAGGATGTCTTTTTGTTGGGCGGTGCTTTTGGAATGTCCATTTCCTTTTCCTCGGGTTTGTTTTCTAGGGCAGCAACACCGTTCACCAACAAAGGGTTTTCGGCTGCGGTCGGATCTTTTAGCATGTCTCCGCTTGTGCCGAACTCGTTATATCCAACGCTGGTACACGTAGATGCAGAATATGATGTCTGTGTCAGAATACAAAAACAACATCGTGAATATCAACGTAGAAAAACACGATGACGACGTAGATGACAACAGATTGTATTTAAACTGCGTCCTGAACATAAATGCCACAGAAAACAGAAATTTAAGACAAATGTTTTCTTTATGAATAAGATAACTGTAAATAAGTAAGAACTCACAAATTTACCTCGTGCCTTTGAAAGTATTACTCCTAGGCACTTAGCCCAAATTTGAAATAGCTATGGGTAAAAAGTGGGGCTCAGAAAGGCAGGGGTCATTATATCTAAAGGGTCATTATGGTAAACCAAATGACAAGAAATTTATATAACTTTCTAGTTAGCATTTTGACTGTCAATTATTAGTGTAAATGAATGGAAGATATGGGGACCGACCGTCACGAAAGCATCCGAGACGATAGCGCATCGGCATTCAAATGACAAACGCAAACAGATCGTCTATGAAAGTGTTCAACGCCTTGTACGTCAACATTCTCCACGGCAGATGAGCGACCGACTTCAGTTTGTAGTTAATGAACAGCTGGGGTGTCATCATTATGAAACCTATCAACATTGAAACCATAAAACAAATCGGCTCAAAATCGCTCTAAATTCTAACATAAATCAAATTACAGAACTCCAAAGATATAAGGAAAATATAATCTAGTATTGCATGCATCAATAACTTCAAACAAAAGAAGACATTAAATAAATAATATTCAGAAAAGAGCGACTAGCCAAAAGTCAGCAGAAATCCATGCATCATCTCGAGGACCCACGAATACCAGCCTTTATGCTCCAAATAGAGGACAGAGTAGATGGCGTACAAGGTCAGCAGAGGGAAGAGAAGCCAGGACAGATACTTAAATGCCAGCTGGAAAGAAGACCAACACCATTCGGTTGTCAAAACATTACCACAATCATCAAGACAACCTCTTATGATGCAAATTTTTCTCATTTAATGCTAAAACACATTCAGAATAAAGTCAACGCAACGGCTGCAATGCTGCCACATGTTAACAACAACTTTCATCCTACGAAGGTCAAGAGGAGGAGCTTACGAGGTCATATTCCTTCGTGTGTGTGACTCTGTGTAGGTCGGCTTGTCCTGGAATCTGATTCGAGGGAAAATTCCCAGCAGCTTATTCTCCCGGTCAAGCTGCAAAATTCAAAATATGGAAACCATGAATTCAAACAAGCCTTTAAGCCAGAAAAAAACAAAATAGAAACTAGAAATTCATCATATTTTAAGATAAACAAACATAAACAATTCTTAAAACTAGGTTATTAACATGAAACTGTTGACACTATTTATTACAGTGTCTTCACGTATAACCACAGCGCATGAGAACCCATACATTTGGGCAAGGGGGCACTTTCCCCCTGGAAAATGCAAATCTATTTCTGTAACTAACTCTATCTTGACTTTTAACCAATATTTTCACACTAAAACACTACTTAATTAAAGTATAAATACAGTGCCTGAATTTATTAGGATTTTATCTGGAATTCTGGTAAATCTTTACAAATTGTCAAATTTTGCATTTGAAACCTGTCTAAAACATTAACTGCGACCATTGTGTTTTTCCCCCTAGAAAAATTCCTGTGGGTACCCATGCCCCCCAGTGATTCAAAATAACTGACTTCACAGGGCTTTCTGGTCACTCTGCTCCAGCTAAATGCTCAAAGAGCAAAAACCAAAGACTAGAAACCAAATGGCAACTGACCTTGATATCAAGAACCTTCTGAATCTTCCAAATCTCTATCCCGAGTCCAATAAAGATACTGACTTTGATTATGAAATTAGTCTCATTGTCCATGACGTACAGAAGGACAATGACCGACTGAAAGACGTTGAAGAACACCGAACGAACAGACAGACCTTCGAGCGACTTACGGTTTCTCCAAAACTGAATATCTGAAAGGAAGGAATCTTACAATTACATTGTAATCTTAATATGTAACAATGCCACAAGAACAAAATGCATACTCTTCAACCTGTCACAGCCTAATTAATTCTAAACATCAAACATTTCATCTTAAAAACAGTTAAATGAACAATAAGTGAAATGTCTCACAAGAGAACTCTGGAATCTAAAAAATCTTCTGTATTGTTTAGCCACATCATTGAGAAATGACCATTGAATCAATGCTTCAATTAGATAAAACACAACCATATGATAAGATGGAGACACAATTGAAGGCTTCATGCAAAAAGGGTACTAAGTGCCACCAACGAAGAATGTAGAAAAACGACAAAATGCAAACATTATAAATTTTTGAAAAAACCTTATTGATATTTAACTGTTATTGATTGCTATCCATAATATACAGCTAAACAAAGAATCTGAAAATATTTGAGCACATTACATCAACTATTATGTATTCCATCATTTCTTGAAAATTACAAATCTTTGAAAAAATCATAATAGGCGAGTCATATTCCAGTTCCATGAGGTCATCCATTAAGAAAGCAAATACTTAAAAAACATAAACAAACTGATGACCATAAAGCACTGAATGAGTCTCTTAGTCACTGTCATAACCACTGATATCGCTTGCATATACATCCATGTCAGATTCATTGTCCTCAAGTGCTACATCATCAGGCAGTGATATTAATCCAGTATAAAAACTATGACAGCGACGAGGTATGTATTCCATTAACTTCTTCAGATCTTTAAGTTTTGCACTTTATATGGGCACTGATTTGGTGTATTTGTTTTTCAAAGTAATATTAGTTTCCTTTCCTTTTTTACGGAGGCTGATGATTTTCCAACTTTCAAGCTCATTATGAGTATAACGCACCATCACTGTGTAAGGTTTATCCTTGTCAATGTGGACCCAGTGAATTTTTCTGATTTCTACCTTTTTACCATCAGCATACTTGGTAGATTTGTTGATTTTTTTGCCAAGAGTTTCTTTGAAGTCTTTGAAATCCTCTTTTTTCATCTCTTCAACATAAAATGGTCTATTTGGCTGAGCTGTTTTCATCATATCATGGTAATCACTTGGTAGAAATAAACTGTCATGTCTCCTTTTTGCCTTCTCTATTAGGGCAAAGTCTCTGTCAGATGGTAAGTAGCTGTGGCCACTTACCATAAACTTATGGTCAACAGATTTGTAAAATCCTTTCTTAATGACAAAATGCCAAAACATTATTAAAGTCCAGTTTTTGTTCTGTCCACCACATCCATCACTATATGCAAACGACGACAAACGACGACTGGGTGCCCATCTCCAGCTGAGATCTAGCAGCTGCCACCGGCTGTACGTTCCTCCTCCGGCCAGGACTCCGAAGTTCGGCGTGCGTTCTGTGACTCGCGGTAACCCACGTCTGTGGAACGCGCTCCCTGATGCGCTGGTTGGGATTACTTCACCTGAAACGTTTGCTAAAGAGCTGAAAACTTATTTGTTCACCATATCGTATAGTTGACTGTCTGACTGTACAGCGCTTTTGGTTTTGGCCGATGGCCATGTTACGGCGCTTCACAAATCGTCGATTAATAATAATAATAATGCAATAAGATTGTCTGAGCGTTCCAGTTGTTCAAAAGCTTTCAACAAACATGAACATACAGTACTGGCCAAATTATTATGGATTTTGCCCTTTTCATCACTAATTTGATGCTGCTGCTAGTCTGTTTATTTATCCTGGTGGTGATTATCCTTCTTAAATGGCACTTTGCTGTTCTAATGCTATAAAATTGAATATAAATTTATATAAAATTATTATATTATATATCATTTGCTGTAGGTAACTGCCTTATTTTTGTCGACAGTAATTCTGAATAAAATGCCTATTTTGTGAAGATATTTCGTTAATCTTCACCAGCCATAGTTTCACTTCCAAGTTAATTTTATAAGTCAATTTGCAATTAGTAGGCCTTTTGCATATCTAACCGATACTATGCAGTAATTTCTTCGGCGACATATAATAGCCATGTGATGGGAAAGAAGTCTGATCTTAGCCCGAGGAAAAAGGGCCAGATTCGTGTTTTTCTGGAGGAGACATCTTTGACACAGCCAGATATTGCTGAGAAAATGAAGGTTTCACCCCAAGTTGTCAGTGTTATTGCAAAAAGTGTGATGTTTGGCCTGACATTGTCTCCGAGGTGAAGGGGAAGATGTGGCAGACGACGTCTATCGAGTGCAAGAAACGACAGGAAACTGGTCAGTTTGTGTCTGTCCAACCGCAGGGCAACCGCTAGACAGTTGGGAGTCGTGAGTTGTGAGTGGGACAGCTACAAGCAGTAGTAGAACGGTGCGTAGACGTTTGTTCGATGCTGGTCGATCAAGTCATCTGGTTGTTCGATCATGGTACCCTCTAGAGAAGCCTCTGCTGAAGACATCGATGATGAAGAAGAGGCTGCAGTGGGTTAAAGAGCATTTGTCTTGGACTGCAGCTGACTGGTCGAAGGTACTGCACACTACTTTATTCTTATCTCATCAGATACGTGCATGGTTTAGCACTAGAAATGCAGACGTGACCTTCCATCAGGACAATGAACCACGCCACACTGCCAGGAAAGTGAAGGAATTTGTCAGGAGGCAGGGATTACGGTTGCTTGACTGGCCGGCGAACAGAGCCGACATGAACCCAATTGAAAATGTTTCGAAGATGCCTAAAGACAAGAACAACAAAGAAGCAGTCTCTACAAAAAAAGCGCCAACTCACCGAGAGGCTTCTTCACGTATGGTCCCATGACCAGCAGCTGAAGGATCATGCCAGTTCATTGATATTGCAGATGCCTGATCAGGTACCTGCTGTCCCTAAGGCACGTGGCTGATGGACAAAGTACTGAATCAGCTCAAGTCCGACTTACTTTGGCCGCAGACACATTAAGCTATTCACTAAAGTTGCACTTTTGCCATAGCGTCACCTTATTTTAGCCTTTTTACCGATATAACTAAGAAATCAACTGTTGGAAACCAAATCCATAATAATTTGGCCAGTACTTTACCTCGTCTGATCCACGTCTGGCTTGTCCCTCTACCCACTGGATAAACGTGGTAGACACACAAACTGTGCAAACAGACGAGATCCATCCAAAGTAGAATCATTGAAGAAGCATATTGAATCATTTCCAAGGTATAGTTCACATTACTCTAGAAAGAATAATCCAAATGTGACATATTTGTCTCCAATGCTGAGTATACGAAAAATGTATGAACTTTATGTAAAACAATGCGAAGAAAACAAAGAACAGCCAGCGACTCGGAGAACATAACATGATTTTTGCAATATTTTAAGGCGCTTGATAGATATACCATGAATAGATGTGAAAGCTTTCTGACAGACAGTGACAGTTCTACCTTTTACCTTAATGCTGTAAATGAACGTGCAAGTGCGTCTTGATTTCTCATTAGTTGTTCTCTTACGTTTGACGTCATTTGCTGATGTTAACGAATAGAGATGAACATTTTGCATGTCATAGTTTCCTTCAACAGAACGGCCAATTCTTCTGCACCAACATTCTCAAAACAAGCCTTTGGACACATGCAGCTTTCTCCTGTCTTTCTTGCAGCCACCTTCTTCCCTGATATTAAAAAAATATATATGATTTAAGTAGTAATATATTTATAAAAAATATAATAGTTTTAAGATAATAAATTGAAATCAATTGTTTAAAAAAATTTAAATTGAAGTTATTATGCAATGCATCCCAAACATGCTAATTAAGGCCGTTCTGCAAAGTAGGGCTGCGCTAACCGAGTAGTTTAGGAGTCGAGTAGGAGTCGAGTAGCTTAGCGAGTACTCGAGTACTCGCGTAAAACCGGAAATACATGATTTTTGTGTCATGGCCCTCATTTAACCAAAGCAGAACGCTAGCTACAGTTACATATCAATTTTTCGGATATTCAAGCGTAGTATAACAGAAGTTACAGAACAGAAACTATTTTGCCGGTAATAATGGTAGGCCAAATTTTAATGAAATTCTTTGGTTATTCTTTATTTATCTATTCTATTCCTTATTTAGTTATTCTATGCGAGTACTCGACTCTAAAAAAATTACTCGACTCCAATTTGGAGTCGAGTACTCGCGTTACTCGAGTTACTCGGCGCAGCCCTACTGCAAAGTAGCATCGCACCCTCTTCAACTATGCTACATCCATTAGAAAGAGCATTTAGGTTCTCTTTTTATAACATTAGACATTAGGATTTAGTTTCTTAAGCCAAAATATTATTTATATAAAGCATTTAGTTAGTCTGAAAATCTGTGTGGTACTGTAAATAACTTACCTCGCGTCGTTGTATACGCGTGTCCTTCAGCTCGACACACTTTTCTCTTGTTTCGCTGCCACTCAGATGGTGTCCTACTCCGCTTTCTACTTAATTTCTGCTCGTTTGTATCCATTTTCACTATTTTAACCTACTATACGTGCAAAGAAACTTCACTTTTAACGCTTAAAACGAGTTGTTGTTATGCTGTTGTCAGGCAGTTAAAGGTCCGTCACGTGACAGAATGCGACGTTCCTATTGGTCTATTGGCGCTTAGGTACCTTTTTGCAGGGATAAACAGCCCTTTCAATTCACCCTCGGCAGCAAGGCTAATCCGACCGTCCACATTACGATAAAAGAATAATTATTATTTAAAAAGGACATTTTCACATATAGAATTAATTAATTAATACTGCGTCACTGCCACAGTGAAACCTGACACACTGCACACGCCATTTTCATTTCCGTTCCCTGCCTACAGCGGACATGCCATTTGTGAAAGTTGCCCTATTATTCGCTAGTGGCGCAATCGATTGTAGTTGCTCGATCATTCGTTAGGGGCGCAATCGATTGTAGTTGCACGATCATTCGCTAGTAGAAACGCAACCGGAAATGCGCTACAAGTACAACGGCTTACGAGTCACGAAGGCTTCCCAAACGCCCCTAGTCTTCGTGTCCATTAGCGTAGGCACTACACTGTAGATGGCTCTGCCCTCCTGGCCGCATATTTCCAAATTCTATTTCGATAATGCACCAAGGCAAATTCGACGTGAAGCTTAACTAGGTCACATCTATTAATAGAAGTCAGAAATTTTCTTCTCCTAAGTCTACTCTAGTCCAAGGAAATGGTCGGTTTTATGACACAAAAAGCGGCACTCGACAAGGTATGCAAAAGAAAACCAAAGTCGTCTATGCATTGAACACAATATTCTAGATGATCTGATGAGACCGTAATACAAAAATAGTGCTAAATAAGTGTTCAGCTTGCGCAACATTCAACATTTGAACCGTGTTCGGCCCATATGGATTTAATCATAGACATTAATAATAATATATAATTTATAATAAATCTATGGATTTAATTCCGACAGAAAAAGTCTTTAAATGATCGTTATGCGTAATAGGTAGGTTCTGAAAATAACGGAAAATAATTTTAAAAATCTGTTGTAGCATAAAGATGTGATATTACGAAATGTTATGGCCATAATAAATAGAACAGACTGAGCAGTTGAAAATTCAGACAAGAGAAATGACTTCTATAGCGTCATCAAATGATGCATTAGTCAATGTTCACTTGAAATAGAGCATTTGAGATTAAATAATATAAGAAACCGGTCTTTGGCAAGGTCATAGCCAATCTCTAGCATAATACATGCATAGGATGCATAGAGCCAAAGGCACGCGTAACTAAAATATGTTGTTTTTTGCACTGTACCCAGTGTGTGCAATATATACTACTTCTAGAGCATGATTGCACCTATCAGTTATTGTGGTGGAGGGACAAATTTGGTTTTGAACTTGATACTAAAACTAAACATATCTTGGATACTTTCTATCGGTTTTTCAATGCGATTTGAGGAAAATCCCTTTTCCAGTTTTGATCTTGACATTTTACATAACATTTCTATATCCATTATGACATTTCGTTTGACTTGTAGTGGATGAATTGATAGCATGCCCTTGTCAGTGTTGTCAGCAGTTGAAGCCGTGACATTTACAAAAGCCAGTTAGCACTATGGCTCGTGGGCCGCATGCGGCCTGCAATAGGATTCCATGCGGCCCGTGAGACCATTTAGAAGCATGGAAACATGGCAGTTTATTGAAAATGATTTCCAAATTCTCCCCAAAATGCCTTGACAAGCAAATGAGGCCATTGCATTGATTGCATCCTATTATGACATTGCAATAATGGAATGCAATTCTGAAAATGTGTTGAAAGTCTTTTTTCGCACTTGAAATTATGAAAATTATGGCTATTTGTATGTGTGACCCACCTAATATAGTATTAGATTTCGTGTGGCCCATTAAGAAAAAGTTTGCTCACCTCTGCTGTAGGTGGATATATAGGCAGGAATTTGAGTTGAATAGATTGAACTTGTCATGTTGCTTGGACAGCTTAATTTTTATCCGGTCATTTCCGTTTTGATGAAATCACTGTTATTTCATGGTAAATATTCAGTTTTTTTAGGATTGATTGTGATGGCAGACAAAAAGCAGAAGGCCAAAATTCTCAAATCCGTCCACAGGACCGATGTACTGACGCTCATTTGCGAGTGGGACGACTGCTTCATGATCTACGATGAAATGTCGCTTTTCATTTCGCACTTAACGGAGCATTTGGATCAGGTTCAATCATCCAACGGACCAAAAACCGAGGATGCTGTTGAAGGCGGTCTGTTGCCAATGTTTACCATTTAATCCGTATTTAAATGGCGATTTGTTTGCTTGATGGTGGGCCATGTGATGGTTGGGTCTGGTACTTGAATAGATGACAGTGTAAAGTGTAAAGTATTACATAGATGCAAATGGAATTTGCCATGATTTGATTTATCTTATATAATATATCTTATATCTTGTTAATCTGTATCATAGATACAGTCTTACTGCAGCTCATTGTGTGGATATCTATTAAATCTTTTAAATCCAATGCAGTTTGTTGTTTGTCGCCGTGTTTCTGTACTCAGTGAGACCGAAAACATTCCTTCTTTTGTAGGATGTGAGATTGTTGTTAAGAGCAGACTTCGTCTGAAGGAACACCTGCGGAGTCACAGTAAGGAGAAGCTGATGTCGTGTCCGACCTGTGGCAGCCTTTTCTCAAATGCCACAAAGTTTTTCGACCACGTTCAACGTCAAACGACGGGGAAAAGTCTGTAATCATTTGGCATTTTCTTTCAATAGCTTATTATTCAAGATTGTCAAGTCTGAAGCTAAACTAAGATTCATTACTTACTTATTGAGTAAGATGATGATCTTTTATAAATTGATTATGATTTAATATTCTTAAGAGATGGTTTTAAGCAAAGTTTTCAATTGGCTTCATTGCAGAGACAAATGTTTAGAGGAAATTTTATTGAAAAGAATTTACACAACTAGTAAAATAAAATGAAAGCTCCCACGTGAAAATAACAGTGGAATTATTTCATTTTAGACAGGATCAGTATCAGTATTAGTATCAGGAAAGAGGACTCATTATTTTATTATTTTTAATTAAAGAGATTTGATGAACAGTTAACATTGTAGATTACATTTTCATTTGCAGTAAACAGCTACCAATGTTCCCATTGCAACAAATGCTATAGAAGCTAAAATGGTGAGACTTGAGACTAAAACAGAAGTAGAAGAAGAAATGGAGACCTTACTGCTATGGTAAAAAGTAGAGGAAAATGTAGGGACTCGTCCGTGATATCACCAGGAGCCAGTGTTGACTTGTTTGAGTATGCTGGTGGTGGTGGTTATGATGATACTTGTCAGAACTTAGTGAGTTATGTCATCTTCTGTTTTTTAAACTTCGCTTTCTTTCTTTTATTATTTAGTGGGAAGTCTGCTGTTGATCTGCGTCGTCACGTGGAGACGCACGAGCGCGACTCGATCGACTGCGTTGTCGACGGATGCACTTATCACGCTCACTACTTCTGGGAAATGAGTCTTCACACAAAAAATGTCCACCAGGTGGCCAGTTTGAAATTTTCTTACAGAAATGTTTCGTCTGCAGTGACTTCAAAATTTGTTTATTATGCACTTTGCCCCTTTTCTTTCCCTTCCCCTTTATGTCTGTATTTGCAAAAATTGACAGATTAAGTATTTTTCAGTTCTATGTTGCCCCCAAATTCATTATCTATTTGGGCTCCAACCAGACCCCGCTGAGGGAGTTCATGACTACTGATTCAGCAGTTTTTTAAGACTTATTTTTGTCCTGTTTTTCCGATTTCAGCCGGCCAAAAATCTATGCCACATCTGCAGCAAAAGATTCTACCGAGAAGCTCGTCTCACGACTCACCTGAAGAAAACTAACCGGTTCAAGTGGCCGTCCGGACACACGAGGTTCAGGTACGTCACATGCTGCACTCGTTTCTGTCTTTGTTGCGACCTATGAAATTGAGGAAGAAGAGAGATTGAATTGAATTGAATAAAGATTGAATTATGATATCTTTATTAAATTCCGTCTTTAATTTTGCGTGGCAGGTACAAGATGGATACTACAGACAAAGTAGAGGACTGTGCGCTACGAGAGCCTGCTGAATGTCAAATCAGGCCTAAAGAGTGACGACTCTATTAAGATCACCTCTGGAAGGATGACAGTTGACAGCTAATGCATGCACTAAAATGTCTATAATTAAAAAGCTGATTTACTGTTTTAGGGAGTTGTGATTTGTCCAAAATTTGAGATATGTGGGAGGTAGCTCTTCCTTGATTTTTGGTGCTTTTAATGTTTATAAGGATGAAAATGCTTATATTTCAAGTGTATAATTGTTTCCTCATCCACATCATAATTTTACATTGTGCATTGCTTACTATAGAATATGTATGTGCTAAACATCAATGTCCATTGGATGAAGTGAAAAGCAATAGACAATAACTGAAATAGATGTTGCATGTGTTGTCATGCGCAAAGTTTCATTGGTGTCACTTTGTTATCAGGTCATTAAATTGTTGTCTAGGTGTTTTGGTTATGTTGGTGTTGCCGGTTGTACATAATCGAATTTTCCTGCAGTTTAAATAGTTTGAAGCAATATTTTAAATTGATGGTACTTTTTAAAGTGATATTACTTTGGAGTTATTATTTATATCAGTTGCACGGCATTTGAGTGGCGCCAGCAGCTCTGAGAATGTTATTCTTGATGGTCAAATGACATTTTTAGTTATAACTGCAGGCGTCAAAGTCAAAGTCAGTGTTTATTCTAGCCCCTTTGACATTGGGGATTAAATGAAATGTTTGGGGGACAAGGTTTGAGTTTCCACACGTTTGGGGGGATATTTCCATTCCCCCAGCCAACATCTAAAAAAATTTGGGGGGGGGGGGGAATTTTCCCCCTAAGAAGGCCAAGAATAAACACTGAGTAAAAGTGCATGGCGTTAATTTTGAAATTGAATTGCAAGGTTAATAATAATTGCGCTATAAAATTCAATTATACTGATTATTAAGTATGTTTCGGCAGACTTTCGAACTTTTATTCTTTTGTAGTCGTTCACTTTAGATTTGATGACATTTTTGGAACAAAAGCATTGGGAAGAGAGAGAGAAGATTAAACGGTTTGTAATTTGTAAAACATACGTTTAATAATGTTTGTTTTTACTTAAAATATCTTTAACAGCCGCAATTGTCCTATGAATATTTATAATAAGGTGTACAAAGTAGGCCAAGACTTATCCACTAATAATCATCGTCTCAACAGCCAATAGCAGGCTCGAGTTGCTTAATGCATATTTATAAGTCTTGCCCATGGAGGTATTAACCCAGGAGACGGCATTACGTCATTTTTATCCCAGGCTGCGTAAAGACAGTAGCGCGTAGGCTAAATACAGTAAAGTGCCTCCATGGTTAGCAGACCCAAATCATGTGTTAGCGGCCATCTTGGTAGACCCACACTGTGGCTGCCGTTAGGGAAGTTCTCAGCTACTCGGCTTCACCGAAATGGCGTAATGCGGTCTCCAGGGGTAATACCTCCATGGTCTTGCCATCGCACGGTGGCCAATCACAATTGTCGTCTCAACAGCCAATAATAGTTGTGATTGACACACACACACACACACACACACACACACACACACACACACACACACACACACACTGATGAAAACGCGTAGGCCTACAACAGCGTCGGAAGACAGGATTTAACAGAAGGGGATTGAGGATGAGAAAAGCTGAAAAAACTCATTCGTAGGAATTTAAGCTTAAGCCTATACGTAAGCGCTCTGGAAATTAGGCTGATTACTAATGTGACGACTCTATAATATTATGTTACAAATTGATTTTTATGGATTCTCACCGGCGATTCTAGGCTAAATTTGCCGTATTGTAAGCATGTTCAGGTCTTTGTATAACGGTGATGACGTTGACGACGACGACGAAGATGTGATTCTCCTAGGCCTACTGCCCTACTAGCTGAAAACATTAGTTTCATGTGCATTCGATAAGAGCGCAATCACTTGTAGTTGCCCTATGGAACTACATTTAAAAATATGAGCGCTATCTGGCTAATACAAACAAAACAACTTCTGCATATCAAAGATATGTCTCTTAGGACCCTTTTTGCACGGAAAATCGAATATTTTTAAAAATGTCGCTTAGGTCTCTTTTTGCATGGAGCCATTCAATTCCCAGACTTACCGTTCTTAAAAGCCAAGAACTCAAAGACACTATGAACTATGGAGACAATGATGGTTATGGCCAACAAGTAAGGATTTGTGTCGAGGAAAGCCAGCTACAAAATAGAACAATAAGAAGCAAATCAAGACAAAGTGTGATGTTTGCCATCAAAATAATAATTATCTAAAAATAGATCAACAAATATCGAGTGTCCTCCCAAAAGTAAAAGTTTTGCGATCAATTCCAGTTCTGACAAATCCAGTTCTTGCCTTCAGCGAGTCTTGGTCCTCATCGCTACTCTCCATGATGTCGTCACCGAGGAACGAGTACCAACGACTGCGCATTCCCGGCGCGGCGTACATCTTTAGAACTCTCAAACGCTTTGCAGTGATGTCAGTGGACTAGAAAAATCCGTCACTTTCCACCCTATTAATGTGTCTATATTGCAAAACATAATAATGGTGGCTATACATTTTAAAGATTTTTAACCCTTTAAAAAAGTCAGACACCTGATAGATATCGAAAATGCGGGTCCAGATTCATTGTAGGCATCGACTGGGCTTCAATCGGTGCAAATATGAAAGCCCTACGACACCACAAATTTTCGCTCAAATTTCGAAAAAATACCATGGACTATAGTCCATGGTTTTTTTTCGGGCGACAAAAATTCATGTCGATATTTCACCCAAATTATTTTTAGAACCCTCAAACGCCTTGCAGTGATGTCAGTGGACTAGAAAAATCCGTCACTTTCCACGCTATTAATGTGTCTATATTGCAAAATATAATAATGGTGGCTAAACATTGTATAGATTTTTAACCCTTTAAAAAAGTCAGACACCTGATAGATATCCAAAATGCGGGTCCAGCTTCCTTGTAGGCTTCGACTGGGCTTCAATCGGTGCAAATATGAAAGCCCTACGACACCACAAATTTTCGCTCAAATTTCGAAAAAATACCATGGACTATAATCCATGGTTTTTTTTCGGGCGACCCAAAAATTCATGTCGATATTTCACCCAAATTATTTTTTAGAACCCTCAAACGCCTTGCAGTGATGTCAGTGGACTAGAAAAATCCGTCACTTTCCACGCTATTAATGTGTCTATATTGCAAAATATAATAATGGTGGCTAAACATTGTATAGATTTTTAACCCTTTAAAAAGTCAGACACCTGATAGATATCCAAAATGCGGGTCCAGCTTCCTTGTAGGCTTCGACTGGGCTTCAATCGGTGCAAATATGAAAGCCCTACGACACCACAAATTTTCGCTCAAATTTCGAAAAAATACCATGGACTATAGTCCATGGTTTTTTCAGGCGACAAAAATTCATGTCGATATTTCACCCAAATTATTTTTTAGAACCCTCAAACGCCTTGCAGTGATGTCAGTGGACTAGAAAAATCCGTCACTTTCCACGCTATTAATGTGTCTATATTGCAAAATATAATAATGGTGGCTAAACATTGTATAGATTTTTAACCCTTTAAAAAAGTCAGACACCTGATAGATATCCAAAATGCGGGTCCAGCTTCCTTGTAGGCTTCGACTGGGCTTCAATCGGTGCAAATATGAAAGCCCTACGACACCACAAATTTTCGCTCAAATTTCGAAAAATACCATGGACTATAATCCATGGTTTTTTCAGGCGACAAAAAATTCATGTCGATATTTCACCCAAATTATTTTTTAGAACCCTCAAACGCCTTGCAGTGATGTCAGTGGACTAGAAAAATCCGTCACTTTCCACGCTATTAATGTGTCTATATTGCAAAATATAATAATGGTGGCTAAACATTGTATAGATTTTTAACCCTTTAAAAAAGTCAGACACCTGATAGATATCCAAAATGCGGGTCCAGCTTCCTTGTAGGCTTCGACTGGGCTTCAATCGGTGCAAATATGAAAGCCCTACGACACCACAAATTTTCGCTCAAATTTCGAAAAATACCATGGACTATATATAGTCCATGGTTTTTTCGGCGACAAAAATTCATGTCGATATTTCACCCAAATTATTTTTAGAACCCTCAAACGCCTTGCAGTGATGTCAGTGGACTAGAAAAAATCCGTCACTTTCCACGCTATTAATGTGTCTATATTGCAAAATATAATAATGGTGGCTAAACATTGTATAGATTTTTAACCCTTTAAAAAGTCAGACACCTGATAGATATCCAAAATGCGGGTCCAGCTTCCTTGTAGGCTTCGACTGGGCTTCAATCGGTGCAAATATGAAAGCCCTACGACACCACAAATTTTCGCTCAAATTTCGAAAAAATACCATGGACTATAGTCCATGGTTTTTTCGGGCGACAAAAATTCATGTCGATATTTCACCCAAATTATTTTTAGAACCCTCAAACGCCTTGCAGTGATGTCAGTGGACTAGAAAAATCCGTCACTTTCCACGCTATTAATGTGTCTATATTGCAAAAATATAATAATGGTGGCTAAACATTGTATAGATTTTTAACCCTTTAAAAAGTCAGACACCTGATAGATATCCAAAATGCGGGTCCAGCTTCCTTGTAGGCTTCGACTGGGCTTCAATCGGTGCAAATATGAAAGCCCTACGACACCACAAATTTTCGCTCAAATTTCGAAAAAATACCATGGACTATAGTCCATGGTTTTTTCAGGCGACAAAAATTCATGTCGATATTTCACCCAAATTATTTTTAGAACCTCAAACGCCTTGCAGTGATGTCAGTGGACTAGAAAAATCCGTCACTTTCCACGCTATTAATGTGTCTATATTGCAAAATATAATAATGGTGGCTAAACATTGTATAGATTTTTAACCCTTTAAAAAAGTCAGACACCTGATAGATATCCAAAATGCGGGTCCAGCTTCCTTGTAGGCTTCGACTGGGCTTCAATCGGTGCAAATATGAAAGCCCTACGACACCACAAATTTTCGCTCAAATTTCGAAAAAATACCATGGACTATAGTCCATGGTTTTTTTTCGGGCGACCCAAAAATTCATGTCGATATTTCACCCAAATTATTTTTTAGAACCCTCAAACGCCTTGCAGTGATGTCAGTGGACTAGAAAAATCCGTCACTTTCCACGCTATTAATGTGTCTATATTGCAAAATATAATAATGGTGGCTAAACATTGTATAGATTTTTAACCCTTTAAAAAAAGTCAGACACCTGATAGATATCCAAAATGCGGGTCCAGCTTCCTTGTAGGCTTCGACTGGGCTTCAATCGGTGCAAATATGAAAGCCCTACGACACCACAAATTTTCGCTCAAATTTCGAAAAAATACCATGGACTATAGTCCATGGTTTTTTTTCGGGCGACCCAAAAATTCATGTCGATATTTCACCCAAATTATTTTTTAGAACCCTCAAACGCCTTGCAGTGATGTCAGTGGACTAGAAAAATCCGTCACTTTCCACGCTATTAATGTGTCTATATTGCAAAATATAATAATGGTGGCTAAACATTGTATAGATTTTTAACCCTTTAAAAAAGTCAGACACCTGATAGATATCCAAAATGCGGGTCCAGCTTCCTTGTAGGCTTCGACTGGGCTTCAATCGGTGCAAATATGAAAGCCCTACGACACCACAAATTTTCGCTCAAATTTCGAAAAATACCATGGACTATAGTCCATGGTTTTTTCGGGCGACAAAAATTCATGTCGATATTTCACCCAAATTATTTTTAGAACCCTCAAACGCCTTGCAGTGATGTCAGTGGACTAGAAAAATCCGTCACTTTCCACGCTATTAATGTGTCTATATTGCAAAATATAATAATGGTGGCTAAACATTGTATAGATTTTTAACCCTTTAAAAAGTCAGACACCTGATAGATATCCAAAATGCGGGTCCAGCTTCCTTGTAGGCATCGACTGGGCTTCAATCGGTGCAAATATGAAAGCCCTACGACACCACAAATTTTCGCTCAAATTTCGAAAAAATACCCTGGACTAGTCCATGTTTTTTTTTCGGGCGACCCAAAAATTCATGTCGATATTTCACCCAAATTTCTCTTTAGAACCTTCAAACACCTTGCAGTGATGTCAGTGGACTAGAAAAATCCGTCACTTTACAACCTATTAATGTGTCTATATTGCAAAATATAATAATGGTGGCTATACATTGTATAGATTTTTAACCCTTTAAAAAAGTCAGACACCTGATAGATATCCAAAATGCGGGTCCAGATTCCTTGTAGGCATCGACTGGGCTTCAATCGGTGCAAATATGAAAGCCCTACGACACCACAAATTTTCGCTCAAATTTCCAAAAAATACCATGGTTTTTTTTCGGGCGACCCAAAAATTCATGTCGATATTTCACCCAAATTTCTCTTTAGAACCCTCAAACGCCTTGCAGTGATGTCAGTGGACTAGAAAAATCCGTCACTTTCCACGCTATTAATGTGTCTATATTGCAAAATATAATAATGGTGGCTAAACATTGTATAGATTTTTAACCCTTTAAAAAAGTCAGACACCTGATAGATATCCAAAATGCGGGTTCAGCTTCCTTGTAGGCATCGACTGGGCTTCAATCGGTGCAAATATGAAAGCCCTACGACACCACAAATTTTCGCTCAAATTTCCCAAAAATACCATGGACTATAGTCCATGGTTTTTTTTTCGGGCGACCCAAAAATTCATGTCGATATTTCACCCAAATTTCTCTTTAGAGCCCTCAAACGCCTTGCAGTGATGTCAGTGGACTAGAAAAATCCGACACTTTCCACGCTATTAATGTGTCTATATTGCAAAATATAATAATGGTGGCTATACATTGTATAGATTTTTAACCCTTTAAAAAAGTCAGACACCTGATAGATATCCAAAATGTGTGAATGGCTATCACTTTTGACAGGCAAGTGAAGAGGCTGTAGTATCATTAGCGTCGCCACGGGGGGGGGGGCAAATGAGGGGCAACAGCCCCCCAACCTGCCCCAGAATACCTACCAGATTCGCGCAAATCCGGTGAGATAGTTTTCTGTGGAGGGGTGGGTAAGAAATCTGACACTATTATTATTATTATTATTATTATTATTATTATTATTATTATTATTATTATTATTATTATTATTATTATCTACGACAATTTATATAGCGCAGTAGCATAACTGGAGCTAAAGTCAACAGCGCTTTACAAAGGAGTCACTTATAAGAGATGTTAAATAAGTGTGTCTTTAGGAGCTTCTCAAAACAGCCAACGGACTTCGCATTAATAACATCGCTTGGCAACGAGTTCCACAGGGCTGGGTTTCCCCGCGTGACTGATCTGTCACCGAACACGGCAGTCTTCGAAGGCGGAGGGACGATCAAAAATGTCCGACTACTGGATCGAAGACACTCTAGCCCCTTTTGCCCCCAACCAAAAATTCCTGGCGATGCCACTGCCCCGTCCATGGGGCCCGTTCCCTCCACTTGTTGTGCCTATATGCTCAATTATCTATTTTAATATACGAATTTCTGTTCATTTAAATTCTTTTACACACTGTTACTATTAGAAATAGAAACATTAATTTAAATATGTTCTTTTTAAATGAATTCTTGTCGTCTCTTAGACAAGTTGCGTCGCTCTCTAGTGGCCGATCTCTGACTCCCACTGCGTCTGATGTAAATTGGCGCTTTGTCAGGAATTGATATAGCGCCTGAAACTTCTTTCCGTTTCGCAGTGTCGCTGCGTCAAACAAATAGCAAAGCATAGACAGTATGCGCATACTCGTATGGCGACCAAACTCGGGTGTTGAATCCATCTTCAATGAACTATTAAATAAGGTGACGACGATGTACAAGACAGAAAAAGAAGTGAACCAGAGACAGTTAAACACAAGCGCATAGACCTATAGTCAGAAAGAGTTAGACAGAGTTATAGGCCTAGAGAGACAAAGGCAAAATCTGTTTTCCGCTAAATAGTTGGGGCTAATGAACGCAATACAACACAATTAGGCCTATAGACAAAGGATTACGAATATATATATATATATATATATATATATATATATATATATATATATGTATGTATATATCGGGGCCTAGGCCTATGCTTTTCCATGAACTTTTCCAGACCTCGAACCTCGAACCGGATGAGAGTTAGCCACACAATTTCTTAATGTCTTCAGGCACTTTTTTCATAAGTCCTTCAGGAATAAAGTACTGAGGCCTATATATATATATATATATATATATATATATATATATATATATATATATATATAGAGAGAGAGAGAGAGAGAGAGAGAGAGAGAGAGAGAGAGAGACAGACAGACAGACAGACAGACAGAGAGACAGACAGACAGACAGACAGACAGACAGACAGACAGATGCAGAGAGTCGGAGAAAGAGCTTAATAATAAAAATAATAACGTAATTTCAAGTGACTTATGAGCTCGGCCAAGAGACAGCCTCTGTAAAACAGACAGACGGACAGACAGACAGAGACAAGCAGGCAGCTGGCCAGTATCGTATAATAGGCTACCTACCGATGAGAGTCACTTGGTACGGTTCGTCTCCGGGACTCGGCCTGAACACGCTCCGTCTGATCCGGAGTCGACCACCGGGCGATCCCCTGCCCTTGGCGGCGGCCACGGCGTCCGAGGTCCAGTTGATCCGGCGAACGACGTTCTGCGGACAGAGCGGATGCAGCGCCCAGTCGTAGGCGACCGGATCCGGCTCCGCGTCCGCGCAGACGGCGTTCAGGACGAGGTCCGAGCCCGGGTCCAGGTGGAACCCGCAGTTGGAGGAGCAGCGGATGGTCAGCGGATTGACCGGACGGGTGACGATGACCGTCCGCGACGCAACGGCTCGGCGTCGGGGGCCCTTGGCCAGGGTCACCTGAACGGTGACGAACGTCGGTAGTCGGGCGTAGTTGAGGCGTTTCACGTCCAGGTAGAAGAAGCCCTCCCCCTCCCCCGTCGCCGCCGCCGCCGATTTCTGCTTTCGCCCGTTGCCATAGCAACCAGAGTCGCCTAAAACGCACGAAGACGAACGACACAAACAAAAAATCTACAACAATTCCATGGAAATGCAAATTTCTGTATAGGTCTATAGGGCCTACGTCTGGTTTCATCAATAATCGATCAATCAATATACTTCTATAGCGCCACTGTCATAATGCACAGGGCATCATCCGATGCAGGGACACCAAATCCAAAATGAATAAGAGCCAGGTCAGCAGTGGCGGCTCTAGGATTTGGCAAGTGAGGGGGCCGTTGGGATGGCAACTTCTTATCATGGGGGGCAACCATATGTTGTTTAATGTATGTAGCATTAAGTATAGGGTCCCAACTGGGGGGCACTGGGGGCAGGCTCTCAATAGGGGAGTACGGGTCCCCCCTGCCCCCCCTTCCCGGTGGAGCCGCCACTGCAGGTCAGGCCGGAAATATCCGTAAGAAACAGTGGGGGAGCAATCCAAGGGGGTAGACTATATGTCATTCTCAAATTGGCGTCTTAATAGCATGGAATGGTCAGTCGCTCTGTCGGTCTGGTCACCCGTGTTCGAACCTGAGAGTGGATCTGTCAGATCGGTTGAGAGCGGAGATGTCTCGTCTTCCAGCATACAGTACCATTCGTACCGGAAGCCGAGTCGATTGAGGTCACGTGGCTCGTCTACGTCATCGTCGGCTTCGGCTTTTGTTACAAGCGACGTCTCGGAATCTGCGAATAGATAGATAGATAGATAGATAGATAGATAGATAGATAGATAGATAGATAGATAGATAGTTAGATAGATAGATGGATAGATCATAGATAGATAGATAGATAGTGTGAGAGAAAGAGATCACAACGCAGCAATGCTTTTACAGTGGCGTTATAGAAGCTATTGATCCGAACTGATCGATAATCTGCGGTTACCTGTAGTGACGACTGGACTACCGATGATCTTCACCGTCAGCGGTGACGTCATGATTGACACGAAGGCGTGACCGACAAATTCGCGGTCACCTTTGACCACCTGGGTTGTGACAACACAAAACTTAACTGTAGCATAGGCCTATAGGAAATTAATAACTGTTAGACTGTTTCCCTCCATTTTCCGGTTATTGTCATGCTCCAGGTCTTCCTTCCTCATATTGGACACATAATGAGGCAGGAAGGCAGGCTTGGAACAATTGGCAATAACCGGAAAAGTGGAGGGAAAAAGAGCCAGAGGAAGGCAGAGAAACACCTGTGTAGACTGCCTACGTGAAGGAATTGCATGAGGGACAAAAGAATAACATCGAATTAACCCCTTAACCGTGTATTTAACTGTAACTCAATGTAAAATGGACGGATATATCCGGGATCCCCAGTTAAGGGGTTAATAAGAGGATGTCAAGGTCGAACAAAGTGGAAATCCAAAATGCACAGCACCGACAGAAGAAGACTGTAAATGCAATACGCAAACTAATAATAATAATAATAATAATAATAATAATAATAATAATAATAATAATAATAATAATAATAATAAGATTTAAAGTGTTTAGAGTCTAAGTCAACCGCATAATAGCATCGCTTCTAACCTACACAGCAAGACCACAATGCGAATGAATGGATAGGTGAAACGTAGTAGTTTTCATACAGAAGAGACCCTACTGAACCACTCTAAGCCTTGATATTACTACTACTACTACTACTACTACTACTACTACTACTACTACTACTACTACTACTACTACTACTACTACTACTACTACTACTACTACTATTACTACTACTACTACTACTACTACTACTACTACTACTACTATTATTATTATTATTATTATTATTATTATTATTATTATTACTACTACTACTACTACTACTACTACTACTACTACTACTACTACTACTATTATTATTATTATTATTATTATTATTACTACTACTACTACTACTACTACTACTACTACTACTACTACCACTACTACTACTATTATTATTATTATTATTATTATTATTATTACTACTACTACTACTACTACTACTACTACTACTACTACTACTACTACTACTACTACTACTACTACTACAATACTACCTTTGCTTGAATTTTGTAAGTTCCGTAGTCCAATGTGTATTGCGAAATGCGTATAACATTCGCGCGAACGAAAACGTTTGGAATCCAGATTTCCAGGACGCTGTCTTTTTCCGTCTCCGGCAACCGGAACCACTTCCACTGCACTTTTCCCTCCTCCTCCTCCTCGTCCTCCTCCTCCTTCTCCTTCACCAGCAGCAGTCCTTCGTTGTCGTTAACGACGTGCGCCTCCAGCTGGAAGGAATCGTTACGGAAGAACTTGGCCGGACTCGTGCTCCGCGTTCCACCTCCGGCTACGACCACGACCGGGCCGGAGCTGACGGGGTTAAAGGTCGGCGGAGGCGAGAGCGCCCGGGCGAACGGGGCTGAAGAAGGGCGAATTTCGGGACGGTGTTCCGTCGTCACGTGACCGGAAGTTATCATTGCGGGCCGAGGGTCTGCGATCGTTATGGCAAACGGACCGAAATCCATCGGGACGTGGAACTTGGTGGACGCCGTGATTTTAACCGAATAATTCACGGGAGTCGATGCGGCGGTATAAGTGTGGGCTGCGTACGCTAACGTTGCGTTGATTTCGGGCTCGCTGTAGTTCGAAAGAAGCGACGTCCCTAAACCACTCCGAGAGAAGTTCATCTCGGCGATCCGGGCAAGGACCTCATCATTACGAGGCAGGATCGCCATCGCCTGCCGTCCGGACCCGTCCCCAAAGTCCACCTGGAGCGTTAGATCCGGAACGCTCGCGTTGCTGACGAAAAGAAAGTGAATAACTTCGTTCGCCGTCGTCGGTTGGCTGACAAAAACCTTCCAAAAGCCGAATGTTTCATTTAGTTTTGGACGCACAAGGACGTCCAGTGAGACGTTTATCTTCAGTTTCTGGTCACTTGGTCCCAGGGCTTCAATCCATCCGAAAATCGAGAACATCGCGTGCTTTTTCCCGGGTGTTTCATACACATGTTCCACGACTGCACCGGAAAAGTTAGAGCTTCCGGAAGCTAGAAACTCGTCAACGACGGCAGTATTGGATTCCTGGCCGGCGTATTGACGCGAATGTATCCATGCTGGAATGGAGATTGGTTTTCCGACGAGGATCATCTCAACGGGCGTACCGTCGCCAAAATCCAGCTCATAAGCGGCAGCCGCGTTGTTCTGGGCGTTTTCGATCGTAATGAGAAAGGTGACGTTCAGGCCCGCGTAGGCCGGGGTCCGGACGAAAACCAGGACACGGCCCAGGACCTCGGACAGAGTGGGACGCAGCCTAACCGATGCCGCGGTACTCACGTCTAGTCCGTCGTACGTACCGTTCAGTTCCCCGCGTACCGTGAACGTGACGTTGTACGTACCGGTATCGGAGTACACGTGCTCGACGACGCCGCCGATGAAGGACTCGTCGGCGATATGGACGCGGAAAATCTGGTCGACCTTCGTGGGGTCAAGGTCGAGGGTGAAGTAACGTCCTTGGCGCACCCAGGGGGGCACGGTGGCGTATCCGGTGACGGACAGGTCCGAGTCCCCCCGAGTCCCGTCTCCGTAGTCCACGGACACGTTAAGACCGTCGCAAAAGTCGCCGAACCGGTAGAGTAAGTAAGTAGTTTCGTTGGCGTAGTTGTCGGCGCTGCTGAGCAGAACTATCGTCTCCAGGAGATCCGCCATCGTTCGTCGCTTCTCGATGACGTCGACGACGTTTTCCAGGCAGAGATCGGCGACCATTTCCGCCGCTTCCACGCGTCCGGAGACCCTGATCCGGACCTTGTAGCGTCCGGTCGCGTTAAAGACGTGCGCGAAAAGACTTCCGTTGTATGTTCCACTCTCGGACAGGACGCGCTCAGGAAGAACACCGCTCGTCTCCACCCCGTGCGGTTTGTAGTGCTTCCTCTGCACCCAGTCGGGCAGCGGCGAGACTTTTCGCACCGGGTGGCTGGTGAAGTTCACGTCTTGCGACGGCGATCCGTCTCCGAAATCCAGGTCGTATCTGAGAGAGTCCAAGTGGTTCCTTACGAGAAAGAGGAACTCCACACCCCTTCCAACGTACGCCGGGGTGCGGCTTATGAACAACAGCGGCCCGGTCATGTCCTCGACGGTAGGAATGACGCTCAAAGCGATGGACCTGACGACAACGTCATGCTCACCGACAATCGGCAGAAACCCCGACACCGTCAAGTTAACCAGGTACGTGCCCAGCGAATCGAACCTGTGCGTGACATTCCCTCCCCAGTAGCCTCTACTGTCAGTAAGCACGCGTTCGAACTTGAACTCCCCTCTCCCGTCTTCCACCGGGGTCCTTCCAGGTTCCACCGCTACCATATCGGTGCCATTCAACCACTCCGGCGAAAGACGCTCCGTGTTGTTCCCCGCCGCCTCGAAATCGATCTGATACGACAGACCCGACTGCCGTCTGCCGACCAAGTAGACGAACCACTGCAGCTGGCCCCTGTAGACGGGTCGACAGGACGCAAGCAGGGTCCCGTTCAGGACTTCCTCCAGGGTCGGTCGGCGCCGAACGACGATCCGGACCGTCTTCGTCCAGGAGCTGGTCGCCGTTCTGTCGGACTTCATCCGACCGGAGACCCTCAGGGTGACCGCCAAGGACCCGGCTGCTGCTGCTGCTGCTTCTTCTTCTTCGCGGTAGACGTGGGTCAGGGTCCGTCGGTACAGGCCCTGCTGCGCCGCCTCGTCGGCCCCCGCGGGGACCGATCGGGCCCCGTCCGCGGGGCCGGCGGTCATCCACCGGGGAAGGGTCTCGTTGCGGGTGAAGTTGTCCAGCCGCTCCGTTCCGCCGTCGCCGAGGTCGACCTCGAAGCGAAGGTCACGCGGGTCAAAGGTTCCCGCTACGACCAGAAACTCGACCGCTTCGTTGACGTAAACGTCACCGTCAGGTGCGAAGATGTTCAGGTGTGGAAGGAGGTCGCCGATGGAACGAACACAATGGTCGTCCGAATTAATTCCAGTCGCCACTACAGAACATCATCATCTTCATCATCATCATCATCATCATCATCATCGTCGTCGTCGTCGTCGTCGTCATCATCATCGTCATCATCATCGTCTTCTATAGCGCCAGTTTAGCTATGTCCTTGACATACGCATTCAAACCATTTATTTTGCAATGCAATGTTTGATTGGCAAAGGGTTTGTAGGTAGGAAAGATTTTTCTTCAACCCTCCACTCCCTCCGCCCACCTCCTACTGGGGGTCTAAAATTCTGGTCTGGAAATAGTCCGACCCCAGCTGCTTTAAAAAAACTGGAATGCAACATTCAGTTATTGTTCAACAAGGAATTCGGATTGGGAGCGGTTGTTGGAAGTCCCCCCCCCCCCAATTCTGTAATCCTGGCTACGCCACTGCCTGTCACTTACCAAAGGATCTGTAGCACGCAGGTTGACGTCTGGTGTCGTGACAGCAACGGCAGTCAAGACACGTGTCCCTATCCACAAAATTGTCTCCGCACTGGGTGACATTTTCCCTTTCGTGTTCACCGACAAAGCAGTAATTCGCACCTAATCAGGGCAAGTACATATACCAGCCGTCAAAACCAAGTTCTTTTAATTATAATATTATCAAACAAGGCAACCGAAGAAATTGACGTTAAAACGTTTGCAAAGTAAAATGATTTTAACAGGCTACATCACCAGGGATTTCCACTACATAACTCCAAATCAAAGACCCTAGAGGCCAGATTGCCCCCCACGTGCCCCACCAAGTAGGCCTATTTATGACGTGCCTGATTCGAGATTTATTCACCCATTAGAGCAGGGTTTCCCAAACATTTTGGAACTGCGGCCCACTTCAGCGATTTTGAAACGTGCCGCGACACAAATCAAGCATGTAATATTTTTAAAATGCATTTGGCCATCTGGCGAACGTTAGTTGAGAAGAATCTCCTGTGTTTTGAATAAATGGCAGAACAAAATCTCTGATTCAATTCGAATGAAAATATGGCAAATATTTTAGGCAGAATTATTCATATTTTTGCCAAATAGGACAAAATGAGAAAAATAGATGCTGAAATTTTTTGAAAATTATCTTTTTTAAAATTTTGTCAGGAACATACCTTTGTTACGCGTCTTTAAAATCCTATGAGTAGGGCGAAATCGCTTAACCGTACGGTTTCAAGCCAGTAAAGAACCTAAGATACTCTATTGTTAGTGGAGTTTCAGAGCAAAATGGTCGCAACACGCGTTATTGCGAAATAAAATTAAATTTTAAAAGTACTATTGATCATTTTGGAAATACGATGACTTAGGCGGCTTTGTAATATCCCACGAGTGGGTCACGACCCTGCAAACTTATTGACAACTAGGCCTATAACTGGATAAAACACTAATCATTTTAATATAAGCCGTGCATGGATGATTTCAGGCATAGAAATTTCTTATGCCTAAAACCTAAGCCTATACTTACAACTGTCAAGGCTTGTGACATTATGGTATTGGTCAGAAAATGGCACTTCTGAATCTAATTTCGTGCTACCCCGCGACCCATTAGACTGAGCCCTGCGACCCCACAGTTTGGGAAACACTGCATTAGAGAACTGAAGGCTTACCTGGCCAGTGGCGTAGCGAGGGGGTGCGTTGGGGGGCGAACCGCCCCGGGCTGCACTTGCTCGCTCTAGGGGCGGAATTTTCGAGAAAATCCTTCTTTTGCTTATGAAAATTTTAGTAAGTTGCGATAAATTTTGTTTCCCTTGTGCCTGTCAAGAGCTTTAGCAAGCTGAAATAAGGTTTTTTGCTTGTCAATAATTTTAGGAAGTTGAGATATTTTTACTTTTTTGCTCGTCAAGAATTTAACGAAGAGGCGACACTTTTTTCGACCCGGGCGGCACTTTGCCTCGCTACGCCACTGTACCTGGTTGAGGTTTGAACCAAGACTGACGTTTTAATACGTTAACCAGTTGGACTATCTTGACCCGCCGACTGGATTCGAACCCGCGACCTCTTGGGTTAGCGTCAACGCCTTACCCACTAGACTATAATTGACGCCTCTATAATATATAGGCTACTGTATTTGCCCCATATTTCACAGAAATCAATTTGGACGCTAAAAAACAGGCCTAAAATTAATTAGATCTCCCTCCATCCCTCCTCCCAGCCTCCGTCCCTCTCTCTCTGCCTCTACCTCTGTCTGCCTCTGCCTGTCTCTCTCTGCCTCTGTCTGTCTCTGTCTCGCTCTCTCTCCAGGTGCGTAGCCAGGAATTTGACTGGGGGAGGGGGTATAAATCTGTAAAACGTTGATAATTTCTAAAAACACATTAAAAACTTTAAGGTAGCCTGATTTTGGAGGGGGCTATATATACACACCGATATAGATTAAAATTATGTATATACCGATATAACCCACCCCCCTCCCGTCGCTACGCCCCTGTCTGTCTCCCATTAAGTGTCTGAAACCTGAGTCGCGCTTCAGCTTCAGGTTCAGTCTTCTGTTGCCGTTTTCTATGACGATGTTCCTGACCGCGACCAACGGTTCCCCAGTGGGATCCCCATCTGGCCGGGTGTCCCCTTCCGTCGTCGGTGGGAACGGAGAAGACGGAGGAGGAGGAGCAGCGGGCGAATAGGCGACGATGACGGTCTCTGGTCCGCCGTAGAAACCGCCCCTGACGGTCAGGTTCGTCGCCGTCCAGTCGATCCAGAAGCGAGAGTAGTCGTAGCAGAAGACCAGCTTATCCGTCGTTTTTCTCCGGTCGACGCACGAGTCTCGACTCAAACAGTGTCTGAAAATGTTCCCGACCGAAAGAAGAAAAAACACAGACGCTCTGCTGAAGATCTTGTAAAACCAGTAGATTTTGTAGGCAAACAGTACACATGGGATCATAGAACCACCCTCACTGATCAGTGGCGGCTCCACATGGGGGCCCGTGTCCTCTATTGAATGCCTGGCCCTTCAGTGGCCCCCTGTTGGGACCCTATGCTTACTACTACATACCTATCAACAAATGATTGGTCCAAATCTTGGAAGCGCCACTGTCTCTTAAATTGATCTCTTAAAATTAAATTGACCCGATACAGTAGAACTTCGTTGTAACGCACTTAGCGAGTCTGTAAAAGTAGGCTGCGTTATATCCAATACTGATTATACTGTAGCACATCACGCGGGACCGTAGGCCTACATTGTCGTAGTTTATATAGGCCTAACCTAACCAAGTATACGTTATATATGACCGAGTCCGTTATTACGAAGTTCTGTTATACTTTAGAGTTGGCCTATTAGAATCGGCGCTATAGAAGCTCATATGCCCCCATAATGCCCTCCGTAAATTGCATTTATAGTCAACCACTGTATTTGCCTGATAAAATAATAATCTTTCGTCTCAATTTTCTCTCGAAATTCATCACTCTTGACTCGAGTATCAACACTAAAAATCGAAAGTGTTTCCAGCACTCTGAAATTACTGTGCGCTTTAGAAGCTGAAAATGTTAATTGATCTGTGTGTGTGTGTGTGTGCGTGTGCGTATTCGTCGGTGCCGACTTAGAACCAAATAAAAAATCCAAAGGAAAAACGATGCTGCATTTTTGCTCTCACATTCCCCCTTCCTCGCCGGAGGGAAAGACGTTGCCCCTCCCCACCCCCCAGCCCGCCCCCAGTCACCTGACTGTAAGGCCAGGAGAGCTGCTGTCGTCGCCGAATAGCAGTTGGGTGTAGTTGGAGAAGAGATCGGGGGCGCGGAGGAGACTGAGCCGGAGTTCGCCGCACCCTTCGAGGATGAACTCGAACGAGGACAGGGCTCCGGTGTCGACGGCGTAGAAACCCCCGCCGGCCGACCACCCGGCGATCATCTCCAGGTTCAAGACTGTGTCGTCCCCTGAAAAAACAACAACTGCGCCCAACTAGAATCGGCGTAACCACTGGGGAGGGGGGCCGGCCCCTATTCTGGGAGGGACCGATTGTGGAACCTGTGCAAAACCGTTCAGATATGGTGGTAGGTAGCATGCTAGTGAAGAAAAATTAGAGAATACACAAATGCCTATATTAGGGCTAATCTAATATATTAGGCCCTGCTTGCATATAACACAAGTCTGTAAAATCCACAAAAACGGCCGGACAAACGGGTGAAAGTCTATGGTGGATAAGTGTTTGAGCAAAACAGTAGTACATCTATTAAACATGTTTATTTAAATTATTATTATTATTATTATTAATTATTATTATTATTATTATTATTATTATTATTAAAGAGCATGCGGTTAGCACATTCGTCCAGGGCGCCCATCCCCTCTGGCTACTGGAAGCAGCTTCCCACTTCCCTGTGCTACTCTAACGTCACACCAAAAACTCAGAGGGGAGTTTGTTCCATAGCTTTTTAGGAAGCATTTGCTTCCTTCCCCCATCTGTGGGCGCCCCTGCATTAGTCCGAAATCATTACTAGGCTTACTTACTATTAGCCCCCCGCTAGCGAAAACGAACCAAACATTTAACGAAACAGCAACATACCTCTTGCAATTATGAAAATATGCGAAAAGAAAACGAAAATAAATATAGGATCTGTCCTCGATTCTGACCAAAACATTGCCCCGCAGTCAGATTTGAACCAATGACCAAACCGCCATTTCAGACGCTATTGACAGTGACGTTTTACCGACATTCGCTATTGTTGTTTTCAGCGATTGTTAGCGTTTAATTAAGGTCACGTGACAGTGTGCGTCATCAAAGGTCACCCTAGTCACCCTTTGGTAGCAAATGACGCGATAATTTTAATGTATGAAGCCTGCTTTGTTCAGAACAGCAGACATACACAGAACATAAGAAAAACGCGGAAGTCATGAAGGAGATAGAGGAAGACAAGAAGCCTGATTGATACAATCCGGAAAAGGCAGAGAAATTGGATGGGACATGTCCTCAGGCATGACTCCCTACTAAGAACAATAATCGAAGGAAAAGTGGAGGGAAAGAGAGTGAGAGGTAGACTGAGAAAGATGATGTTGGAGTGAATGATGGATCAAGGATACCAAGAACTCAAAGACGAAGCAAGCAATCGATCGGAGTGGGAGAACTGGATACCTGGACCTGTCGAAAGACAGAAACACTGATGATGATGGTGATGATGATGATGAGGCTACTCAACAACTATCAAAACAATCTTATCGAAGTCATTGTATTTCAAAAACACCACTCGAGCCTGCAAAAGTGAAGGCAAGAATATTGCATTATCAAATATTTAACAAATATATTGAAAAACCGACCAATCGTGTCAAGGCATCTCAAGTATACTGAGAATAATATTCGGACAAAACCGTTCTTTAAGTTCTATTTTTGGTGAAACTGTAACAGTGGCGTAGCCAGGATTTTCCGAAGGGGGGGTTGGTTTTGACTTTTGGCCGTAACCAACTTTCGAAAAATCTCAACAAGCAAAAAAATGTCATCCTATGTATATCTATCCTGTCTTTCCTTCTAAAATTTTTCCTTTCAGATGCTGACAAGCAAACAAACAGGTAGTCACGCCAATGATGTTTTAAAAATTTTGGTCAGCAGCCACAGGGGGGTTTTGACCCTCAAAACCACGTCCGAAAGTTTAAAATGCATGGAAACACATTCAAAATATTTTTTTCGGCGCCAAAGAGGGGTTTTTAAGCCCCCCAAACCCCCCTTGGCTACGCCACTGAACTGTAACAACAGTCTACCTTAGAATAACAGTATCAACAAATGTTCATCGTCTTTTTATCAGAAGTAACACAAGTACCATCTCCACAACAAAAACCTCTGAAACTACAAGTTGATTACACATGCAAACTAAGTTATACATCGTCCAGTACAGCATACCTTTACTATAATACTACATACTAGAAAGTACTTTACATTTCAAACAGTAATTTTACATTTTCTTTTCTATGCATAACATTTCTTCGACTCTAAAAAGCTTCTACAGACAAACCCCATTATCACAAAACTGGTTACGATGTCAATTTGTATATAACTAACATTGTTTCCAGGCTCCAAACAGCATAACTGCATTAAAAGAGGTTTGTTAAGACTGAAGTCTGGAGTCCAGTATAATTGATCTGTCCTGTACCTGTATATGGGATTAGACACCTGAGAGAAACTCACAAAACCTCAATTTGTGTAGTAACTCATATGCCAGAGCCAAAAGTGAAAAGATAAAATGCATTATAAATTTAATTACATTTTTAAAAAGCTCAAGTTAATTAATGTAAATACCTGTTTCAAAATGCACTCAGATAACGCTAACAACAAACACGTGCACCATTTCAACTGCTTAACCCTTGCACTGCTATTTTCGTAATATAAACTTCACAGCGGCGGTATCCACCCTGGTGTAGCCAAATAAACACTGGACTGGAGCATAAGGCGTCCACAGAATGTCAAAATGTATTCAAATGGACCGCCTATTGGCACCTGAAAGTATTCAAAAATAACTCGTCTGAAAAATTTGAAGAAAAAACCAAGGGGTGGAGCAAACACCCGTAGCAATGCAAGGGTTAACCAATTTTTCTCAACAACGAGAAACCACTGTAATTATAGCATCGTTGGCATTGCTAGGCACAGTTCTGGGATGGCTACTCCCACAGAATTCTAAACACCACCCTCAAAATCATGCGACTTCTTCCTCCTGTGCATAACAATACAGTAGAACTTTGTTATATCGAACTCGCTTATAGCGAAATCCCGTTTATATCAAAGTTTGAGTGCCGGTCTCGCCAAAACAGTGTTAATGATACAGGAATTAGATATATCGAACCTCGGATATATCGAAGTATTTATCATGGTCCCTTGAATTTCGATATAACAAGGTTCTACTGTACTAAAAAGTAGAACATGTGGGGCCTTAGACCCATTTCATAATTCCAAGCAACCCTACTGCATGATTCATGCCTGAAAGTACACCTGTCATCATAGGCTAATTCTAATGCACATATACAGGGTATACTGTAGTAACCAATCACCACCACCCATAGTTTCAATCAGATGGCATGTCTAGTGTACGTCGAATCACTCTAAGCTGGCGGAGATGATAGAAGCAACTGCGACAAAGTGAGTTAATATGATGCATAAAGGTTAACTCATAGAATCAAGAATTATACCAAGATCACGGACAGAAGAGGAGAAGAGGAGAAAGAGAGGTCACAGGTAAGTATATATATATATATATATATATATATATATATATACACACACACACACACACACACACACACATACATATATATATATATATATATAAAGTGTATTCCACTACAAAAGGCTTCTAAAAAATACAGTCAAGAATAACTGATGACTGCTAATAATGGCACTTCTACTTATGTCACAGGATTTACTCTGGTTAAATGTCAATTCTGAATTACATCATAGTAACTAGGATATGAATTTAACTGGATCACGTGATTCAGTCATCCATTTCAGCAGTGAAGAAAAACACATAATATGAAGACTTGGACATTCTATTAAAGCCAGCCAGCTCTACTAATATGAACCTGTCAAAGCAACAAACACAAATACAACTTTTCTAGAAATATTTTGCTAAAAATAAAATCCCATACAACCCAGAAGACGTAACTGTGTGGCGTTGGGCTCGATGCATTTTGCTAAACGTTGACAAAGACAAAATATGAAATAAAACTTTTGAAAAAGATGAGGATATGTGGCAAACTTGATACTTGGTGGTTATCCATTCAAGTGCCCATCCAAGATGGGAACAAATCCAATATTCCACGCCTTATCCAAGACTATGAATGAATTTCATGCTAACATAGAATTGCTAATTCAATCTTCCAACATTCATGATTGGAGCATCTTGTGAAAACAAAGAAACTATTCCCTACCAAAATAAACGTTGTAAGAACACCACAAAATCAAATTTTGAAATCAATGCAACCATTAAGCAAATCAACCGCAGGCTGTATTTTTAAATCACACTAAATCAGAAGAAGACTAAAGTGCAATCGGAAAAATTTCAGATTTCCCGACCACAAGACGTTTATTTCTGCGTAACGGATTTCCATCTTTGCCAAACGCCCAGAATATTGCAAAGAGATCGATAGTACCGCAGGCAGAAAAAAGACACGCTCGAAGAAAGAAAAGAAACCAAATTCGAATCGATGACCTCGCCCGCCGTCGACAGCTATTCGTGAGCGGGGATCGTCGCCAGGGCTTCCATCGCGGAGCGGTCGAGGCTGATGCTCGGAGGCCGAGGCCGGTGGGTGTTGACGGCCTTGACATTCAGCGGGATGAACTCGACCTTGCATCCGTACGCCACTGGGGTCAGCTTGATGACCGTGTGCAATGGGACTTCGAGATAGGGCAGGTTCTCCTGCTCCTTGTCCAAGAAGTACGCGAGGAGACACCGGCCGACCGCCTGGTGGCAGACGACCATCACGTTCTCCTGCCTTTCCAGCTCCATGATCACCGGCTCCAGGCGGGCGACGAGGTCCTGGTAGCTCTCGCCACCCGGGTAGCGGTAGTGGTACTTGTCGGCGTCTCTCATGGCGAACTCCTCCGGGTACTGCTCGTGTATCTCCTCGTACGTCATTCCCTTCGCAGACGCCGGCGTCGATCTCGTTCAGCGCCTTCCAGTGCTCCTTGACCGCGGTCATCGCGGCCGCGGTCTGGATCGTCCGCTTCATCAGGCTCGTCCAGACCCTCAAGTGCGGAATGTTCTCGCCCTCGACGTACCGCGTCAGAGCCTCGGCGAACTTTCGTCCGTTGGCCGACAGGTCGCCGTCGCCGCCGATCCGCCCGCAGAGGTTCATGTCGGACTCTCCGTGCCGCGTCAGATATATGGTCCGCGGCAGGACGTGGATGTTCATCAGGTAGTAGACCACGCGGCTCTCAATGTGGCCTTGAACCTTATTCACCAGATACCGTTCGCCCTGGTCGATGATCTTGATGTACGAGAGTTCGCGGTCGAGCGTCTCGTCCAGCGTCTCGTAGTCGATCTCGTAGTGCTTGATGCGGTTCTTGAAGTCCTCGATCGCCTTGTCGCGGTCCATGTTCTCGTAATCAGGACTCGAGATCTTGACTTCGCGGATGTTGGCCTCGACGATGCTATGGTCCTGGCAGTACGACTCGACGAAGAACGTCTTGAAGTTGTGCTCCAAGAGGTAGTCGCGAATCTTCTTCCTCGAAGACCGTCTGGCGTTCGTGGCGTCGTAGACGCCGACCTCTCCGCTCTTTTCCAGCCACTGGCACATGTCCTCGAGGGCGTCCGTGGCGCACTTCTCACGGATGGCGAGTGCCTCGTGATTGTCCGGGTTGAAGAACTCGGCGATGCTCTTGTAGCTCGTGGCCGCTCTTCGCCTGTACTCTCCGACGTTGAACACCTTCGTTTCAATTCCGATCCAGTTAAGATATCGCGTCAGCTTCTTCGCCATGTACGTCTTCCCGCGTGCCGGAAGGCCGACCATGATTATGGCGCAGTGCGCGATCGCCACGTTTTCTATGTTGGCGAGCTGAGGCGCGTTTCGAGTTGTTTGACTTTTCGGCATTTTGAAGGATAAGCTCTTGCTTCAATGTACTATGAGCAACTGATCATTATACCTACCATAAACAAAACCCACAAACTGAATTCAGATCCACTTGAAATATAGTGCAACCAGCCAATCACCAGAACAACCAGCACAGTGCCATCAATTAAACATTTCACAACTAAAAGCACTCATTTTCACTTCATTTTACGTCACAATTATTCTAAACTCACAAGTTATCAGTCAGCATTGATATAAGCTATCATCATCATCATCATCATCATCATCATCATCATCATCGTCGTCGTCGTCGTCGTCATCATCATCATCATCATCATCATAGTTGCTTTCTGCCAGCTCATTAGCGGCAATAGCTAGACACAAAACTTTTCCATTTATCTTTTTCCGTTGTTAATCTCATGAATTCCATCTATTATTGTCATTTTGATATCTTTCAAAGTCTTCTTTGATGTTATATCTGTGCACTTTTTCCTGGTCTTCCTCTTCCTCTGTTGCCTTCTTTGTATGTGTAGAGTGCTTTATATGGGAGTCTGTTGCTTTCCATTCTATAAGCTATAGCTACACAAAATAGTCAAGTAGCAATAACAGTATAAAATAGTAATACAGTAGTATATTAAAAATAAACGCATTGTCCGCTGTAAATGAATACCATTTCAATATCCTCAATTGATACAATCAAACCAATAAAACTCATAGCCTCCATGTTGTCTTATTCACATATATTTAAACAGGGAATACTTTAAATTCACTTTGTCACATTGGGACCGGCTATCTTGTAAGTGCCTGCACAGATAAAGGTACTTATCTGGTATATAGATAGATATACTGTAGATAAGCAGTTTACCTGTATTCAGATCGTCAGGAATATTAAAAGCTGTTATACTAATCTAACACCCTAACTTGCTGCACATTTATTTCAGTCACAAACTTACTAAAGGTTTAGATAACAATGACCTTCAATCCGAATATTAGGCTACATAATAAATTCTGCTGTGCAGTTTTAAGTCTTAATTAATAATACATTGAATCAAATACAAATACCGGCTTTTGTGATTAAAGTATATTCTCAGTGAAGGCAAGTACAAGCCCCCTCATTTCAGTAATTAATCTTCCTCTCTTTCATTAGTATCTCTCTATTTTCTTAAGCACAGCTGATAACAGACTCCACTGCCAAAGTACACATAGGTCAGACCAGCAAACAACATCTAGCCTAAAGCACACACACACACACACACAAACACACACACGAGCATCAAAGTCCAGAGCCTTCAGTCTTGTTGACTGAAAAGCTGATTGGCCAAAGCTGAAACGAAAAGGAAGAATTTTTAACAAGAACTGGCGATTATAAATTATGCTTCCTGGTGCAACAATAACAAATAACAAAATCAATGCTTTAAAATTCATAACTGACTGAAAGAGATAAAGAATGTTTAACAAGAACTGGCAATATGGCCTCCTGGTGCAATAACAAATCAATGCCTGAAAATTCATATGAAATTCATATCAATGCCTGAAAGAAAATTCATATCTGACTCACATTTATGACATCAAGACTAAGTACACAAAAAACCAAACAACAACAGGCACATAGATAAGATAAGGCCAATTGAAAACTGCTAAAATTAATATATTCTTTTTGTCACACAGGATATTTTACACATGTATAAAATGCATGTCAGGCCCACAGAGAGATTTGTTGAAATTCTAAAAGTTGGCTCCAAGAAGGATGAAAAGTAATGAGTTCAGACATCTTAAGAGCAGAAGAAAACACTTAACCAAGAGCTCATGCAGTGCAGAATCAATTCAGAAATATATTTACATCCTTGGTGGTTATAAATGCCACTGCACAGCTAATGATGCGATGATCAAAGCACTTCTGTCGAAATACGAGCTCGACTGTATAATTGACTCAACAGACCAAACTACACTATATGGACTTCTGCTTAGAAATACAGTGAAACCTGCTTAATTGCATAGGTGCCATGCAAGCCTTGCTTATGCGATTAACTGGGCTATGCGAATAGCCGGGACGTCTGATAATTAATTGTATGCACAAATCACTGGTTCATGTCATTTTTATGTTGTTATGTGATTATGCGGGTTATGCAATTAAGCGGTATGTGATTAAGTGGGATCCACTGTACTCAGTTTTCAACCAGAACATTCACTCATAATACATCTGGTCCAACCCATAATTCAGTAATTTACCTGATCTAACTTAGACCCATTATACATCTGGTCAAACTTATATCCATAATTCATCTGGCATGACAGGCATGACTGCTAATGATGAAAATTTGTCATTAAATACAAATATAAAATTGTCATTTACCACAGCAGCAAAATAATTATGGAATACTGATGAAGGCTATAACTGTGAGAACATGAATTCATTAGAAAAACACATGACTCAATAGTACCAGGAAAGAGTATCGCTGAAAGAATCATGGTCCAACATTTACCGGTAATAAACTGTCTTTTGAATATAAGGACAGTGAATATAATGGCACATGGTTAGGGTTGCCAAGTCCTTGTCTCCAAAATACCGGACACCAGTGTAGGTGGCAAAAAATAACCCTAACCCTAACTCTAACCCTAATCCAACGATTTAAAATTTGAATAGTTCTAGTCTGCATCACTGATTCAATGCTTCCTCAAACCATTGTAAGTAAGTAGGTAAAATATCTTGAATTTCTATATTATATATTCTAAGTAAGTAAAGTAAAATCTCGAGGATTTCTATAGCGCCTTGGAAAGCAGCACAACAGTAGCTGCTTATTCTTAGGTGCTCAGCCTCTCTTAAAATACATATGGGAAAGGTGAAAGATCAGCCAGGCAATAGTCAATATCCGAAGGGCAGTGAGGCTAGGTTGTTACAGCTATGGAGGAAATGATTTCAGAAAAAGGAAGGATTTAAGTTTAGACCTGAAGACAGGAGGAGATAATGCAGGAATTATAGGAAATGAGGATTCAGAATTTATTGTTTGAACGTGTCCAAGTTCTACAGAGTACAGACTACAGTTGAAATAGCTATATCCGAAGTTTAGTGGTCAGCCGGGCGAAGTCAAATCCAGAAATCAGATTGTACTAGACTGAGAGTGACTTATTTGCTGTAGTTTTGTAGTTTGCAAGAAAATACCGGGCACATTCATGTCCGGTATTGCCTCCATTTTTTCACCGAACAAATTACCTAAATACCGGACAGTCCGGTCAAATACCGGACACCTGGCAACTCTACGTGACATGGTCATTAAGATAACACAGAGCAACAGTAAAGAAGCAGGGTCGTCATGAAGGCACCCTAGAGATATGAGGCCATAACGATGACATAGTTGCATTATATCAGAAAATTACTGTAAGGGCACGTGGTCGTTATGACGCGATGAGGACAAGAGGATCAAAATGGCACGGTGTCACTGCGAGGACAGTCGACCGCCATAAGGCCACGGGGTCCACTGCAAGTTCAAGAGGCCCCGTCATTACGGACAGAAGTCCACTATAAGGACATTGAAGATTATGCAAATGATGGGGGTGGTGACCTCTCCCATCACACTCCGACGATTACAACACACCCGATCTACTTTAAATCTCAAGAAAATCAGTAAAAAATATTAAATTAACGCACTAATATATTTTATTCGATTAAATTTAATCGAATTTGAGAAATTTGTGAAAATAAAGGCCGTGAACTTAGCGATTACCTGTGCATTCAACCGCAGCAGCATCAACGAATAGTATTGAAGTAGTAATAGAGAAGTCCGCTTCGTTGTAAACAATTTGTCTGCACGGCCGCCATTTTCGTTCTTTTAATATTTCTTTGGCTCGCACGGACAACGTTTTTCTCGTTTATCGCTAGAGAATAAGGAAATTAGGAATAAATAAATAAAAAAGTAAATAAAATCTTGTGGATTTATATAGCGCTTTGGTAGTAGTACAACAATGGAAATACTGCGTATCTTCATAATATGATGTTGACTATTGCCTGGCTGATAACATACCTTCCCCATAGGTATTTTAAGAGAGGCTGAGCGCCTAAGAATAAGCAGCTACTGTTGTGCTGGCTCGAAGGCGCTATAGAAATCCACGAGATTTTACTTTACTTACTTTACTTAATATGCACTCAATGGTTTTTCATTACATAGATTTTTCGTGGATGACGTCACTATTGTTCAGAAAGGAAGTTGATCGTCAGCCATAGACCAAGTCAAATCGCTAATTTGCAATTCAGATAAACATTAGTTGAGCTACATTCGTTTTTGTGAACCTATTTTGCACATCTGCGTTTTTCTGGGCGGAGGGGCGGGGAGTTAAGGACACAATTTCGATTTTTCAAAATGTTGACTGTTCGGACTCCATGAGGTCACCATAACAGACCAATGGGAAAGTAGAATAACAAGTTTCCCAGTTTTCAAAGCTAATAGGTCTCTTTGTAGGCAGTGGCGTAGCCAGGAATATGATTTGGGAGGGTATAAATGTTGGGAGATATAAACTTTCACTATAAACCAAATAAACTACATATAACCACATATAAATCACCTAACAAACTTTAAGGTATACTGATTTTTTGGGGTATATATACCGATATACTCCCCCCCGTCGCTACGTCCCTGTTAGTAGGCCTAGTATTCCTATATAAATCACGATAATTAGGGTTTAAGAAGTTAACTAGGCCTATAGCTCTGGGACATTTCGTTGGAAGCTCATGTTTAGTCAGTAGGCCTAATATTAAACTTCACCACGGGCGCCCACACACAGGGACAGGGGGGGGGTCAAGTCTATTTTTGTAACTATGTTAAATTTGGCTTTTAACCACTAATAACCGCGACCATTGTGTTTTGCCCTCCCCTGGAAAATTTCTGTGGCGCCTAATGAAATCCACTCCACACTTCACCCACGCGTGTGAATGGCTAGCACTTTTGACAGAGAAGTGAAGAGCACCTGCTAATCAAGTTTTTTTCAAAAATTAGGGCACTATCTCTTGTAGGTCAAAAGTGCTTGGCATTCAGAATTTTGCCTGTGGTATTCTCTAATACAGTATAGCCTTGCTCTGTAATTAGATAGCAGAGATATGACGCCGTTTTTCTCTACACAACGAAATTCCACAGTAAAAAATCATCACAATAATATTATTTAGAGCTCCTATTACTGAGTCCGGTGCGATTGTTCTGTTTGCTTGCTGTATCCGTCGTTTCGCACGGAGTAGAAGAAGATGGAATCTGAAAACGGTCTGTTCGAAGAAGTGGCGACACCTTCCGACGACGACGCCGTTAACGACGGTTCCGCGGAAATGTCCACGGAATGGAAACGTTCCCTCGGCGGAGAATGTCTGCGGTCAAGAACGGCTCCAGAGCTGTACAGAGGATGTCCGCTGCGGCGCGAAGTCGTGAGACCGCGGTCGGAATCGGGGTCCCCGGTTGAAAAGAACGGGGGCTCGATGGGCTCGATGGGCCCCGCTCCCCTGAGGTTCCTGAGGTACTCGAGTCGACGGAGAATCTCCTCTCTCTGGCGCTGCGTTCGGCGGATGTCTATCTCGATGTCCTCAACGGTTCGTTTTTTTAGGAACGACAGGTACTCGCCGTATTCGTGAATGACGACGGGACTACTGACGCAATCGTCTTCCGCTATGACGTAATAGGAGGAGGAGGAGGAGGAGGAGGAGTGCTGATCTTCGTTTGTCGACTTCTTCACTTCCGCCTTCGCGTTTCTCGGTCGCGGCGATCGGCTGCTTCTATAATTATCGGCGACCAACTCGAACCTGTCGTTTGCTACTTCGTCGACCGTTGGGCGGATGACGTCATCACATGTCGTCATGACGTCACGCGTTTTGAAATCTGAATGCTTTGAGTCTACAGCGACGTCCGCCGGGTCGGTGCCATTACAGGCGTTCGACTTTCCTTGACTGCTGGAAGGCGCTTCGACGACGATGTCCGCCTGTTCCTTCTTCGTCCCGCCGTGCCACTCTCTTGGATCGTCGGCAAAGACGCTGTCAAGCCGGTCATCCGTGTTATCTGCGGCATCCGGTTGACGGGCATTTCCGGTCTGTCGTTGAATAATTTCGATTTTCTCCATTTCCGGTTCGATTTCGAAAAAAGAAGAGTTTGTCTGAGGACAGAACGGTGGGTCAGTCGCGGACGACGAAAGGTCGTAGAGGTCAGAGGGGTCAACGGGTGCAGGTCTTTTTTCGGATTCGGTCGATTTTTGGACGATGGGCTGACGTGCCGTGGACGCGCTCGCGCTTCGGTTTCTGTAAAGATACAAGGACAACGTCGGCTTTCTACCGAGGATTTCCGGTTTAACGGTGGTCACGTGATCCGAACGACGCTGTTCGCTCTTAACGTCGCCAGATGTCGCCGCTGGCAAGATTTCGCCGTGAAGAGGAGAAAGAAGAGTAGTAGACGCAGCAGCAGTAGTAGTAGTAGTAGTAGTAGGAGGAGGAGGAGGAGGAGGAGGAGGAGGAGGAGGAGGAGAATAATAGCATCATCAGTAGTAGCAATAGTAGTAGTAGTAGTAGTAGTAGTAGTAGTAGTAGTAGTAGTAGTAGTAGGAGGAGGAGGAGGAGGAGGAGGAGGAGGAGGAGGAGGAGGAGGAGGAGAGGCGGGGGGAGTGGGCCACACCAAGAAATCGCCGAAACTTTCTTCCGAATCAATATATTCGAACTCCATCTTCTTCTTCTTCTTCCCCTCCTCTTTGGATCTATTTCCGGTCGGGCCGGAGGGCTCGATGACGTCATGCTCGATCGTCGACGATTGCGCATGCGCGGCGGCGGAAGTCTCGCCGCTTCCTCTCTCGACGATGACGATTTCCTCTCGCGTCGTCAAGGTCGTGACCTTCCATTCCCTGCTCAATGACCTTCGCTTGACCACCTGAGGTTCTCCCGCCGCCAGCCGTTCGACGCTAACGGCCCCCCGCAGACTACCACCTCCCCTCCTCATAACCACTTCCGTTTCCGGTTCCGCTTCTCTTCCGGTTGCTGCTGTCGTCCGCTGCGGTTGTCTTCTCTTCACGAGAGATTCCTCGCTCCTGGATGGCTTCAGGGTCCTTTTTCCAGTAGGCCTCGAAGGTGAAGGTCGTGGTGGTGGCGGTGGTGGTGGGGGTGCTGTCCTTGGTGCAGGTGGTAGAGGTGGTAGTAACGACGATGGTGGTTGCCATGGTGATGACTGTTGCCATGGTGATGAAGGGGGAGGAGTGATGGCCTTCTGGTCTATTTTTATCTTCTCTTCTCTCTGATTCGATTTATTGTGAAGCTGAGAATTCTGCTTATTTTCCAGATTATCATCGTCGTCGGAGTCGTCGTAATCATCGTTATCATCGTCGTCGTCGTTGGTTGATGATTGTGTTAAATGAGACTTCTCGTACATTTTCTCGGCGTCAGTTTCCGGTTTTGCGGAGTCTAATTCAACTTCTCTGGAGATGTTACGCTGTCTTTCTCCACCTGCTGTTGCCTTGCCGGTTGCTACTCCCGTTTTCGCCGTTGCTTCTTCGTTTGTCGCTGTTGTCTCTGTCGGTGTTGCTGTTTTCGTTTCTGCTGCAACAGTTGCCTTTCCGTTTTCCAGTAGCGCCCTTATCGCGCTGCTCTGTTGTTGGACTAACATTTTGCTGATAGCCTCTGATTTGATTTACGTCGCGCGACCTCTGACCTTCAGAATCGTTCCTGACCTTGGGGTCAGCTACGATTGGACTGTTGTCTTTAAAAACCTCTTGCGGCGTTTCTGTTATTTCGTCCTTCTTCGTCTCCTTCTTCCTTCTTTCCTTCAGACGCGGACCCGACTGTTTTGCTTCGTCTACGCCTTCGAATTTCATCTCCGAGTCTAACAGAGCATCTTCGGTTTTCTGTCCACCATCCACGTCTTCTGCCGCCTCCCCTCTCGTTGGCGGTTTATCTGGCGCCTTCTTCGTCCGGGCAACAAGGAGCTCTGCGTCGACGACATCACGTGATTCCTTGACCTTTCCTTGACCTTGCCTCAAAGTGTCGGAAGAGTCTCCTGCGTCACTCAAGAGGAACTTACAGAGCACGTCAAGTTTCATTCCAAACAAAAGCCAAACGTCGTCGCTATTAGGCCTACCAATGATGTCTTTAACCAGACGATCTGCCTCCATCCCCTCCTCCTCCTTCTCCTTCTTCTTCACCTTCTCCTCCTCCTCCTCCACTCCCTCTTTCTCTTCCACTTTCTTCGTTTTCTTTGCCTTCCGTGCTGTCCTTTTATCTTTCTCTCTTTCTTCTTCTTCAGCCACCATCAACGGTGGTGTCAAGTCGAACGGTACTGCACTCTCCACCTCTGACCTTTGACCTCGAGACGTTGACCTTTGCTGACCTTGAGACGACGTCGTCGACCTTTTGGAAACGAGTTCTTCGTCCAGGACGGAAGTTCTCGATTCCGATCTTCTTCCGAGTTTCTTGTTCTTGTTCTTCTTCTTTTCGGTCTTCCGCTCCGGCTCCGCTTCCGGTAGATTCGAAGGACTCGAACCCTCGGCTTCGATCACGTGACCTCCGTTCTGAACGCATCCTGTTTCCGGTGCGTCGTATGCCTTCGACGATGGCGGTCGGAGTGTCTTCTCTTGTCCGTCTTCGAAGTTTCCGTCCAACTGTGACGTTGAAATCGATCTACCCTTTCCCGTCTTCTTCGACTTCTTCTTTTTGAAGTCTCTGAACTGTTTTCCAGCCTTTCCAGTCGAGTTCTTTCCTCGTTGACAGCGTCGGTTGATGCGTAGTCTTTGTTCCGGAGGTTGTCGTTGGATCGAGTGACGTCACGGCGACTGCGGCGCCCCTTGCGGCCAACTGCGGTTCCAAAGGATTCTGGGTACGTTGTCATTTGATCGATTATCACTAAAACAACAAACGCCACATAATGTTAAATAGTTATTATTATTATTATTATTATTATTATTATTATTATTATTATTATTATTATTATTATTATTATTATTATTATTAGTATTATTATTATTATTATTATTATTATTATTATTATTATTATTATTATTATTATTATTATTATTATTATTATTATTATTATTATTATTATTATTACTATTATTATTATTATTATTATTATTATTATTATTATTATTATTATTATTATTATTATTATTATTATCAGTCAGTATTAGTAGTAGTAGGTCTAATAATAAGAATAAGAATACTAGTATTAGTAGTAGTAGTAGTAGTGGTAGTGGTAGTAGTAGTAGTAGTAGTAGTAGCAGCAGTAGTAGCAGTAGCAGTAGCAGTAGTAGCAGTAGCAGCAGCAGCAGCAGCAGTAGCAGCAGCAGCAGCAGTAGTAGCAGCAGCAGCAGTAGTAGTAGTAGTAGTAGTAGTAGTAGTAGTAGTAGTAGTAGTAGTAGTAGTAGTAGTAGTAGTATAGTAGTAATAACATTAAAATAGTAGTAACAGTAAAATACTGTAACACAGTAGTACTTCGTTATGACGTACTTAGCAGGTCTGTAAAATTGAGTACTTTATATGCTAGGTATGTTATATCCGATGCCATCCAATACGGTAGCACATCACACGGGACCGTATATATATATATATATATATATATATATATATATATATATATATATATATATATATATATATATATATATATATATATATATATATATGTTCGCTCGGAGTCAAGAAGCGCAGAGGAGGGCGTTTAGAACCTGGTTGTCGCCTTGGGGCGCACTGCCGATCGTTACCAACCACCTGTATGCTCAACTTGCGGCGTTTCGATTCCGGCGCAATGAAGTTGCGACTCCACGATTTGAGATCTTGTAAGGTGATGGTCTTCAGTTCATTGATCCTCGGTACTATATATATATATATATATATATATATATATATATATATATATATATATATATAAACGGGGAAAGATTATAAGTAAACTATTCTTTGCTGAACAGACCAGAACCAACTGGAACAGTCCAACGCTGCTCTCTGTAAGTGACCATGGTCTTCTGGTCTGACCTTCGACTGTCCTTAGATATAACGAAGATGACGTCATGGAGAGAGAGAGAGAGAGAGAGAGAGAGAGAGAGAGAGAGAGAGAGAGAGAGAGATTAATCATTCGTGATGTGAGAATCTTTTTGTGGCCTTCAGCAAAATTCTATGTGTCCTTGCGAGATACAATGAAGACTCGTTTTACACTCGGGGGGAGGGGAGGGGGCTTAAAACGCGATGACTGAAGAAGCCGATCGAATGGATGGTGGTACCTATCCCAACCAATCCCACACTACAATAAAAACGGTCGCGCTGAATAACAGGTTGTCATTTTTGCCCGAAGGAAGTGTCAATCAATTTCAAACGTTAGAAATAGCATATACATGTATATACAGTAAATGCTTTATAATCATAACTGACCTACTTACACAAATCTTCTCTGAAGGAGAGAATTAATGTTCAGAATTCGAACAAATCCAAAATATTCTGGACAGCTATTCCTAAAACTTTTCGCCAATCCATGTATCCAGTGTAAATTTTGTAAATGTTACTTATATCCAATTTGCTTGGCTAACCCATCTTTAAATTTATACTACTGTAAGTTTAGGCTGTTTAGACCTATATATGCCTACACTTTAGAGTGTACTGTTGACTCGTGCAAATTTTATCACACGTTCAATGAGCAAGATATACTGATTAGACAATTTTATGCGTTGAGTTCTGTAATGAAGGCTTTTGTGTTGCAAACATTTCTGTACACAGTCCATTAGTCATAAATTATAATATATAAAAGAATAGGGGCCAGAGGGCCTACTTGTATGAAGCTGACGTATGTACAGTGTACGCATGAAGCGTCAGTAGGCTATGCATACACCGTTTTCTATACACAGTGACAAAATTCATGCGGATATGTTGAATGCAGTATTCGCCTACATACATACTGTATATTGGATTGCGAATTGTTTTTTTAAAATAGCGTCGAATTGAATGCCTTACAAGTTTCAGCGTAGACTGGTTCCACACGCTGGTTCACTGCTATGACTCAATTAATTACTAGCCTACAGACGTTTGAAATAAACTCAACTTTAAAATTCCTAACAGGACTTAAAACCAGCAGGATACGTAGGCGTCATTTGAGTTTTTGTGCGGGGGGGCAGACAAAACCCACATTAACCCTCATAGGCCCACCGTTTTATATATCTCTACGAGTTTGTTCACAGTATCCCTTCCCCCACCCCCACCTACGGCCACTGTAAACCTGACAGTGTAGCCAAAAAGTATGAAAAATTAGATTATAAGAGGGTCTAATTCATGGGCGACCGTAGAAATTTTTCCAGGGGGGTGCAAAACAAGATCTTGTGACGAAAGAAATGAAAAAAATTCCAGGGGGTGCAAAACAAGGTTTTCTGACGAAAGAAACAGGTAATTTTGCCTTTTTCATAATTCCACAATTTTTCCAGGGGGTGCAGTTACTCAATAGTGCCCTTCACCAATACCCTGGTGTTTGCTCCTAAACAGAACACCTGTATTATCACCCACCTGCTCAAGAGAAGACCGGGCGTGAAAACTGGACAGCAGGCGACCGCTTGCTGACCAAAAGAAAAGCTCGTCCGACTGTTTGAGAAACTCGGAAGTAGAAAAACAGACGAGCGAAAACGTTTGGCAGACGACTAACATTAACATCCGATCAACTGCATCGAATAGATCAGAGCTGCTCACCAACAATTCTCTGAAACAGGTGTAGGCCTATGTCTGTCTGTCTCTCTCTGTCTCTGTCTGTCTCTCTCTCTTGAAATTTAAAAAATATATATTTATCTACTCCGCTGCTATTAGCGTCGAAATATTTCCGCACACTGGTCTAAATAGTCAATTGACCAACAGCAGCCTACCTACTGTCGGCGAAATGAATAAAATATAAAATTCCGGAGCTTATTTCAAAGTAAAGCCCGGGACAACCGACGCTAGATTTACATACTTACTATACTGCCCAAAGGCTCAAGTGTTTCTACGATGAGGAGGAGGAGGAGAAGGAGGAGCAGGAGAAGGAGGAGGCCTAGGCTTAGTTCCCTTTCAGCTGTAGACAGACATTTGGCATTTTATCCGGGTGTATGTATAAGCCTATGTTAAGCTGAAACGACGATTAAGCTCAAATCTTTCAGTCATTTCAGCCGCAGTTGAAAATCGGTTATTAAGTGGTCTTCTTCTGAAGTGTGTTTGATGAGACGAAAGTTCACAAAAAACTTAGAGGCGCTTTATCAATCGTGCGTGCTTATGTCCGTCTCTCTCTCTCTCTCTCTCTCTCTCTCTCTCTCTCTCTCTCTCTCTCTCTCTCTCTCTCTCTCTCTCTCTCTCTCAGGAAAACGTTATGGAAAAATGCAGGCTATAATAACTGTGCCTTCACAAGGACTCTTATGCTAATTATTATTATAGCTATTTGTGTTTTATTGCTTGTTTTCATTATATCATATTTGGTCTTTGGTCCATTGCCTTGTTTTAACGACGGCGGCCAGTGAACCAGTGAACTGGGCCATCAAATCAGCTCACCTTGTTTGCTTTGGTAAACAACTGAACAACTGGAGGTTGGCCCTATACGTTCATTGACGTAGCCACCGGGATGGGGGACACGGCTGATCCGCCCCACCCCCTAATTCGGGAAGAAATTTGCGCAAACCGTCGAGCAGTCTGAGAGGAGTGGGGGATGGAGGGGAATGCACGAAAGATGCTAAGTGGTTGACATGACAACGTCTTTTCTTTGCTCGTCAATATTTTTGAACCCGAAAATGTCGATGAGTTGTCTCCTCCCCAATTGCGGAATCCTGGCTACGCCACTGGGTGCGTTTATCAACAGGCGTTATTCACTCAGCGTCTATGAGCAGCCAATGGGTCTATTGTCCTGTACGCAGTCGTCTGTCTTTCTTCAGAGCTTCTGATATGGCTTATACTGTGTATCGATTGTTTTTGTTTTAAATGGCCCACTGTGGTTGTGACTCCTTAGGGCCTTTTTTGACCATGTTTCCAATTGAGAGAACCCTGGGCCAAACTACGCAGATCTCCAACGAATCAAACAATGGCCCAACCTGGTGCTCGTGTTTTAAAATGCAAATTCTTACTTCGTAATAACCAGTGGCGTATTTAGGGGTACGCTACTGAGCCATAGCGTACCCCTTTGGTGGTCTTTGGTTCTTTTTTCCCTTGTCACTAGGTTTTAGAAGGGTGATTGTGTAAGTGCTGGGATTTTTTTTGGGGGGGGGATTTTGAGGTTATTTGAGGGGGGAATCTCCCCTCCTAACAGGCCAGTATAAAACACTGACTGCCTGATATAAGCAGTTTTCTCGTTCTAAGTTCCTTCAGAGGTAATGTTGTGTGTGACAACGGAGAGAAGAGAATTCGAAGGAAAAAAGACACGATGACGTCGACGTCACGGTGTCGTGACGTCATGATTTAACAAGATCTGCAAAAAAGAAAATGAATGCGTTGAATCACTGTACATACCTGTCTTCTTACTTGTTTCAATAGTTAATAGATAAATCGGATAGCAATAAGTATACGTGCATATACTGTACTGTATATAATGCTTATTGAGAGACATTACTTTTTGGGTTTGAAGCCAATTCCAAATCATATTTAGCAAACCCGTACTCGTCGCATATATTTCCAAGCATTGGCGGCTCCAGGATTTGGCAAGTGGGGAGGGGGAACGTTGGGGTAGCAACTTCTAAGCATGGGGCCAAGTTCGGTCAACCATTAGTTGATAGGTATGTAGTAGTAGGTATAGGGTCCCAACTGGGTCCACTGGGGATTGATATTCAATAGGGGGCACGCCCCCCTCCGGGCCTCACACTGGAGCCGCCACTGTTTCCAAGTAAAAGTTTGTAAATTTCTTAGGCCTTTAAATGCTGTTAAATGCCAGTGCGCATGTCCGTATCTCACCTGGATTAGATTGTTCAAGCCGAACAGGTATCCGTCCTCTTTGTTCCCGAACCTCCAATCGCTCAGGTGGTCTAGGTGCCGGCCGTCGGCAGTGGACGAGGTATTACAGAAGTCAATCAGCCAGACACCTGTTCGCTTCTCGTCGTACGCGATCAGCAGTGAACTGCCAATCAACTGGGATTTCAACCAAAAGAATATAATTGAAGATATTTTCTTAATTTTATGTAATAATTATTAGCTAATTTTTTCAAAAGATAACACCAGCTAGCACGCTTTTCTATATATGCGTATAGATTTCCCCTAGCGAGCGAGGGAGAGGGGACTCTTAATTCGTTTCATCACTCTTCTGAATTTTTGCATATCTATAGCCTACTGTAGCACTAGTTCTTGCATTGTCCAATTTCAAACAGGCCATGCTGGCCCACCCAATATTTGGCATGTGGCGACCTCCAGGGAGGGAGCCAGACCTTTCTCCCACCACAAAGGTATATCGAACAGTTTGGCGCCCATATTTTTCATGATAAATTATACCCCGTTATTCAAACTTCATTTGCTAAAAGAGAGCAAAAAACCAATGCACACTACACTTCTTACCCACTCACTCTGTTCGATGCGAAAGCTGAAGTCCCACTAATCTATCATGCGACTCCAAAGCTGTCGGGAGCGCCTCTGAGTAGAAGTATAATAAGAGGCGCTATACAAATGCTACATTACATTACGCTTCACTTGTTAGAAGTAGGCATACAAACTACATCGATAAGGCATTATCATTGTTGCCTTTTCAGTAATAAATAACTATTGATGCATACAATAGGCAGTCGGCAGTGGCGTATTTACCATTGGGCCATTTGGGCCATGGCCCCCCTTTGGTCTTGGCCTAGCCTGTCCTCAGACCCTGACAAGCAAAAAAAGGTCGTCAACTTTTTTCCAAAGTTGTAACTTGTCAGGTTGAAAGTGTCTGCTCCCCCCCTTACCAAAATTCTAAATACGCCACTGGCAGTCGACCTAACAGATTAACAGACGCCAGTAATGCAATTCCTAAATTCGCATATACGTGAATATTGGCTCAGCTACGGAGGACACGGGGGTCGATCCCCCCCCTATTTTGACTGGGGCCCCCTTAGGATATGCGTGGAAATTTGGAGAGGTAGGTAGTCTCATCGAAGGGATGTGTGAGAAACTCCTTGGCTATCTTTAAAATCTTTTCTGCTATTTGGGGACTTTTTGCCAGAAAATGTCGATGTGTCCCACCCTCCATTGCGGGGGGGAGGGGACCCTGGCCACGCCACTGAATGTGAACATCGAATTAGTGGAAACCTCGTGAGTAGGAAAGAACAAAGATCTGAGCAGCGCGTCTCGAATGAACATAAGACGTTCGATTAGGCGATCACGTGACTCCCGCCTACCTCCAAAGAATTCTACCACCCGTTCATTAACCTGTGCAGGAAAGAACCACCTTACATAAGTTACATCAGTGGTTTTCACACAGGCTTACTTAGCCTCCAGGCTTACTTAGCCTCCTAAACCACTTAAAATCACATTATTATTATTATTATTATTATTATTATTATTATTATTATTATTATTTTACACGGATAGATTTTTGACAACGACTAATGAGCGAAACCACATAATTTCGTCGCATTTTATAATTTTAAAAATCAGACTCAACGCTGAAACGTCCAAATATCGCAGCTATGTCTTAGAAACGTGTTTCACGAATTCTAAAAAACACATATCGATTATACGGAATTTTATGAATCATTGCTTAGCCTACTTACCCGTTTGGCGGAGCCACTGGGGGGGAAAGGGCCGGGCCCCCTATTGTGACTGGGGCCAGTCGTGGGGTTTGTGCAAAATCGCTGAGAAATTAGGGAGAGGATGAGATTTGAACGCGCTAAGAACTCTTTGCCGACCGGTTTTATTAGCGAAACAGTTGGTTTACCCCCACCCCCAAATTCCAGAACCCTGGCTACGCCACTGTAATTACCTGCTGCGGTGATTTGATTCGCCAGAAATTCTTTTGTGATTGTTTGTCCGATGGCAGCTGAATTTTAAAAAAAACACACAAAATAATATTAATAGTTTTATAATATGCCTATTTAATTATAGCTGTTACTGACTGTCCAATATTCTAATGCTTAACTCCGACGCAAACTGATTGCAACTCAAAAGTCAATCAATGTTTCAATCATATAGACCTGCATCGCGTCGATTCGAAAACCCAGATTTGAGGACGAGCTGAGATCTTCTCGAAGCTATAAAAAAAGTACAAATACAAAAACATCATTTTAAACATATCATCAGCGAGTAGATGACAATTTTAATGATATTGCTTAGTCCTTCAACAAGAAATTTCAAAATCTTCTATAAACTTATATTCAATAGTCCTATAGCTTAAACTTTAAACGAGACTTCAAAAGGTAAAGGTAATCCGTACTCGATCCATCCAAGTACGATCCAACTTTATCAAATATTTCGAGGCTATGACCATGGGCGTCAGGAGGGGAGTGCAAGGGGGTGCCCGGAAAAATTGTGGAGTTATGAAAAAAAGTGGTTTCTTGTTTCTTTCGTCACAAAACCTTGTTTTGCATCCCCCTGGAAATTGTTTTCATTTCTTTCGTCACAAGACCCTGTTTTGCACCCCCCTGAAATAATTTATGCGGACGCCCATGGCTATGACCCTATCCAAACTATATAATAATAAGAAGAAAAATAATTTGTTGTTATTTATTATTTATTATTATTATTATTATTATTATTATTATTATTATTATTATTATTATTATTATTATTATTATTATTATTTACCCGCATGTATCTGAGTTTCGTTGTTTGTCTGTCTCGATGTTCGTCTGCTGTTGGTTCGTTCCGGTCGACGGCGATCATCTTCTCGTAAAACTCTCTCCACTTGGTGTCGTTTGCCACTTCGCTTTCGGCGTACGTTCTAAATTGCACCAGATGCAGCGTCATCGTATGTTAAAACGGGAACGGTCAAACAGGAAGACAGGCGCAAGACGGAGCAGACAATTGTCCAAATAAATTTCCAAAGCATTCTAGAAACAGCTCAACAAATAATAATCTGCATTAAACGTCGCTACGACTGAAGACAGCGGCTAAGGCTGCCATTGAAGAGGCTACTTCCGGTCACGTGATGTTTACCTTACGCCCATCTTGATGTCCATGACTCCTGGGTTGACGAAATATTTCAGGACGTTCTCGATTTCAATGTAATCTTTTGTTTGCGCGATGTTAAGACCGAGTCCCCTCTTCAAATCCCACCGTTAACAAACTCCAAAACTGTGGCGCTACAGAAGTTCTCTAATAATATTATTAAAGATAATAATAGTAAAGATAATAATAATAATAGTAAAGATAATAATAATAGTAAAATAATAATAATAAAAGTTTAAAATAATAGTAAAGATAATAATAATAGTAAAGATAATAATAATAGTAAAGATAATAATAATAGTAAAGATAATAATAATAATAATAATAATAATAATAATAATAATAATAATAATAATAATAATAATAATAATAATAATAATAATAATAATAATAATAATAATAACAATGATTGTTGTGTTGAACATGTTTGACGGTATTAACTTCGCAACAAATAATAACTGGATCGATATACAAAGGATACGTTCTCCCTGGAATTCTCTTTCTCCGTAGAAACTGGGAACGATTGGTCTCATGACGTCATCGTTGGAAATAACTCGGTAGATGGCAGCCTCGTTACGATCCCTGTCCAGGCTCTTCTTCCAGACTCTTCCTTCGCCGACTGGAAGAAAAATTCCTACAAAATCAGAACCACAATCAGAGAATCTATAATTATATGGAGATTCGTTATGGCCACAAAAGCAGAAGATAGCCATTGGCGCATAGACGCATACCGATAACAAAATGGCAGCAATACTGAAAATGCCCAGTGTTTATTCTAGCCACCTAGACATTGGGGAGAGTTCAACATTTGGGGGCAGACATTGCCAAAATGTCAAAAAAATTTGGGGGGAGTTCAAACTTTGTGGGGGGGATTTCCCAGGGAAGGTCTAGAATAAACACTGGAAAATGCCAATCTTCTTCTACCCTGATGACCGGACACTTGAATCCACGGGTACGATGACGACAATGATGATGACGACGACGATGATGATGATGGCGACGACGGCTTGTGTTCTCCTCCCGAGTTGTTTCCATCCTCTGAATCCATCCTCTTGACAGATACAATACAAAGAATCTACAGATACAACCGAGTAGGCCTAAACTCCGTAAGCGAAGATGATTGATTGATTGATTGATTGATGATTGACTGAAAAGAGACTCGTCGGATGAATGAAAGAGAGCATCGTCTGCAATTTCTTGTCTTTTGGCTCTATACCAGTGGTTCCCAAACGGTGGTAGGCGTGCCCCTCTGGGTGCAAAATGGACTTTCAGGAGGCACGCGAAAGGCAGCGGAATTCGTTTGCATTGATGTCCGATAGAAGAAATTTCACAATATTTACAAAAGTTTTTTGAAATTGTGTTGATTTAATTTTCCTCCAAATTCAATGACGAGATATAGGTGTTTGGAATCTTCTAGCCTCTCACCCCTCCCTATAACAGACCTTTTCGACGCTTCTAACCCGTCACCCCCCCCCCCGCCCTCCTCTTTAGCCCGTCAAATTTTAATAAACTAGTGACAAGACTACAAGGCCATTTCATTGTTTTTATTTTACCAATATGCAATTTTATGATCGAATGTTTCAAGTACGCTATTTTGTTCCTAATTATTAGTAATTAATGATTAAACTCTAGTGCCTAGCCTGATTAGGTTTCAATATATTATTACTGTTTTACGATCAAGATTTAATAGGCAAGGGGATGACACTGAGAAAGAATTTCATGTAGCGCCAATGAAACGAGAATGAGGGACATCGACAAAATTAGTGACAGTTATGTCGAGTACTGAGTGTTCCCTCTATTTTTTTGTAGTCTGCAAGCGCCTGAAATTTATTGTGTGCAAAATTTTACATGGAAAGTTAACTTTTGCTGCGCGCCCGGAATTTGTCCGAAATCAACATTACTTATTTGCTAACAAGTTAATACGTCTCAGAACAATCTGGTCAACGATCCACTTTTTACAATTTTCTCCACCAGTTTAGAATATGCACACGTGCATTGGCGTTAACTTGGATGAAAATGTGGTGGGAGGGGGCACAAACTCTATATCTTCCCCTTGCAAGAATACTTAGGTCTTAAGAAATTTATATGCATGCAATTCTCCAAACGCAGCTCGTATCAAAATGACTAGTGCTTTATGAAACTTTCGTGCAATTTTAGTCTACAATAAGTTGCAGGGTCACGGCATGTTACAAGGCCTGGCCTTTTAAGTGTACTTTTAAAAATTAATTTTATTTCGCAATAACGCAAGAAAGCGTGTTGCGACCATTTTGCTCTGAAACTCCGCTAACAATAGAGTATCTTGAGTTGTTGACGATCAAGGAAAGACCTGGCGGTTAAGCGATTTTGCCATACTCATAAGATTTTTAAGACGCGTAACAAAGGTATGTTCCTGGCAAAATTTTAAAATAGATAATTTTCAAGAAATTTCAATACATATTCCACTTTTTTGTCTTATTTGGCAAAAATATTAATAATTCTGCCTAAAATATTTGCCGCATTTTTCATTCGAATTGAATCAGAGCTTTTGTTTTGCCATTTATTTTCAAAACTCAGAAGATTCCTTTCAGCCAACGTTCGCCAGATGGCGTAATGCATTTTTTTAAAAAAATATTACTTGCTATTATTAGAGTCGCAACACCTTACACGGCTAGTGGCGGCTTATTTGGAGTCTTCTAATCATGGGGGCCAACCATTTGTTGTTTAATGTATGTAGCATTAAGTATAAGGTCCCAACTGGGGCCACTGGGGCCAGGCTCTCGACCGCTGGAACTGCGCTGAAGTGGGCCACAGTTCCAAAATGTTTGGGAAACCCTGCTCTCAGTGAGTAGCGTCTTGTATCACAGGTTTTATAGACAATAAAAATTATACAATTGATTCCATGTGTGATGTGACATAAGCCAATGGGCGGAGTATTGAACAGTAGCCGAATAGATATGCAAAATGTCAGCGTGTTGACACAAATTTTCTGAAGGAAACCGCATTTTCGTTTGTCCCCAACTTCATTGTTTAACAAAATCCTATACTAGAATATTCAATACAGTCTGTCTCGATTAATCACCGCGCAGCGTTCGAAATGTGACACTTCTCACTTCCATTGCGATGTCTATTCACGGTGTAAGCTTACTTTAACTTATATGGTGCGTAGCGAGTGGAAGGGTTAAATTTACTCTGAAAATGGGGGTACGCGGGTTGTCGAAAAAGTGTCGGAAGGGGCACACCAACTAAGAAAAGGTTTATGCCTAATCCATTGCCTGTTGAGTGCATAGGAGTTTATTTCATGCTTTGTATAATTAATGTCTATTCGTACAGCACAGAGACGTATTTTCTAATCACATCCGGCGCTTTTAGTGATTATATTCATTAATATAATAATATTATTCAGTACAGTGGCGGCTTCAGAATTTGGAAAGTGAGTGGGGGAGGGGGCTGTTGGGGTGGCAACTTCTAAGCATGGGACCCAACTATTTTTCGTAAGCATGGACTAGTCTAGTTGCTCTGAATGTGCGAACTAAAGTATGGAGGGGGCATTGGATTCAACAGAAGCATTGGGCCGGGTCCCCAGCCCGGGCACACCGCCCCCCGGCCCCGAGCCCTCCTCCCCGGCTCCCCGGCTCCCCGGTGAAGCCGCCTCTGATTCAGTGGTATAAGACTCGAGATTGTTTCTATCGTCGAATCTCCGATTGAAGATTGTCCAGTGATAGGCACCGGATTCTTCGAACTTCGAAGAAAGCCGTTTAAATAGTCTCCAATTCTCTATTTCGACAATTAATTATATGCTATCGATCTTTTTGAGACGAATCCTGGGAATCTTAAAATATCAATCGAACTTCAAAAGAATGCAGTCTAGTTCGTAGGCCATAAGGCCAACATCACTTCTATGAAGAGAGAGAGAGAGAGAGAGAGAGAGAGAGAGAGAGAGAGAGAGAGAGAGAGAGAGAGAGAGAGAGAGAGAGAGAGAGAGAGAGAGAGAAAGAAAGACAGACAGACAGACAGACAGACAGATAGACAGACAGAGATAGATAGACAGACAGAGATAGAGACAGACAGAGACAGGCAACAGACAGAGAGGCAGATAGAAACGGAGGGGAGGTAATGAAAAAAATATCAACCTGATTTCCGTTCTGTTCGAATTGTTTGTCCTATTTCCTGCTTCCATCAATTTAATGTCTGTTGAAATTCAGCCTAATCGCACAAAGCGCGGGAAAAGTCCCGAAAGCAATCGCTGCGCATGCGCGCTGGCGAAATTATTGACTTCCGGTCTCCGAGGGAGGACCGAAGACACCGAAGAAACAGACAGACGACGTCGAACAAAGACAGGACAGACACCTGTTATAGGCTCCGGCTGCTCTTAAGCGGTTAACCCCTTAACCGTGTATTTAACTGTAACTCAATGTAGAATGGACGGATATATCCGGGATCCCCAGTTAAGGGGTTAAGCCGTGACCTCAGCTGTCGTTTGTTGTTGTAAACGCCGAACGAAAACTCATGAAAAACGTCGTAGCCATTAGGCCGTCATCTCCCTGCTGCCCCTCCCCACTCAACCTCTGCTACCGTCGACGACAGCTTTTAACAGCGGCCTCTGTTTGCCAGTCCTGTGGACTGTAGACGGCTTGGAACTTTGTAAAGAGAAATGTCTGCATGCCCCGCAAGCAATAGACCTAGGGACAGGCCTAAGAGATTTTAAACGAATAGGCGTCTATCAGTGTGGGCCATTTAGGGCTAAGGACTGAGCACGAAAAATTTCCTAGGCCTACAGCCGAAGCGCTCGCCGAAACACATCACGTGACAAAAGACAAAGATATTTAGAAATATATTTAAGGCCTACAACATGTATAGCCTAGGTCTATGTCGCTGACCATTCGTGTTATTTTGGTCGTGCCTGCCGTTGCCAAAGCAATCGACCATAAAGTCACAGTTTTCGAAGCATCAGCGAGCACTGGCGTAGCCGAGGGTGGCGGAGGAAGGGGATATGCGGGGTTTGCGGGGAACGGGCTTTTCTATTCTGGCTTTTAACAGGTCGTAAGATTTTTCGGGAAAACCGTTGAAAATGAAATTATTTCTGGAACTGGGGAGGTTGGCAATTCGAGCTCTATAGTAAGTATAGCGCGATCGAGGAGAAAACGTGAATTTGCGAAAATACCCCTTTTTGACGCGCTTGTTTGCTTGTCGTGAGGATAATACTAATCCAATACCTTTTACCCAATCATTGAAATGTTGATCGCCACCTAGCCAAGCTCTGCGCCACGTAATAATTAGGCCTATGACGTTAAAATCACGCAACTGTGGCCATTTGTGACGCTGTACACGTATTTTTGTGTACGCTAAAATGTACTTTAAAATTGCTGCGAACAATTGTTACCAATAGCAACGTCGTCGCACGCCCAGCCCTCTGATGCTGCAATGACTCGACTAAACCGGTTCTACGAACAATTGTTACCAATAGCAACGTTATCGTCCACCAACGCATCGCGACGTAAGGACTAAACGGTCTAAACCGTCTAGCAATGTCAACCAATCAGAACACTTGAAGGTAGCAGACATACAGATAACGATTTTAATGTTATAGAAATTATTCAATGACAAGATTATATAAGCGTGCCACGCGTCGAAGCGTTCATAAAGCCTGTTGACAAGCCAAATGCGTATTAACAAAGCATAGAATATGCATTACGGTTTTTTTTATTACACTGTTGTTGACGCACATCAAGCCGTCCACACAGTGAAGAATCGTAAGTCCGGGGAGCAAGTCAGATTAAGTGCCCCAGGTCACTACGCGGTGGTTACAAAGTCGGCTCCACTGGGGACCCCGTTTCCCTATTTAATGTCTGCCTCCCCCCAGTGGTCCTCCAAATCTTAGTGCATTCATTCTCAGAAACTAGACTTGTCCAGGTTTAAGAAAAATAATTTTTGAAAAAACTTGATTACTAGGTCCTCTTCACTTGCCTGTCAAAAGTGCTAGCCATTTACACATCTGCCAGTGTAATTCTCTGTAGTTTAAAATGTCCAATTTAAGCAATGGATAAAGCCACAGGCAAAATTCTGAATGTCAAGCACTTTTGATATAAATGAGATAGTGCCTTAATTTTTGAAAAAAACTTGATTAATAGGTGATCTTCACTTGCCAGTCAAAAGTGCTAGCCATTTACACATCTGCCAATACCATTCTCGGTAGGTTAAAAATGTCCATTTTAAGCAATGGATAAAGCCACAGGCAAATTTCTGAATGTCAAGAACTTTTTGATACAAGACATAAGGCTAATTTTTACAACAAACTTGATTACTAGGTCCTCTTGAGAATAAGCAGCTACTGTTTGTCTGTCAAAAGTGCTAGCTATTCACACGTCTGCCAATACCATTCTCAGTAGTTTACAGAGGCGGATCTAGGGGAGGACAGGGGGTTCACATGTTCCCCGGGCGCCGAGGTGAGGGGAAGAAACACGTGCGAGGACCTTTTTTGCTCGTCAGCACTATATGAAGAGAGAGTTGAAGGGCGCCGAAAACGATGTGAGGACCTTTTTTGCTTGTCAGTTGTTAGGGGCGCCAACGTACACTTTGTCCCCGGGCGCCGAATACCCTAGATCCGCCTCTGGTCTTCACACGAAGTAAAATACTAGCATGAATTTATATTTTCCAATGGGCGGGAAAATGGCACCATGGCAGAATGGTAACACGCTAGAGCGGCTAGACAGGTTCAACGAAGTACAGAGGATCTAATCCCGTTGGAGCGCCTAACGTCGACTCAGCCTTCATTCGTCAGATGGCGGTGGTAACTGCAAAGCCGCAAAGTAAACACTAAACACGCACATTCATGAGAACACTGACTTTGCATTGTGTAATTGACACCAGGCGCCTAGTTGAGGGCCTTGACACGGACATCAGCGCCGTCCTATGACCCTCGAGAGTCAGTGAAGGACTTTACTTTACTAAATTTACGTTAATATCTATTATAAATAAGTTGGCGCGATATAAACAGGTCTCCAAGTACGGCATTGCGCATGCGCTGCGGTGGTCCCGAGGGTACTTCCGGCATTCGCAGCGGATCCGCTTCGTTCTCTTATTTCGCAATTAAATGTCCTTTTAAGCGATCGGACAATGGCCGCCGTGTCAGGTGTGGCTTCATTTCAGCGTTTCCCGACCTATTTCACGATTCATCGCCTGATTTCCACGACCGTTTTCATCTCCGAACGCCCCGCTTACATTTTCAGGCTTTTTTATTATCATATACTGTGAATATGTAATTTTTAGAATTATTGTTACATAATTTGGCTATTTCGGATATATTGTCAGTTTGGTAATTGCTTGTGTTGTAACTATGAAAAAGATTTATTGAGTGTTGGGATGATTTGCTTTAGTAGTTCTGGTAGGGATTCAGAATAAAATTAGCCAGTTCAGAAAGTTCACTTCTTTGGTACTGTCTTTACTATTGGTGGCAAAGGCAGTAAGTCTCAAATACAATTCAGAGGTAAAATTAAATCGTTATAATAGAAGCCGGGACTTCTATTAGTGGATTTAGAGTAATTTGGAGATAATAATAATAATAATAATAATAATAATAATAATGTGATTTTAAGTGGTTTAGGAGGCTAAGTAAGCCTGTGTGAAACAGTAGTAACAGTACATTCTAAGTTGTTGAACACCTGCAGTCTTCATAATAGTTAATTGCATTCACATACCTCTCTAATCTCTGTCTGATACTATATGCAACTGAAGGATGTGGGTTGCCCCAGGTTGTCAAAAAGATTTAGGGCAACAAAATGTGTGATTCTACTAAAGATGTTAAGAATTGAAGACTACCATTTTTCATCATTTATTGTTTAAATTGTATAATTTAGAACAGTAATGGAGGGAAGTAGACAAAAGGAACACGAAAGAGAATGCTATTGGACTGGATGATGAAAATGGATGCACAGCCTCACAAAACCTTTTCAGAAATCCAAAAAGAGGCAAGGCACAAGAGAGGAATGGAAGCAGTAGAGCCTTGAACCTGTCTCAGGACAGAGAACCTGATGATGGTGATGATGATGGTGGTGGTGATTTGTGTAAGACAAATGGAGTTTGAACTAAAATTCCAGCAACAGGAATTATTGCATTGAAAATGACGAGACAAAAACAAGAGCCAAGGTTTCTGCACATCTTAGGTATTCAGCATACAGGGGCGCTTGAGAGATCACAAAGCAATTTGTTTAGTTTCTGAGTAAAAAGTAAAACTAGCGATGTCACACTGCTTGACATTTAAAAGAAGGTAACAAAGGTGATGCTTGTATATGCTTGTCCAGTCGAACTGTTTTCGGTATTTTTAAGAATTTATTTTTATTGCAGTACCTCGTAATTTTCGACTTTTGGACGAACTCGAAGCAGGACAAAAAGGAAGTGGAGATGGAAGCGTCAGTTGGGGCCTGGAAAAGGATGATGACATGGAGCTGACCACTTGGACTGGAATGATCCTTGGACCTCCAAGGGTCTGTAGATTCAATAGTAATAGTTATGGCCAACAGTATGATTTCCAACTATAGATGCTATATTGCTATATAGCACACACACACACATATATATATATATATTATGCTATGTAGCAATAATGTCTAGGTTGCTTTTTGATCTGCCATGATTATTTTATTCAGTGTAAGTTGCTTCTGAGGGAAGTGAATTAGCAGATGTTACATTGCATGATCTAAAAGCTTAGCGTGATATACTAGTGGTCAGTAAGATTCAGTTTGTTTCTTGGTTAGTATAAGTAGCAAATTTGGATTGGAATAATTAATAAAGAGACTGTTTATACCGCTGGATTTAGTAATTAGGGCTGTCAATTTTTTTTCAAAAATCGGCCCGGGTACCCGTCATGATTTCGGACATTCCCGGGTACCCAATGACGACCTAGTAGTAGTAATAACACAAGTTAAACTTGTCTTGTCTGTTCTTTTGCAAGTGATGCCCATGTGTTCTTAACCAGGGTGCGATTTGTAGGGAGGAAGGGGATTCCCTCCCCCATTGCTCAACTGCATCCCCCTACTGCTACATTCCCCCACCACTACATCCCCCCGCTGCTACACTTCCACAACAACTACATCCCCCCAAGCTCGACATATTCCCCACTGCTCCAGGTCACAAATCGCACCCTGTTCTTAACTGGTATTTGTCACTGGATTTTGTCAGTTAATTTCTTCTCATTCTGTCTCAGACATCGTATGAAAATCGAATCTATCAGTTGAAACTCGAGTGCGGATCTGATTATCCGGAGAAGCCTCCAAGCGTCCGATTTCTATCCAAAATTAACATGAAAGGAATTGACGCAAACGGAAGAGTGAGTCTTTCTGGCAAATAGCATAGTTTAACCCCTTAACTGGGGTTCCCGGATATATCCGTCCATTTTACATTGAGTTACAGTTAAATACACAGTTAAGGGGTTAAAATGTTGATTATATGATATACTTATGACCGTGAAGTAGCCAGGGTTAGAAGAAAGAGTTTCTATGTGACTTAAGCTGTCTTGTCCTGGATCATTCGTAGATTTAGGCTCATCCATAAAGTTTATATGCAAAGAAAGGCATATTTTAAACCTCTGCCCCATTTGCACACCGTACATATACAAAGTCTAAATCCAAACCCCTCTTGCCCCTCAGTACGTACATACTGTATGGATGGACCCTTAGACTGTATATTTAGTTAATCTTTGGCATTTTGACCCTGCTTCATATCACAACAGTTTGTTGTTATGTCGCCATTACCACTGAACTTATGAACCTAAATTTTAAATATACTATGATCCCAATAACTCCACTGGTTGGTACAAAGTTTGAAAACGTTCCTGCTTGTCAAATTAGACCGCTTTCAATACAGCTGGATTTTCCGTAGATTTTCAGATCATCGATTGCACTGGATTTGTTGTCATTTGTTGCCGCAGGTGAATGCGAAAGAGATTCAGATGCTGGCACAGTGGCACCACACCTACACCCTCTGTGCTTTGCTAAAGGAGCTGAGGCGACTGATGACGCTTAAGGAGAATTGTAAACTGTCACAGCCTCCAGAGGGCAGCACTTATAATTGATTGATCGTTGTTGTTGTGCAATTAATGTACCAACTTCCTCTTCTGGTTCTGTTTCAGTTCGTTTTTGTCACTTGGCAACATTGAAGTGTTTTCGCTATTTGATTGATTGATTGATTGAGTCTCTCGCATCTCGTCGACCGGTCGCTCAGAAAAATTCATCCGCCGCGCATCATTCGGTCACTTCTTATTAAAAACCGATTTCATTTATTATATTTATATGCGATCGTTGTTGGTTTTTATTATTATTATTATTATGCGGTTAAAATTTTGTGTGCGTACATGTTGTAATTCATAGAAGGGTCTTGAAATCAAAAAAAAACTCGATTGGTGTTACTTTGGGGGCTGTTTCCAAGTGCAGCGCCTTGACTGTGCACTGCTGCTTCTGTGATTTTCTGGTTCGATCTTAAATGAAAAAATTTCAGTTGGTGGTCTTTGTGATTATTTTAAGCATCAGTGACTATGAAAGAGTAGGAAAATAAATATTGTACAAAGTGTCTGCTCTATTGTTTTACTGATTTAAGCATACTGTATCTCCACTTCAATCCAGTCAATACTCTATAGATATTTGAAGTATTCTGTTGACTTAACTACATACACTTGTACAGTATATATATATATATATATATATATATATATATATATATATATCTGCAACAATGATTAAGAATAGTTAACAATTAATTGCTCTGTAGCAAGTTAGTATTGGAGCAATTGGCCAAATTAGCTCATAAATAAATTATGATTGTTTAAAGTATTATTTAGCTTAATATAATGCGCAATTTACTAATTGTCGTGGCTTTCTAAGAACAAAAGTAAAGTTGTTTCTTGTATAGCAGCACCTTAATGGAATAATTGTCTGGTCTATAGACATATTTCGCTCCGCGTTGAATGGCTCATCTTTTGCATTGTCTAGTCCCTCTCATTGTTGAAAAATATGTTTTAATCTTAAGCTTCTATAGCGCCACTTGATAATGCATAGAAGCAGCCGGTGGTACACCAGACCACAGTCGCACAAGATCCAGGATACCAGGCCAGAAATATGCACAATGAACAGTTATTTCACAATTGAAGTTCAAGCGACCATGGGTAGGCATACGTTGGAAACAATTTCAAACAAACGTAGAAGGCTAGCTCTATGACGGTTTCTACGGTTCATACAGGAGTTCTATGGTTAGTTATTCTATGCTTAATACGGGGGCTGTTGGAGGCCATGTGGGTCTCTGCTGTTTGTAAATAATAGTTATTGTCCCAAAGGGTTCGTCTTTATGGCTAAAGTTTTCTTTTATCTAGGCAGATTTTTCGACGGAGCCGAATCGAAGCGTATTGTCTGTTGCGGTTGTCTGTTGAGTGGACGCTGTTATTCGAGGAGGTCAGACGCTGGTTCTGCGGGTGCCGAGGTCGTAGCAAACGACATCTGGAGCCGCCAAACGAAAACCCCCCAAACTGTGATTAATAGCAGAGAGAACACACACGGCGACAGATTCCGGTGACGGTTTTACTACTACTACCACCACTGCCACTATACCGTAGATAATAACCAGGTCTCGAACATAACACCGGTTCCCCAATGCAATGCAAGCGGATGGGGGGGTAAAGTCATTTGTTTTAATTGAGGCCGAATCTCAAACATAAGCAGGGTTTCCAATACAAGTTGGGGTTTTAAAAAATGTTAATAGATAAAAGGGTGGGTGGGAGTCTTTAATAGTGGGGTTTTGTTAAAAATTCCCATTTTGTTATTCTCTGACGGTTTCAGATACATAAATGCTGATATTTAATGCAGAGTTGAGCCCTATATGGAAACGGATATATGAGTGATTTCCAATTATGTTTGGATAAAGTGCAATGAAACATTGCTACTGAAATTTTAGCAGCAATGGTGGGTGTTGGCATTGGACACAGTCATTCAGGATTTGTTTAAACATCGAGGGTTGAACATGTCTTATGGAGAATTTCTTCTTTTATTTAGTGAAATAATCGAGAAAGTTAGAAGTCAGAGCAAGAGAGAGAAGTTGGGAATGTCATTCATTGTCGGTGAGTCTCTCATCGGTGAAGCGCTCAGAAGTGGATCCCGCATAAGTGAAATTTTTTATTGCAACCAACGCAGTCTCCAAATGCTTTCTTCCGACTCTCTCCCCGACGGACAGAAAGTTCCACTGCATCGAGTTTCAACAGATTTGTTTAACAAATGCCTCAATACAAAATTACCAGCTGACGGAATTATGGGTAAGTTTCTGAACAAAACGTTAACAAGTTGGATTTTGCATCTCATTTGGTTTAATATTGATCGAGATGCGATTAAACCTTATTAATATTAATTAATTTCATTAATATTAAATCTGGTTATTAATTAATTAATTAATTTCATTAATATTAAATCTGGTTAATATTAATTAATATCACATTCATAGAATTGCTAAAATTTGTGTGATGTTATGTTGTTTCGATATTGGCTGAAGTTGAGTATATAGCATGTGACATAGAATGAGGTCAACAACTAGTTTAACGTTAAGCATACTCAATTGTATGAGTCATGTCAAGTTTCAACTCATGTTAAGCATTCCTCATATAAACAAAGAAAGTGCATACTATTTAGGAAGAAATTTACTCTTGCTTTAACCGATTAACTTTTAACTTTGGTAGCTAAAGTAAATAGATCTGTGACAATTTTATTTGCAGCGGTTATTTCTCTGCCACTGCGTAAGACACATGACACCGTGTCATGCGAGATGGTGTCAGGCAGACTTCTACCGGTAACGGTCATTTGTGACAATCTAAGAGATCCTGGGAATATGGGAATTATCATCCAATCAGCAGTGGCAACATCGTGCTCAAGAATTCTCGTTACAAAAGGTGAGTTTGTTGACTTATCGATGATTACGGTGTTTATAATTTGAAAATTACCCGTTACATGAAACTGCCATCTAAAATTAACACGTGAATAATATATACATGTTACTTACAAGCAAAAGCAGACATTGTGTGAGACAAATGCTTGAAGGTGATAGTTTCTTTCAGATATTAATTTGTTTGTGTAACATTGTTTCAATTGAATCTTATTGCTTGTAATTTTACATGAAAGATCTGTGCACTTTTAAAAGGTTGCAGCATACTTGTGTTCTTTTGAGGTTGTGTCGACGTTTGGGAACCGAAAGTCTTGCAGATGGGATGCGGTGCGCATTTCCGCGCATCGATTCAAAGCGGTCTCGACTGGCAAGAAATCGACTCGATTCTTACGCCGGAGACAAGGGTATTTTTGGCCGACAGTGCGGGTTCGAAGAGGACGTCACCGTTTTCTCACGGTGCGACCGACTCCTCTCTGCTTAACTACGACCGTGTCGATTACTGTGGCGGTCCTGTGGCGGTTGTAATTGGCGGTGAGACTGAATCAGTGAGCCAGGAGGCCTTTCGGTTCTGTCGGAGCAGACCACTGCACAGTCACAGAGTTCACATTCCGATGATGGAGTCTGTTAATAGTCTTAACTCTGCCATTGCTGGTAGCGTTATTCTGTTTGAAATCGCCAGACAGCTAAAACTGCGTCGACAGTGAGAAAAGCGCTATTCTGCCGTTCATGGTGTACCATCGTACATAGAGTTAGCCAAGCATCTGTAGTAATAAACAGATACCTGTACTGTCGAAACTGTTTGATGCAGTAGTGAAACTTTTCATCATTTGACAATTTTTCAATTTGAGCTGATGGTTAATTTTTGATTAGTAAAATTTTCAGAGGACCACGAAAACCCATCTATACAGCACTTTCATTGTCGTGGAATTTCAAAAGATTTTCAACGCTAACTTCTATCCCTGTGTTACGTTTACTAGTGTGTGAACTGTGAACATTTGTACTGCAGTAATGTAGTCTTTAAAGAAGTATTAACGAAGAATTGAAAACACTTGTTCTTTCGTTCAGTGCAGTTCTCGTGTGCTGCTCTGACCTAACATAACCATGATGTCATTTATTTTTTCTTCTTGGCTTTCTGAGACTCGGCTTTATTCTTCCCAGGTTTTGGAGAGGATTTTCCTCCCTCTGCTTTTGACTTTACTGCTGCTGCTGCTGCTGGTTTTATTGGATACTGTGGTGGTGGTCCTAAAGTACAAAGAAACAATCTTGAGTATTGCAACTACATCTCTATACATGTACATATACTGTAGTATGCAAATGTACGGTCATTAACAAGTATGCACCAGGTGTTCATGTCAACCAGTGGCATAGCCAGGGGCGTGGGTTAAACCCCCCTTGGCTGTTCGACCAAACATTTTTTTATTGCATATCAATATAGTTGTATGTGCTCATATACCTATATACTGTAATTCACATATTCAAGCAAAATAATAGTTGACCTTTTTTTGCTTGTCAGAATTTTCTGGAGTTGGGAACCATGGCAACCATAACCCCCCTTCCGAAAATCCTGGCTTCGCCACAGATGTCAACCACTGCCCGATACTAATCACAATATCGAAATTGTCCAGTTTAATAATAATAATATCGAGTCCTTGTCCAAATTTATAACTTGTAGTTCTTTTTTGATTAGTCTTGTTTTAAATTTTCTATTTTTAGCAGTCTAGAATTTCATCTGCATTAATTGTTTATTGATATTATTTAAGCAACATTCACCCCACATGCCATGGGTAGTACCCATGATCACTAGACAATGAGATTTGAACCCGTGACCCCTCGGAAGTTCACGGGTGTTGACATTATGACCCTGCAACTCCAAACTATTTTACTATTTAAATACAAGTTGAATATTTGTTACAATAATAATAATAATAATAATAATAATAATAATAATAATAATAATAACAACAACAACAGGATTAGAGTGGTTCAGTAGGAACTGCATTATGTGAGAGCCACTATGTTCCACCCATCCATTCATTCACATTATGGTCTTGCTGTGTGTTCTCATTTTTTGCCCTCTTGTCCTCTGGTAGGTTTGTTCCTGTATTTTCATTGTTTGTCTTCTTGTCTTTGAGTCTAGAAGTAACAACCAAACATTGCATTTAGGTTTTCTCACCCAACTGCTCTGGCCGCGGTATTGAATTCCTTTTCAGTTTAAACTTTATTTCATCGACCGAAGTTTCGATGTTGAATTGAATGCAGTGCGCTAGTTCCTCGATTCGAGCAGCGAGCGCTTTATCAATTATTTCTATAATCTCCTGTAAATTCATTATAATATATTGATTTAATAGTATTGCTAATTAATGCAATTATGTTAATTGATCAAGAAATATTTGACCTTTTATAACAGCGCATTTCTTCACACGTCTCAAAGCAGATTAAGATACTGTATTGCTTTTCTTTGATGCTGGAGAAAAATTGCAAAAATTTTGTAAAATTACACGAGTTTACTTGACAAATCTCCAATATTTGCAGTTATTTATTGTTTTCATTTAAGCTTATCAAAAATTCTTGTATGGAAATGGGAGTGTATTGTGTGAAAATTCAACATCTGAAATCTTGAATTCGTGTACATAGGTTGTACCTTTTGTTTTGTGTCATTTGGAAGAGTGTCCAATGCCCGATAAGCACATTCGATCTTTGCGCCGTCCTTGCACTTTACCTCTTCGAACGCCGCGTACTTTTTCTCAGCGACAAGTCCCTCCTCTATTTCGACTTCCTTCAGCTTCTGTTCGTAATTCCAAACGCTCTCCTCCTTTCCTTCGCTCAAAGGCAGAGTGTCTGGAGGAACGTTCACCGACATCTGCAGCTCGCAGGAATCTCTGTCACGCTGGCATTCCACAACGTACTGGTACAGCCTGTAGTGCTTCATAAATGTTTCGAAGATGAATTCACTGAAACACTGCAGGTTGTTCTCATCGACGCACTCTTTGAACTCTTCGCACCTCGACTGGAAGAAAAGAAGCGTGCTCGTCAAGATGTTCACTGTTGACACAAAACAAATCGTATTTTTATCATCAGCTTTAAAACCATCAAAACTCTTATCATCCTTATAAATTATATATATATATATAATTATTTGAATATGCATCTATTAACATTGCATATATATATATATATGCATCTACTATACAGCCAAAACTAAATTATTCATATACTGCCAAGTTTTGTACATGTAGATGTAATTACAAAAAGACTTACAAACCTACTAAGAGTACACAGCAAGACCATTATAAACCCTATTATTATTATTATTATTATTATTATTATTATTATTATTATTATTATTATTATTATTATTATTACTACTACTACTACTACTACTATTACTACTATGTGTACTATTGTTGTTGTTAACATAATATTAATATAAATTATATTATAAGACATGTTCAATGATTTATTATTTAGCTCACTTTTACAGGAGTGGAGTATTTCATATGACAACTGGAAAAAGTAGCAGGACTCTAGCAATGGAAACCCCTTTCGAAAACAGAACTCCAAAGTACTGTATAGAAAATCCAGCATGATCGACCTATCTAGATTATCTTTGGGGTCGATCATTTCCCAGCACATTGCATTCTGCAGGTGAATCAACCCTTCTGGCCGCTACAAATGATGACCAAATAAACAATAATGAGATAATGTTCAATACAACGTAAAATTTTCTGTCACAACAGTACAAACAGTAATGAACAACATGTGCACTGTGAGTGAATAAAGTTAAGTTGTGTGGTTTTTCTTTTCTACATTTGAAACACAAGACAAAGTGGTGCTAAATAATTTTCTGTGCAAAGGAATTTATATATACCAGTGTATATATAAATATATATAAAATTTTCTGTGCAAAGGAATTTATATATACCGGTACAGTATATATATATATATATATATATATGTATATATATATATATATGTGTGTGTGTGTGTGTGTGTGTGTGTGCATCCTATTTAAGTAAGGAAGGAAGTAAAATCTTGTAAATTTATATACCGCTCTTCGAGTAGTACAGTGGTAGCTGCTTATTATTATGCACTTAATCTTTCTTGAATTAGCCACATTGGCAAGGTGGATTGTCGGCCGGGCGAAGGTCAGTGTATCCACGAGGTGGCGGGTCGGGCTGTTATAGCTACGGAGGAAATGGCTTTTTGAATAGGAAGGGTTTAAGTTTAGACCTGAAGACTCGAGGAGATAGCGAAGGAATGGAGAGGAGAGGAGGAATCAGAGCATGGCGGAGGGAAGCTGGAATTGAGTTTCAAAGTTCCCGTGCGGCATACGAACAAGCGCGGTTGCAGATTTTGAAATTTGATTGATCTAACGGTCGTGATAGTGTGAGATGAGATGACGATCGTGTAGGTCCAGGAGGCTGAGGCGTAAAGAGTTTTCGCTATTAATAGGACTTATATAACTAAAGAGGACTAATAACAGAACGGCAAGCCAATCAGCAATTTCATTGGGTCATTTGTCAGTCAAATTATTAAATTTTAAAAATCTTTTAAAATTTAACCGATAAATTGGAGATTTCTTCAATTTCGTCGGTTGTCAAACAACACGTCGCCATCTTGATTGCTGTTGACAAGTTGTCAACGCGAGTGCTCATCGGAGCTTAATGCTCTAGCGCAGAATTTTTGCAGATGTAATGTAGCATTTGTATGGCGCTTCTTTAGTTTCTAGTAGGCAGTGCTAACTTTTTCAGTGTTGGTTCCATGTAGTTGATGCCACGTGTGGCTTTGCGCTGTGACGGAAACTCTGACGGCTCATGGAACGGCCTAAAAACGAACAAAACATTTTCTTTGTGTTTGACCCATGCTATAACTATAGTCCATAACTTGTCTGAGTTTACAGAATTAACTGCCAACAATATGCACCCATCACAATATACCGATATATATATATATATATATATATATATATATATATATATATATATATATATATATATATATATATATCAGGTCAGGTCTTCATCCTCTAGTTACAGCCATCGACTTTTCCGTGACATCTATCCATAGTTCTATGGCCTTTGCTATTTCTTTCAAGGTCATGCACACGCGGGTCACGTGGCGGTGTTTGAGCTGCCAGCGAGAGTTGTCTCTGCGTGACATTTTTCTTCTTTTTGGTTGATGTCAGCTGTCAATTTTGCTGAATCTGTGTCTACTGGACGCTTTTGATTCGAAGAGTGCGGAGGAGTGGTGGTGGCGTTTAATTTTTCGTTCGTAGTTGCGCTTTGGACCTCGTTTTGTTCTCGTTTTGATCAGGTTGTATTCAGGTGCGTGTTGACAACCACTGGATCAGTCGCTACGGTCGCTAGGCTCGGATTATTAGTTATTATTGCGCTTCTGACCTTGCTTCGTCTTTGTCCTGATTAGGTTGAATTCAGGTGCGTGTTGACTCTGGTCAGTCGCTAGGCTCGGGAGCCCTAGTTCTTACTTATTGAGCGTCGCTATGTCTGAATCATAGACTTTAATATCATTATAATAAATCTATGGTCTGAATGGCCTCATTGGTGGTAGTTTTTGTCTTTTAGTCCGGTCGATATAAATTCATTATTGTGGTATAGGTAGAAGTTGCGGTAAGTGAAGATCTGACAACTGGATCCGATTAAGGTAACATTGGAGAGTATAATGTGAAAAATCCACCGAAATCGTCTTTGGGGAGAAAAAATTATACCTGTTTTAATGGTCTGAAATTACAGTGAGCGATAATACATTAGAAATCTGTTGTGTATATAGAGGTTTACTAAATCAAAAGGTATTTTGGAAGTATTTGGATTCTTGGTGTATTATTCTATATGGCGTTAATTTATATTACTTATTGAGTTTTGAAAACATGTTTGCAAGGTTAAAATATGAAATGTGATCACTGCTGTCATGCATTTAGTAGTGCCGAGAGACATGTCAATATCGGAAACGGACCTGTTGAGAATTATGATTAGAGCCTTGCTTGCATGTCTCCTACAGGATTTGGACCTTACTGCCAATTGCAAATTAGATGAGCATGTGGTTGTCTATTACGGATTTGGGTAAATTGCTGAAACAGTGTTATTGGTGTGCAATTGTTTATGGATTACTTTTCTTACATGTGGTACTGTTTGATCTGTTTGTGGTTCAACAAGTCATATTGGTATGTAATTGCATGTATTTTTTATCGTAGCTGCTTACTTTTATTGTAAATGCATTTCAGGCATAATATACCATAATGTCAGATAACAGTTATGAGGCCACATTTGGTTCAGATACTTGTTGACACATTTTAGTCTATTCCTTGGCCAAGCTGATTTTCTCTTCTTTCTTCTGTCATTATGGCGAGGCGAGTCTGTGATCGTCACACGCTCCTGGGGATAGAAGCGGTCGGTTTATTTACGTTGTCGGCGAGTGTTCGGCGGAAGATCAATTTTGTTATGCGCTCATCGTCATTTAGGAGGCGACATGACACGGCTGTGGCCGTAGAGCAGGTCAGAAGTTTCAGAGACCCATTTTAGTGGTAGCAAACGCTCGGCCCCCGTGCAGTCGACCCTTATCTGCGACTCGTCTTGAGCGTCCGGGTCTAGTGTATCCCCGCGTTCAGCGACATGCAACCAACGCAGATCGCGTGATCAGGGGGGGGGATTGCTTAGTGTTTGGTCAATTAACAACAAAATTTACAATGTCCCCGATCTCTTTGAGGAACACAAACTAAATTTTCTGTCGCTTGTTGAAACGTGGCATGAGGATGCGAAGTCTTGGCTACAACGTTTTGGAGGCTGCGAGGGCAATACCCCAGGGGACACGACTTGACAATATCAGCTACACAAATCATGGGGGTTTTGCAATGGTTTCTAAGCCGGGTCTACAGGTTGCCAAGATTGACGCCAAATTAAATCCAACCTCATTTGAGCATCTGTGCTGCAGAGTGGGTGGTGGCTTCACCCCATTTCTGTTGGTCGTTATATATAGACCGGGCTCCCGGGGGGTTACGGAAACTTTCTTTAATGAACTGACTGTCCTCTTCGAAGTGCTAGCAACCTTCAACTGCTCGATCATGGTGGCGGGTGATTTGAATATCCGTCTAGAGCGATCCACAGATGTGAACTGCCAGAAGTTTGGCCGGCTTGCTGATCAGTTCCATTTGCTTCAACATGTCAATGAGCCAACCCACGATCGTGGTGGGTTGTTGGATGTTGTACTGACCACTCCGGAGATGGGAATTAGTGAGGTCACCGTTGCATATTCTGGCCTGTCAGATCATAAGGTCGTTCATTGGTTGTTGGCGACAGCGTGCCCTCTCCCCACATATCGGATCATCCATCGGAGGATCTGGAGTAAGTTTGATCTTGATGAGTTTACCAGGAGGCTGGAGGACTCGCAGCTTTGCAGACCAGTTGATCCGGGTATGACTGCCTCTGACCTTGCTGACAGTTTTGACCGTGAGATCTTGGCGATACTTGATCTGATCGTGCCGGAAACGGAGATGTCGGTAAGAGTTCGCCCTAGCAGACCATTCTACGATTAGGACTGTCGAAGCTCGCGGCATGAGGCTCGTCGTTTGGAGAGGAAATTTCGGAAGTCCAGAGGAACTGTTGGCGAGTCTGCTGAGCATGGTGCCTGGAGGGCTGCACAAATCCAGCAGGCGGCTAGTGAGACAGAAGGGGCGGAGCTACTGGCACGACAGGCTTGCTGGGGCTGAGGGTGATGCACGCCAGTCGTGGGAACTGCTGGACAATCTTCTTGGGAACAAATGTAATGGTCCTGGTCTCTCCTCCGGATTCTCAGCGGATGACTATCATAGTTTCTTGGACGGTAGAGTCTCGGCGGTCAGGGAGAGAACAGCCGGAGCTGACCCTGCTGGTTATGTGGCGGGTCCAGGGTGCGAGCTGACCTCACTCTCTCCACTCTCACCTGAGGATGTCATCGCTATGGTGACTAAGGCGCCAAACAAGCAGTGTGCTGCTGACCCAATGCCGATGTGGCTTTTGAAAGCAGTTATTGGGAAGCTAGCCCCGTACATTGCGGTTCTGTTGTCAGTCTCGCTGACGAGTAGTGAATTCCCTGCACGGTGGAAGAGCACAGAGGTTAGGCCACATCTCAAGCGGCAGGGTTTGGACCCGAGTGAGCCCGGCAACTTTTGCCCGGTTGCGAACCTCCCTTTTCTTGCGAAATTGTTGGAGCGGGCAGTGAACGACCAGCTTGTTGCCTATCTGATCAGGAATGGCCTTATGCCCACGGACCAGTCGGCATATCGCACTATATCACTTAATTAAGCCTAGGTTTTTGTTTTGGCTGTTTTCTTTTAAATTGTTTTCTTAGCTCGTGCGTCGCTCACGAGACGGAAGATCTCTTGCCTGTCTTCACTAAAATCCACTATTTCATATAGCGCTATAGTTATTTCATGATGATGTTACTCAAGCTAAGTTTACTCATTCTAATTCTTGGTTCATTTAGAATTGTTTCTCTCGGAAATTCACTGAGCTTAATAAAGTCTCGATTTGCTCAGCCTCAAACTAGAATTATGCGTAATATTGATGATGTGTACGCTTTTTATTTAATTCAGCCGTTTACAAATAGAGTCTCTGCAATGCTGCTACTCTCAGACCACCTTAAACTCAAAATTAAACTGAAAAAACAACATCAGTATTCTAGAAAATCACTTTCAAAATATATCTACTTTTTATTTGTTCTGCTATTGATACTCTCGGGTGATGTTGAAACTAATCCTTGCCCTTTACCGTCTACAACTTTATCATTTAAACATCTGCTCTCTAAGAAATAAATCAGCACCTCTTCATAATTTTTTGTGTAATAATCCTACTGATATACTTGCCTTAACCCCTTAACTGGGTATCCCGGATATATCCGTCCATTTTACATTGAGTTACAGTTAAATACACGGTTAAGGGGTTAAATGAGACATGGCTTAGCCCGACTGACGCCCCGGCTTTCCTAGCTGATATTACACCACCAGGTTATAAAATGTTAAGTGAGCCCAGGTCAGATAATAGAGGGAGAGGTGTTGCAATACTTTTTAAATCCCATCTTAAAATATCAAGAAAATCCCTTCCAATATCTGGTCAAAAAACATTTGAAGCAATCATGGCTGTGCTTAATGCTGGAAATAAAAACATATATTTTCTCAATGTCTATCGTCCTCCATCCTCTTCTTACTCTAGCTTTCTGGCTGAGTTTCAAACCCTACTTGAGCATTTAATCTCTCTACCTTCAGAATTAATTATCTCTGGTGATTTTAATTTTCAAATGGATACTGATTCAAACCAGGCTGCTCAGTTAAATAGCCTACTAGATTCATTTGATCTTTTTCAGCATGTGGTTTTTCCAACCCATGATAAGGGGCATATTCTTGATCTTCTCATTACCAGGTCCACCTCCAAAATTATTTCAAATGTAAGCCCAAATGAAGCATACTTATCTGATCACTTAGTTTTATCAGCCTCTATAGCATTCCCTCATAAGGAACCACCAATTTACACTAAAATTAATTTTCAACCTTGGTCCAAACTTGATATACAGGCTTTTAAACATCACATTCTATCGTCTGCATTATATATGAACCCTTCAAGCACAGTTTCTGAATTAGCGGACCAATTCTCGTCAGTATTACTCAGCGTTTTGGATAAGCTAATTCCTGAAAAAACAAAAATGGTTGCTGCTCGACCCACCAAACCTTGTTTCGATTCTAATATTGCAGATGCTAGACGCCGTCGTAGTCAGCTAGAAGGCGCTGGAAGTTTTCTTGTTTGCCCTCAGATAAGGTAAAGTTTAGGAAGCAGTGTCAGCTTGTTCGCAAACTTGTCTCTTCAGCCAAATCAACATTTCTGACAAACCCTGTCCTTGAAAATTCCTCAAATCCTTGGTCACTCTGGCAATCACTGCATAAAATCCTACACAAGGACAAGGATACGCTGTGGGTCCGTGCCAAACAACATTCATGTGTTATTATGTGCAGTATATTTTTAGTTGTGTGCAACTAAAAATATACTGCACATAATAAATAAGACAGATAGATCACCTCTCAACTGATCTCTTCAGATTAACCTTAAATACACCTTCCAAAAGTCCCATTTATGACTTAAAATCTCAACAGGTAACATCCTTATATATTATGTCCTACAAACTTAAGCACCCACCAGCCAAAAATTAAGCGTTCAATTGGTTTATTATTATTTAGTTCATATTTCAAAAATGTCCTTGATATTCATAACTGACAACTTATATAGTGCAGTATGCATGACAAAATGTCAAAATCAAGAGCACTTTATAGCAAATAAAATATCTCAACTGTACGAAATATTAAGTGTGTTTTGAATCTTCTGGCGAACATTTCAGGAGAAGCTGCTTCTGTCACGTCATCCGTCAGTGCATTCCATAGAGCCGGATTCCCACGACACCGATCTCTCCCCGAATATCGCAGTCTTGGCCGGAGGTGGTATGAACAGCCGAGCTCGGCCGCTCGATCGGAGTCGTGAACGCACTTCGGTCATCGTAGGCATGCGTATCAGCGCCGTTAGATAGTCCGGGCAGGTGGGATCACGGAGCATTCGATACGTAAGCCAGCATCGTTTGTACTTGATCCTTTGCGGAATCCGCAGCCAGTGGAGCCGGTCTCTCAGTATAGGTGTTACGTGCTTGTTCCACTTGACACCAAAGAGCACTCGAGCAAAACTGTGATTATGGTAACATTCCACTCACTCTGCTTCGTCCAAACATCGATACAGATTCCGTTTCTTCGATTTTTTCTTCAGTTTGCTTGTCTCCCTGAAGGCGAGCTTGAAAAAAAACACAACCGTCGATCTTTGCTGACAAAGTTGCCTTTTTGTACAAATTTGTACTATAAGAAAAATGCTACATAAACATAATATCATTTCTATCATTAATTTGCACAAATAGCAAGTGTCTCAAGACCAACTCAAGGCAGTTTAGCAATGTCTTGATTTATATCCATTTCTGTCTTGCAGTCTGATCCTGAGGTAACATGTCTGGCCCTGAGGTAGCATGGTAATAATAAAAGATGGGAAATTTTTTTTGGTGGCTTGCATACTTTTGGTACATCGTAATTGTCACATCAGTCTTGTAAGCTAACGATCTGATCATACAAGAGTGTCTTTATCTTGGCTTGCTACCTAGTTTCCTGGTTTTCATCAGTCTTGCTACCCCCCTACTGTCTTAGTAATGATTTTGGTCACATCGTAATATACATAAATGATGGACTTTACAGGACTGAAATGCTGCTAAAATCAATGCACACTGGCAAAGTAGATATCAAAACAGTGTTAAATGGGATACAAATTGAGAAATTATGTGCTTATAATATAATTTTTGTGTGTCAAAATATCAACAGTACCTCTGGCTGATCCTTTCCAGACACCTGACTCTCGGAGACAGAGGCTGGGGCCAGTAACTTTGTCTTTGGACTCCCTTCATGTCCACCTCTGCTCATCCCATCTGGCTTCTGAGACTTATTCCATTGAACTGTTTGATAATAGTCAGTAATTTTTGACCTAACATTTGATCCATCTTTTAGCACATCTTTTCTGTCTGCTGTGCTTTCTTCCGTGCAGCCGAACCAAACACGCCATTCTTGTGGTGGTTGCTCAAGATTTCTGAGCGGTTTCTTACTAAAGGTTGACAGAGGCTGGGGCCAGTAACTTTGTCTTTGGACTCCCTTCATGTCCACCTCTGCTCATCCCATCTGGCTTCTGAGACTTATTCCATTGAACTGTTTGATAATAGTCAGTAATTTTTGACTTAACATTTGATCCATCTTTTAGCACATCTTTTCTGTCTGCTGTGCTTTCTTCCGTGCAGCCGAACCAGACACGCCATTCTTGTGGTGGTTGCTCAAGATTTCTGAGCGGTTTCTTACTAAAGGTTGACAGAGGCTGGGGCCAGTAACTTTGTCTTTGGACTCCCTTCATGTCCACCTCTGCTCATCCCATCTGGCTTCTGAGACTTATTCCATTGAACTGTTTGATAATAGTCAGTAATTTTTGACCTAACATTTGATCCATCTTTTAGCACATCTTTTCTGTCTGCTGTGCTTTCTTCCGTGCAGCCGAACCAGACACGCCATTCTTGTGGTGGTTGCTCAAGATTTCTGAGCGGTTTCTTACTAAAGGTAGGTTCCGTACTGGAATCCAAGCATTGGGTTCCAGCGTGTTCTACACTGGCTTGACAAACTGGATTGTCCCTGAGACAAAAAAAACAACCGTCGATCTTTGCTGACAAAGTTGCCTGTTTGTGCAAATTTGTACTATGAGAAAAATGCTACATAAACATAATATCATTGTCAGCCTCGACCGGTGCTCCTGATCGCGCTGACGTATAGCAGTTGAGTCGAACTCTAACGATGACTACGACTTGTCGTATTTTCATATATTTTAATTAAATCATAAAAATATAACACCAAATTCAAGACTCCATTACAACAAAACGCATCGTCATGGCGGCTACTCTCCCGGAAGACGCTCCCTCCCTCTTTTTCTACTTCCTCCAAACTTATCCCGCTAATTTTGATTCCCGCTAAAACAAAACCCCTAAATAATTTTTATTCTTCAAAAGTCACCCTGACACCATCATCCTTTCCCAGTTTACAAATTATCGATGATATAATCATGCTCAATAAAATATAATTTGTAAACTTCTGATCCCAAGGGTAGCCTAAAACACTAAATTATACATACTATCACCTGTGACAATGCCATACTAAACAATCCAAATAACCCCTATAACATCAATAATCAAACTTAACACTCAGATTGCAAACCTGCAATCCATGTCTATCCACCTTGTAACAATCATATAATTTTAATTAAGCAAACCAATTAGGCCTATAAACTTTATGACCATTACTTAGTGTACTGATTCTTCATGAATCATGAAAATTAAATCATAAACATTACTTTATCACAAGTCTCTCACAACCTAAATTGTTAGCACATTGACTCCAGCGTCTAATACAATCATTAGAATTGTCCTTTCATATTAACCTCGATAAAGCGTCAGCAACAACATTCAATGACCCTCTCTTATATTTAACTTCAATATCAAATGACTGTAATGCAATACTCCATCTCATTAATTTGGCCGATTTAGACATAGCATTGGCCACATATTCCAATGGATTATGATCACTGTATACAATGGTATGTACACCAAAAATCCACAACTTAAATTTATTCAATGACCATATCACTGCATATGCTTCTTTTTCAATTGTAGACCATTTAATTTGAGATTCTGTCAATTTGCAACTAGCAAAAGCTACTGGTCTTTCACATCCTTGTTCACTTACTTGGGTTAAAACTGAACCAACTGCCACACCACTGCTATCACAATACAAATTAGTAACACGATTCAATTCAAAAGTTGTCAACACTTGCCTTGAACAAATTAAATCCTTCAACTGGTTAAATGCATCTTCATGCACTTTTGTCCATACAATATTCACAGGCATATGTTTACAAGTTAGATCAGTTAACGGTTTGGCAATAGCTGCAAAATTGGGTAGAAATGATCTATAGTACCCCAACATTCCTAACATCTGTTTCACCCCCTTTTTTGTTTCTGGTCTTTTCAAGCTTTTCATTGCCAAAACCTTTTCCGGATCCATCTCTATATTCCCTGAACCTACGAAATGACCCACAAATTTAACCCGAGGTTTTCCAAATTCACATTTTCTCAAATTCAAAGTTAGATTATGCTCTCTCATTTTCATAAGGAATTTTCTGACATGCTCCAAATGACTTTCCCACGACTTGAATATACAGCAATGTCATCAACATACGGTTCACAAAATGATTTCAGTGGTAATAAAATAATATCAACTGCCTTAACAAAAGTACGTCCAGAATCGACAAGTCCGAATGGTACCCGGTTCCATTCAAATACTCCAATATGCGACACAAAAGCTGTTTTCCATTTATCGCTTTCTTTAACTAAACATGACCAATAAGCGCTTCTACAATCAAATACGGATATGTATTTAGCATTAGCAATTTTATTCACAACTTCAGTTACCATTGACATCGGATAAGGTGACTGCACTGTAAATTTGTTTATGTACCTAAAATCGCAAGCCAGTCTCAAATCTCCAGTTTTCTTAACAACAACGACTAAAGGGCTCGTCATTGAACTTACTGATGGACGAATTATTCCATCATCCAACAATTGTTTCAACTGTTTTTCCACTTTTTCCCGATATGCTAAAGGAACACGATAAGCCTGAAATTGTTTTGGTACAAAATCAACTTTTAAGTTAATTTCATGTTCTACCACATGACATGTCCCAGGTTTTGAACTAAATCGATCATGAAACTCAAATAACAGCTGAGATAATTCACCTCGTTGTTTTTCGTTCAAATGACTCAATTGTTGATCATCAATTACAAATTCTTCCATCACATCATTAACAAATGGTTGTTCAACGATTTCACCAAAATCAGTATCTTCATCAATCAATGCAATGCAATTTAAAGTTCTAACATGATATTTTCTTAATTTATTAGCATGAACAATTCTTCTACCTTGATCACCTAAATCAATTAAATAGGAGTGTTTAGACCGTTTTTCTAACACTTCACAAGGCCCATGCCACCGAGAAATTAACTTGTTAGTAGACGTTGGATACAACACAATAACCATTTCACCACATTGAAATGACTTCTCCTTTGCCCTTCTATTATACTGATCAGTGTAATTCTTTTGTTGTATCTGAGCATATTGGTCTGCAAATTCCCATGTTTGGTTTAGTTTATCTTTAAGATTTTCCAAATATTGAATGGGCTTGATCCCCAATCCTGGTGGTAAATTTATCTCTTTAGCCCATATCTCTTTCAGTAGTGTAAGGGGTCCCCTTGGTATATTCCCATAAACTAATTGATATGGTGCTACCCCAGTAGTGGCATTGGGTACTTCCCTCATTGCCCACACTACAAAAGGTATGATAAGATGCCATTGCTTTGGTTTTTCACAAATAACATGCTTAATCATTTGTTTATACGTTTGGTTCCATCGTTCTACAAGTCCCGATGCTTCTGGGTGTAAGGGTGTATTAAATCTTGGACTACACCCTAGTAATTTCAAAAATTCTTGAGTCAATCTAGAAGTGAAATTAGTCCCACAATCGCTCGTGATAACAGCCGGCACGCCTACATTTACAAATAGGCCTAACAATGAATCACATACTGATTTAGCAGTCAAATTCTTAAGTAACATGATGCTAGGAAAACGTGTGCATGAATCAACCACACATAAAACGTATTTGTGTCCTGCCGATGATGCAGGTGAAATTGGGCCAATTACGTCCATCGTGAGTTTTCGAAATGGGATTTTCTCCCTCATTATAGGTGCAATTGGTACTCTGTCTGTTTTCAAAATTCTAGACCTTAGTTGACATGGTTCACATGATTTACAATAATTATATATGTCTTTCCTCATTTTTGGCCACGAAAATGATAATCTAACCCTATCCAATGTCTTTTTCAATGCTAAATGGCCCCCAAAAATCGAATCATGTGCCATATTTAACACCTTCATTCTCCTGCATGTGGGTAACACTAACTGATGAACCTTTTGTCCACAAACCATTTGGGTTTTATACAACAATTCTTTTACGATCATAAATCCTGCCCCCTTCCTCTCTGTCAGCTTCCACCAAGACTCCAATGTAGGATCTTCTTTTTGCTGTTTCCCAAATAAATCAGCATCTGCCATCATTTCTGTTACATTTAAATCCTCTATTTCTTCTTCTGGTTGTTGCATTAATATGCTTAACCCATAATCTTCATCATCATTTTCTTCTATAACTGTTTCCAGTTTTCCATTTTCATTAATACCCTCATTCTCTTCCTCTACTTCATCCATCATTACATTCCCAATTATTTCTCCCTTGACCTTGTCTTTTGCTTCCTGTGCTTGTTTCCTTGTCACCATATTCGATATCACAGGATTTATAATCGTTTGTGTTTTCTCTTGCAATTCCTTAATAATTTGTGGGTGTAATAAAAACATTTCATTATTTCCCGTGTCTTTCATGACAGCACATATCAAATTTAACCCATTTCCAATATTAACTTTACTCTGATTCAATTGAGGTTGATATTCAAGATCATCTGGCCACAATCTAATACATAAAGATACTAATTTTGTAGGAACAACATCACCAGTAACACCCTGTACATTAATGCATCCAACATATTGATTATCCAACCCTGCAATAAGTTTCTCATTAATCACAGGTATTTCGGTGCCAGAATCAATGAGGGCCTTAACTTTGATATTTTGTGCTAGGTTATTACCCACAATTTCAACATCAATATATTGCAATTCACATTTCTTAATTTTCAATTGTGAAACGTTTTATCATTATCCATATCAAATGCTTCACTTGCAACATCATCATGCAACTTACATTTCATAACATTCACTGGTTGATCAGATATATCATCCACTACAACATTATTCTCACCATGGTTATAAGATTCATTAATATTTACATTCCGTACATCATTCTGTACTGCAATGCTAACATCAGCACTATCTAAATCAATCGTGCAACGATTGACATTCAAATTTTCTTTAATGGCTCTTTTTGGACATCCGGACGAGATATGCCTCGTATCCGAACATATGTAGCAACGACGTGTTGGTTGTCCCTTGTGGAATTTGTCGGTATGTCGAGTTGATCGACAAATACGGCATCGATCCAAGTCAGTGCTCTTTGGTTCCCCTTTCACTTCTCGTCTCGGATAGTTTGTATTCGTATAGGTAGGTTGCTGAAATCTGCTCTTACCATTTTCTTTGTACTGAGATGCGTTCGATTTGTAAGACACATGTGGATTGAAACAGGTATTCGACCAGTCATGTCTGCCAATTGATTTGTCCTGGATAATTCGACCCAGACCCTGGTTCTCATGGAGATCTGCGAGATCTGCAATCTCACTCGCAGCTAATACTTCAGTTCCTTCCTTCAGGAGAATAAACTGTAGTGCATCTCGAGGTAACACCTCCTTCAACTGATCTGCAATTACGAGATCAAACAATTTCTTGTAGTCATCAGTTATGTGTTTGCTATCTACATAATATTTAAAATAATTTTTTAATCTTGAAGCGAAATTATTATATGTTTCACTACTCAATTTAGATGCAGTTAAAAATTTTCTTTTATATTCCAAAGGTGTTAAGCGAAATTCTTTCAAAATTTGATCCTTTACAGTCTGATATGAATCTAATTCTGTTGCAGTTAAACTGTTAATTGCTGTTCGGGCTTTTACCGACATTCTAGTTAACAACAATTTAACCCAAAATTCTCTTTCAGTATTAAAATTATCAAAAATTTTCTCCACTTCCTGAAAATAGACAGTGACTTCCATAGGATCCTCTGGCATGTTGGGTAATGCATGCTTCAACGTATCTCCTGCCTTCTTAAAACGAGATGCCATTGAAGACTCTCTATCTTCTTGTCTCTGCTGTCTTTGTTGTTGAGCCAGTTCTGCTGCATTTCGTTCTCTTCTTTCTACAGTTAATCTATCTTCTGATTGACTAAACAACTGCCTCCATCGTTCATCTGCCTGTTCTTTCTGAATTCTTTGCTGTTCTTCAGTCTTTTCTTCGCGAATTCTTTGTTGTTCTTTCTCTTCTTTTCTCCTTTCATCCTCCTGTTCTTTCTGAATTCTTTGCTGTTCTTCAGCCTTTTCTTCGCGAATTCTTTGTTGTTCTTTCTCTTCTTTTCTCCTTTCATCCTCCTGTTCTTTCTGAATTCTTTGTTGTTCTTTCTCTTCTTTTCTCCTTTCATCCTCCTGTTCTTTCTGAATTCTTTGTTGTTCTTTCTCTTCTTTTCTCCTTTCATCCTCCTGTTCTTTCTGAATTCTTTGCTGTTCTCTCTCTTCTTTTCTCCTTTCATCCTCTTGTTCTTTCTGAATTCTTTGCTGTTCTCTCTCTTCTTTTCTCCTTTCATCCTCTTGTTCTTTCTGAATTCTTTGCTGTTCTCTCTCTTCTTTTCTTATTTCATCTGCTTTCTCTCTCTGAATCCTTTGATCTTCCAACCACATTTGCATAAATATTGCCATCTCCGAACGACCTTCTGTAGGCGTCGATTGAATTTCTTCTTCTGGTTCCTGAAAATTTCCCTTAACCCATTCTTGTGCTACTAACTTCATGCATTCCTCCCGAGATGCTTTGTTCACAAGGTCTTCCGCCACGCCATACTTTCTTAAATAACCTTTTAACCTTTCAGTGCTCGCCTTTCGAATTTTCGTTCTATCGACCTCCGATAATTCCTCCATACCGATGAAAGTACTATTCTGAAAACTGTTTTCTCAAAATAACAAGATTGACGATACTTCTCTTCCAATGAGGGGCGTTCCACCTCCAAAGCTCGTCGAAAACTCGTGGGTGTTCTTTTTGTCTTCTGACACCAGACTGTCAGCCTCGACCGGTGCTCCTGATCGCGCTGACGTATAGCAGTTGAGTCGAACTCTAACGATGACTACGACTTGTCGTATTTTCATATATTTTAATTAAATCATAAAAATATAACACCAAATTCAAGACTCCATTACAACAAAACGCATCGTCATGGCGGCTACTCTCCCGGAAGACGCTCCCTCCCTCTTTTTCTACTTCCTCCAAACTTATCCCGCTAATTTTGATTCCCGCTAAAACAAAACCCCTAAATAATTTTTATTCTTCAAAAGTCACCCTGACAATCATTTCTATCATTAATTTGCACAAATAGCAATTGTCTCAAGACCAACTCAAGGCAGTTTAGCAATGTCTTGATTTATATCCATTTCTGTCTTGCAGTCTGGTCCTGAGGTAGCATGGTAATATTAAAAGATGGAACATTTCTTTTTGGTGGCTCGCATACTTTTGGTACATCGTTCAACTGGTTTATTATTATTAGGTTCATAATTTCAAAAATGTTCTTGATATAAAAACTGTGATTATGGGAACATTCCACTCATTCTGCTTTGTCCAAACATCGATACAGATTACGTTTCTTCGATTTTTTTCCGGTTTGCTTGTCTTCCTGCTGGCGGGCTTGAAAAAAAAACAACCGTCTATCTTTGCTGACAAAGTTGCCTTTTTGTGCAAATTTGTACTATGAGAAAAATGCTACATAAACATAATATCATTTCTATCATTAATTTGCACAAATAGCAATTGTCTCAAGACCAACTCAAGGCAGTTTAGCAATGTCGGGAAGTTAGCAGAGTGGTAACAGGGGAGAGCTGCTCATGAACTTCTGCACTTATGGTGCTTCTCTCAGTGGGGGCAGATGGCTGACTGGCTGCTACATTGCCATCAGCAAACTGAATTTCAGTTAGATATATATAGGATGGTTTCTAGCCTGGCCCAATCGACTTGAGTATAATTTTTGTGTCAAAATATCAACAGTACCTCTGGGTGATCCTTTGATGAGTCTTTGCCAGACACCTGAATCTCGGAGACTTGGACAGAGGCTGGGGCCAGTAGCTTTGTCTTTTGACTCTCTTCACTCAAATGTCCATCTCTGTTCATCCCATCTGGCTTTGGCTTCTGAGACTTTCCGTATTCAATTTCAAATTAGTGTCACGTACAGCCTTTATAGTCCCGGTAGTATCTCTTCTGTTGTCACCTCCTTTCCACCGAACAATGGTTTGATAATAGTCGGTAATTTTTGACCTAACCTTCTTTGATCCATCTTTTGTTATCATATTTTCTGTCTGCTGTATTTTCTTCTGCGCATCCGAACCAGGCATGCCATTCTAGTGTCGGTTGCTCTTGATTTCTGAGCGGTCTCTCGCTAAAGGTAGGTTCCGTACTGGAATCTAAGCGCTGGGTTCCGGCGCTTATCTCCGGCCTCTCAAATTCATCCAACATGGTTACAGGAGGTTCTTCACTGGCTTGACAAACTGGATTTGACAAACTGGATTTGTCATCCAAAGCCAAGTTCAGAGGCTAAACAATAGCCAACAGACGTTCGCTAAACTTAGTCAATGCTGTCAACGAGTCATTGAAAGACTTCAAGAAATGTTCAGCAAAATGTACAACAAATCCAGGGGCGAGCTGCTCAAGAACTTCTGCACTTATGGTGCTTCCCTCAGTGGGGGCAGATGGCTGACTGGCTGCTGCATTGCCTTCAGTAAACTGAATTTCATTTAAATCATATAGGATGGTTTCTAGCCTAGCCCAATCGACTTGAGTCTCGCCATTCTGATGTAAACTGCTCCCTTCTTGTACAGCCACATCTGCTGACCAAACAATTTTAAAACAATTACATTTCTTAATAGGCCTGAACAAAAATAACGACAGGACCAATTATATCATTGACTTCATAAATTCAAGCAAAAACAATATTGTATAATTTTTGTCAAGTCGGTCTCTCGCTAAAGGTAGGTTCCGTACTGGAATCTAAGAGCTGGGTTCCGGCGCTTATCTCCGGCCTCTCAAATTCATCCAACATGGTTACAGGAGGTTCTTCACTGGCTTGAAAAACTGGATTTGTCATCCAAAGCCAAGTTCAGAGGCTAAACAATAGCCAACAGACGTTCGCTAAACTTAGTCAATGCTGCCAACGAGTCGTTGAAAGACTTCAAGAAATGTTCAGCAAAATGTACAACAAATCCAGGGGCGAGCTGCTCAAGAACTTCTGCACTTATGGTGCTTCCTCAGTGGGGGCAGATGGCTGACTGGCTGCTGCATTGCCTTCAGTAAACTGAATTTCATTTAAATCATATAGGATGGTTTCTAGCCTGGCCCAATCGACTTGAGTCTCGCCATTCTGATGTAAACTGCTCCCTTCTTGTACAGCCACATCTGCTGACCAAACAATTTTAAAACAATTACATTTCTTAATAGGCCTGAACAAAAATAACGACAGGACCAATTATATCATTGACTTCATAAATTCAAGCAAAAACAATATTGTATAATTTTTGTCAAGTCAAGTCGGTCTCTCGCTAAAGGTAGGTTCCGTACTGGAATCTAAGCGCTGGGTTCCTGCGCTTATCTCCGGCCTTTAAAATTCATCCAACATGGTTACAGGAGGTTCTACACTGGCTTGAAAAACTGGATTTGACAAACTGAATTTGTCATCCAAAGCCAAGTTCAGAGGCTCAACAATAGCCAACAGACGTTCGATAAACATAGAGTCAATGCTGTCAATGAGTTGTTGAAAGTTTAATTTAATGTTCAGCAAAATTTACAACAAATCCAGGGGAGAACTGCTCATGAACTACTGCACTTATGGTGCTTCCCTCAGTGGGGGCAGATGGCTCACTGGCTGCTGCATTGCGATCAGCAAACTGAATTTTCGTTAGATCTTAGAGGATGGTTTCTAGCCTGGCCCAATCGACTTCAGTCTCGCCATTCTGATGTAAACTGCTCCCGTCTTGTACAGCCACATCTGCTGACCAACAATTTTCAAACAATTACATTTCTTAACCCCTTAACTGGGTATTTAACTGTAACTAAATGTAAAATGGACGGATATATCCGGGGTCCCCAGTTTACGGGTTAATAGGCCTGAACAAAAATAACAACAGGACCAATTATATCATTACATCATAAATTCAAGCAAAAACAATATTGTATAATTTTTGTCAAGCACACCAGAGACCTGCATAATTCCAGATCTAAGCAAAAAAAGATTACAATTAAAGAACAACTTTCCAGAACCATTCTGCCACACCAAAAAGACAGCAATATTCTTTAGATATCTGGTGCAAATCCCACAGTTAAATCATAGAAATAAAAAGAAAGATCTAAGATTTTTCAAACGGCAATATATCTCAAATTTGGAAAGGATAGAAAGCATTGGCCGTACCTTGTTTCTCATCATCATCGTTGTCATCAACAGCAACCACAGGGTCATCACAGGTCTGGTCAACATCCTGGGCCTCGGAAGCCTGAACTATCGACGGCGTATCTTCTCGATTTTCATTGGCACTTTTAAAACAAACAACGTTACTGCCGATATTTTTAATATTTAGTAGTTCATCGGGTTCTACTTTAGCATCGATTATGTCAAACAAGTGGTGCCTACAAGCCAAATATAGTAGGTATTTGTCAAAATCCGTTTGAATAACTGTGATTGTGCCATTATGTATTCCAGTTCCAGTGTGTCGCAATCCATACCACTGTCTGGGGATTTCTACAACTTTGTTCCCAATCATGATATCGGTTCCAAAGTCTGGCAGTTTTGGTATGACCAGAAGCTTTTCAACGTCTTCATATGGTCAGAATTGGTTCCCTCATTGTCTGCCAGGAATTTTCCAGCATCCAAAGCCAAGTTCGGAGGCTCAACAGTAGCCAACAGACTTTCGTTAAATTTAAAGTCAATGCTGTCAATCAGTCGTTGAAAGCCATTGGATGTTAAGCAAAATGTACAACAAATCCAGGCAGAGCTGCTCAAGAACTTCTTCCACTGAACAATGGTTGATAATAGTCGGTAAATTTTGACCTAACCTTATTTGATCCATCTTTTGTTATCACGTCTTTTCTGTCTGCTGTATTTTCTTCTGCGCATCCGAACCAGGCACGCCATTCTTGTGTCGGTTGCTCTAGATTTCTGAGCGGTCTCTCGCTAAAGGTAGGTTCCGTACTGTAATCCAAGCGTTGGTTCCAGCGCTTATCTCCAGCCTCTCAAAATCACCCAACATGGTTACAGGAGGTTCTACACTGGCTTGGCAAACTGGATTGTCATCCAAAGCCGAGTTCGGAGGCTCAACAATAGCCAACAGACTTTCTGTAAATTTAGAGTCAATGCTGTCAATGAGTCGTTGAAAATCTTCAATTGGATGTTCATGAACTAATGCACTTTTGGTGCTTCCCTCAGTGGGGGCAGATGGCTCACTGGCTGCTGCAATGCCATCAGCAAACTGAATTTCAGAGAGGATGGTTTCTAGCCTGACCCAATCAACTTCAGGCTCGTCATTCTGATGTAAACTGTTCCCTTCTTGTACAGCCACATCTGCTGACCAACAATTTTCAAACAATTACATTTCTTAATAGGCCTGAACAAAAATAACGACAGGACCAATTATAGCAATGACATCATAAATTCAAGCAAAAACAATATTGTATAATTTTTGTCAAGCACGCCAGAGACCTGCATAATTCCAGATCTAAGCAAAAAAAGATTACAATTAAAGAACAACTTTCCAGAACCACTCTGCCAGACCAAAAAGACAGCAATATTCTTTAGGTATCTGGTGCAAATCCCACAGTTAAGTCATATAAATAAAAAGAAAGATTTAAGGTTTTTCACACGGCAATCTATCTCAAATTTGGAAAGGATAGAAAGCATTGGCCGTACCTTGTTTCTCATCATCATCGTTGTCATCAACAGCAACCACAGGGTCATCACAGGTCTGGTCAACATCCTGGGCCTCGGAAGCCTGAACTATCGACGGCGTATCTTCTCGATTTTCATTGGCACTTTTAAAACAAACAACGTTACTGCCGATATTTTTAATATTTAGTAGTTCATCGGGTTCTACTTTAGCATCGATTATGTCAAACAAGTGGTGCCTACAAGCCAAATATAGTAGGTATTTGTCAAAATCCGTTTGAATAACTGTGATTGTGCCATTATGTATTCCAGTTCCAGTGTGTCGCAATCCATACCACTGTCTGGGGATTTCTACAACTTTGTTCCCAATCATGATATCGGTTCCAAAGTCTGGCAGTTTTGGTATGACCAGAAGCTTTTCAACGTCTTCATATGGTCAGAATTGGTTCCCTCATTGTCTGCCAGGAATTTTCCAGCATCCAAAGCCAAGTTCGGAGGCTCAACAGTAGCCAACAGACTTTCGTTAAATTTAAAGTCAATGCTGTCAATCAGTCGTTGAAAGCCATTGGATGTTAAGCAAAATGTACAACAAATCCAGGGCAGAGCTGCTCAAGAACTTCTTCCACTGAACAATGGTTGATAATAGTCGGTAAATTTTGACCTAACCTTATTTGATCCATCTTTTGTTATCACGTCTTTTCTGTCTGCTGTATTTTCTTCTGCGCATCCGAACCAGGCACGCCATTCTTGTGTCGGTTGCTCTAGATTTCTGAGCGGTCTCTCGCTAAAGGTAGGTTCCGTACTGTAATCCAAGCGTTGGGTTCCAGCGCTTATCTCCAGCCTCTCAAAATCACCCAACATGGTTACAGGAGGTTCTACACTGGCTTGGCAAACTGGATTGTCATCCAAAGCCGAGTTCGGAGGCTCAACAATAGCCAACAGACTTTCTGTAAATTTAGAGTCAATGCTGTCAATGAGTCGTTGAAAATCTTCAATTGGATGTTCATGAACTACTGCACTTTTGGTGCTTCCCTCAGTGGGGGCAGATGGCTCACTGGCTGCTGCAATGCCATCAGCAAACTGAATTTCAGAGAGGATGGTTTCTAGCCTGACCCAATCAACTTCAGGCTCGTCATTCTGATGTAAACTGTTCCCTTCTTGTACAGCCACATCTGCTGACCAACAATTTTCAAACAATTACATTTCTTAATAGGCCTGAACAAAAATAACGACAGGACCAATTATAGCAATGACATCATAAATTCAAGCAAAAACAATATTGTATAATTTTTGTCAACACGCCAGAGACCTGCATAATTCCAGATCTAAGCAAAAAAAGATTACAATTAAAGAACAACTTTCCAGAACCACTCTGCCAGACCAAAAAGACAGCAATATTCTTTAGGTATCTGGTGCAAATCCCACAGTTAAGTCATATAAATAAAAAAAGAAAGATTTAAGGTTTTTCACGGCAATCTATCTCAAATTTGGAAAGGATAGAAAGCATTGGCCGTACCTTGTTTCTCATCATCATCGTTGTCATCAACAGCAACCACAGGGTCATCACAGGTCTGGTCAACATCCTGGGCCTCGGAAGCCTGAACTATCGACGGCGTATCTTCTCGATTTTCATTGGCACTTTTAAAACAAACAACGTTACTGCGATATTTTTAATATTTAGTAGTTCATCGGGTTCTACTTTAGCATCGATTATGTCAAACAAGTGGTGCCTACAAGCCAAATATAGTAGGTATTTGTCAAAATCCGTTTGAATAACTGTGATTGTGCCATTATGTATTCCAGTTCCAGTGTGTCGCAATCCATACCACTGTCTGGGGATTTCTACAACTTTGTTCCCAATCATGATATCGGTTCCAAAGTCTGGCAGTTTTGGTATGACCAGAAGCTTTTCAACGTCTTCATATGGTCAGAATTGGTTCCCTCATTGTCTGCCAGGAATTTTCCAGCATCCAAAGCCAAGTTCGGAGGCTCAACAGTAGCCAACAGACTTTCGTTAAATTTAAAGTCAATGCTGTCAATCAGTCGTTGAAAGCCATTGGATGTTAAGCAAAATGTACAACAAATCCAGGGCAGAGCTGCTCAAGAACTTCTTCCACTGAACAATGGTTGATAATAGTCGGTAAATTTTGACCTAACCTTATTTGATCCATCTTTTGTTATCACGTCTTTTCTGTCTGCTGTATTTTTCTTCTGCGCATCCGAACCAGGCACGCCATTCTTGTGTCGGTTGCTCTAGATTTCTGAGCGGTCTCTCGCTAAAGGTAGGTTCCGTACTGTAATCCAAGCGTTGGGTTCCAGCGCTTATCTCCAGCCTCTCAAAATCACCCAACATGGTTACAGGAGGTTCTACACTGGCTTGGCAAACTGGATTGTCATCCAAAGCCGAGTTCGGAGGCTCAACAATAGCCAACAGACTTTCTGTAAATTTAGAGTCAATGCTGTCAATGAGTCGTTGAAAATCTTCAATTGGATGTTCATGAACTACTGCACTTTTGGTGCTTCCCTCAGTGGGGGCAGATGGCTCACTGGCTGCTGCAATGCCATCAGCAAACTGAATTTCAGAGAGGATGGTTTCTAGCCTGACCCAATCAACTTCAGGCTCGTCATTCTGATGTAAACTGTTCCCTTCTTGTACAGCCACATCTGCTGACCAACAATTTTCAAACAATTACATTTCTTAATAGGCCTGAACAAAAATAACGACAGGACCAATTATAGCAATGACATCATAAATTCAAGCAAAAACAATATTGTATAATTTTTGTCAAGCACGCCAGAGACCTGCATAATTCCAGATCTAAGCAAAAAAAGATTACAATTAAAGAACAACTTTCCAGAACCACTCTGCCAGACCAAAAAGACAGCAATATTCTTTAGGTATCTGGTGCAAATCCCACAGTTAAGTCATATAAATAAAAAGAAAGATTTAAGGTTTTTTTCACGGCAATCTATCTCAAATTTGGAAAGGATAGAAAGCATTGGCGTACCTTGTTTCTCATCATCATCGTTGTCATCAACAGCAACCACAGGGTCATCACAGGTCTGGTCAACATCCTGGGCCTCGGAAGCCTGAACTATCGACGGCGTATCTTCTCGATTTTCATTGGCACTTTTAAAACAAACAACGTTACTGCCGATATTTTTAATATTTAGTAGTTCATCGGGTTCTACTTTAGCATCGATTATGTCAAACAAGTGGTGCCTACAAGCCAAATATAGTAGGTATTTGTCAAAATCCGTTTGAATAACTGTGATTGTGCCATTATGTATTCCAGTTCCAGTGTGTCGCAATCCATACCACTGTCTGGGGATTTCTACAACTTTGTTCCCAATCATGATATCAGTTCCAAAGTCTGGCAGTTTTGGTATGACCAGAAGCTTTTCAACGTCTTCATATGGTCAGAATTGGTTCCCTCATTGTCTGCCAGGAATTTTCCAGCATCCAAAGCCAAGTTCGGAGGCTCAACAGTAGCCAACAGACTTTCGTTAAATTTAAAGTCAATGCTGTCAATCAGTCGTTGAAAGCCATTGGATGTTAAGCAAAATGTACAACAAATCCAGGGCAGAGCTGCTCAAGAACTTCTTCCACTGAACAATGGTTGATAATAGTCGGTAAATTTTGACCTAACCTTATTTGATCCATCTTTTGTTATCACGTCTTTTCTGTCTGCTGTATTTTCTTCTGCGCATCCAACCAGGCACGCCATTCTTGTGTCGGTTGCTCTAGATTTCTGAGCGGTCTCTCGCTAAAGGTAGGTTCCGTACTGTAATCCAAGCGTTGGGTTCCAGCGCTTATCTCCAGCCTCTCAAAATCACCCAACATGGTTACAGGAGGTTCTACACTGGCTTGGCAAACTGGATTGTCATCCAAAGCCGAGTTCGGAGGCTCAACAATAGCCAACAGACTTTCTGTAAATTTAGAGTCAATGCTGTCAATGAGTCGTTGAAAATCTTCAATTGGATGTTCATGAACTACTGCACTTTTGGTGCTTCCCTCAGTGGGGGCAGATGGCTCACTGGCTGCTGCAATGCCATCAGCAAACTGAATTTCAGAGAGGATGGTTTCTAGCCTGACCCAATCAACTTCAGGCTCGTCATTCTGATGTAAACTGTTCCCTTCTTGTACAGCCACATCTGCTGACCAACAATTTTCAAACAATTACATTTCTTAATAGGCCTGAACAAAAATAACGACAGGACCAATTATAGCAATGACATCATAAATTCAAGCAAAAACAATATTGTATAATTTTTGTCAAGCACGCCAGAGACCTGCATAATTCCAGATCTAAGCAAAAAAAGATTACAATTAAAGAACAACTTTCCAGAACCACTCTGCCAGACCAAAAAGACAGCAATATTCTTTAGGTATCTGGTGCAAATCCCACAGTTAAGTCATATAAATCAAAAGAAAGATTTAAGATTTTTCAAACGGCAATATATCTCAAATTTGGAAAGGATAGAAAGCATTGGCTGCACCTTGTTTCTCATCATCGTCGTCATCAACAACAACAGGGTCATCACAGGTCTGGTCAACATCCTGGGCCTCGGATGCCTGAACTATCGACTGCGTCTCTTCTCGATTTTCATTGGCACTATTAAAACAAACAACGTTACTGCCGATATTTTTAATATTTAGTAGTTCATCGGGTTCTCCTTTAGCATCATAATTTTGTTGTTGCACTAGTGAGATTTAGATTTGAGGAACAAGGGGAAGAGTAGTGTGTTCAGAATTCATATGGGGAAAAATAATTTTTTATTATCAACTCGCATACCCTCTAAATTTGTTCCATTTGACATTGTGAATAACTCCAGCAAATTATTTTGTTATAGAACAATGTTAAGTGACAGCTCACAGTCATCAAAGGTTAAGACTACAATATTTTTCGTTAAAATCAAGATCAATAACAACTTTTAATAACAGTCAGACAGATTAGCTGTGGATTCTCCATGAAACCCTATAAACAGTAGTACATTATGTTAAAATAGTGTTACGGCAGTACTTAAAACTTTTAAATGTTTCTAATTTTCACTGAAGTTCTTCTATAATGGTGTGTATATGATGCTGTTCCTCGTCGTGTGTCAGTGCCAAGTTGAAGTCAGTTGCTAATTTAACAGCCCTTTTAGCACAGTCATTAACAACATACATTGCAGCAATAGTGTCTTTGGGCTGACAATATTCTTAAGTACTTTTCCATGTTTCTGGATATGAACATAGAAAATTTTGACCGAGCTTGAATGTCATGAATAGGTAAATCAGCTTTTCTGTCACAAAATCAGATACAGTTTTCTCTTGAAATGCCCTGGTAGTTTCTGGATTTACTCTTCTTAAGTCTACTGATTTGATTGTTTGCTCAATGCAGAAACTATTAACTTCTTTTCTTCACCAATGATATCTGTAAAGATTGATAATGCTGCCAAACCTTCAACGAGTACCACAGATGTGCCTTCATTTTGCCATGGGCACATTAGCAACCTGCTTGTCAATACTGTGAAATGTTCCAGGTCTTTGCAGCAAGCACAGATCATTGTAAGGTGCATCACAGGTGACAGGTGCTGCAAGTCATGCTTTGATGTACACTGTACAGGGTGATTGCAAATAGGCAGATCCACCTAATTGCTTGAAGTTCTTTGCCATTCATCTTGAAATGCTCTCTGAAAAGTAGTATCTTCAAGCAGTAAATTTCTTTGTCATGCACCATGCATGGTGATATGCACCAGGTGAACTGAAGTGAACACTATCGCAGTCACCAATACAAATTTCCTTGCCAAGTGCTATGAGACTGAGCTTAATGAACTCCAAGTAGTCTCTTCATGGCACGTTGTCATGACTGACCTACTCAGTGTGTTTAAACAGTTACTAAATAAATTCCTTCTTGGTTCTATCTCAGCCACATATACTCAGAGACAGTCAAAGTAATGTTCTGTGTGACCTTTGTGTTTGTGATAGGAGCAGTTAATATGGTCCATGAGTGACCACTGACCAGCAATCTTTGAACCTCCAAAAAAATTATTACAATTTGCACCCTAGATGAAATGAAGAACAAGTCAAAAAAGCTGTCACAATTATCTCAAACAAGTGGTGCCTACAAGCCAAAATTAGTAGGTATTTTTCAAATGCCCTTTGAATAACTGTGATTGTGCCATTATGTACTCCAGTTCCAGTGTGGCAATCCATCCCACTGTCTGGGGATTTCTACAACTTTGTTCCCAATCATGATATCAGTTCCAGAGTCTGGCAGTTTTGGTATGGCCAGAAGCTTTTCAATGTCTTTATCAGTGACTTTTCAATGTCTTCATATGGTCAGAATTGGTTCCCTCATTGTCGGCCACGAATTTTCCAGCAAAATGTGCTACAAGTGGTGTCCAAGAAAAAATGCAATTCTGGCGCCTTCATTAATGATGAAACGAGTCTTTTTACTTTTTTACGAGCCTCATACAGTGAAGTAATGCACAAGGTCAGAAGCTATCAGTGTGCAGAAACAGTGATAGTTGCCACTTTTAGTTTATGACTGGATTGGCTGAAAGTGTAGGATTGTGGCATTGGCTGATTGCTAATTAAATTATAGTTTATCATCTTTGTCTGTTGCATCTGTGGCTGAAATTTCACATAGCTCAGACAATTCCACAGATTTGCCTAGTTCTTCAGTCTGACTTTCCTTGACACACTGCTCAGCATCAGCACATTTGTGCACAGCTTTAATCTACTTATTTTATAGAAGATCGTATCTTCATCCACTGTCATCTTCGTATCTTGACACTGATCATCAATTAGTACATGAACAATTAGCAAGCAAGTTTTTTAAATATGCTGATTTTCACAAGTGAGTCATTCCCTGTCATTTCAACCAACGACACATTGTTTGGCTCACCGAATTTCAATTGGCAAATTACAATGTTTTGTGGAACTAATATAACCCCAAATCCCCAATATATTGGCATACTATTGCCATATATAATTGAGATGTCACAGATGTTGAAGACCATTCAAAATTATTGTATTTGCGCATAAGAGGCGAGTATTCAGATTGGGCTGAGGTCATAGGCCTAAGTGGGGTGCCACAAGGTTCAGTGAACAGAGTGCGGGATTAAAAAGCGAGGACCGAATAGACGGAGTCGATGCAGTCCAGAGAGATAGCACCAGCCGATGGCACACCAAGTCAAAATCACACAAGGTTCAGGTCACATTCGGGAAATCTAACCTTACAGCCAGGCGACAGTCTATGGTGGATATAAGCCAGGCGAAGACGACGTGGTTTTAATGTTAAGTTCTTTCTAAAGCTATTACAGTATTTAGAAAGTTCACAGACAAAACAGCTTTATTGCAGTCTTCAGTTACTAATCATATTGTGCCGAAGTAAAAAAAAGACTATTCTCGATTAAACATAATCAAATCGCTGGGATAAACCATGATGTCAGAGATCGTTCAACTGTTCGATCACAGACGTAGACGTAGATGAAAAAATGGCGGAGGGGTAACCCCATGATCTTCCCATTTTAGCCTGGCCTCTAAAAATTGGGAACTCGAGCCCACACATCGGAGCAAGAGGGGCACTGGCCCTTTCTAGAAAATGCAGATTTATTTTTGGAACTAACTATTATATCTTGTCTTCTAAACCAATTATTTCACACTAAAACACTACAGTAGGCCTACACAGGCTAATAAAAGTACAACCGTCTCTGGTTTCAGTTTCGATTTTACCAGGGAATTCTGGCAATCTTCTGAAATAACTGACAAATCTTGCACTTGAAAATCTTGCTAAAATACTAACCCACGAATTGCGTTTTGCCGCCCCTGGAAAAATTCCCGTGTACGCCCATGGCGGCCTAATAGAAGTTTACGCCAAAATGTGTGTGTGTGGGGGGGTGGGGGTGGGGGGTGGACGCAATCAATCAACGAGTATGGAGAAAGTAATGACGCCCAGTTGGTCGTTGATGTGATGTCGTGGAGTGATGTTTCTCGCCCACGCTTTGCAGACGACGTTGATGACGATTCCGTTGATTGGATTCAGAAACTGGATCATCACCAGAGGAGACCGGTAACCCTCCTGGTTCAAGTAGGGGTAGAAGAATCGCGAAAAGCCCTCCGGGGGGTTGTACGAGATGTTGCCGATGTTTTCGTTGTCCAAAGAATGCTACAGAAGAGATCAGATAATAATAGGTCTAGTAATAATAGGCCGAATAATAATAATAATAATAATAAAGTTGATTACATGGTGCGCGAATAACTCTTTGACGAGCTTTTTGTCCGCTCGTTGACTTTTATGCCCGAAAATATCGACGTCCCCCCCTATTCCGGAACCATGACTACGCCACTTGTATCCATAGGCACTGTTAATTCGGTTTTCGTCGTGGAGAGAGCGACAGACAGAGACAGAGAGTAAGTGACAGAGAGAGATGGGATCAACCCGTACTTACTAGTCCTTCGCAGGTGACGCCGATGTAATCCGGATCGAATCTCGGACGGAGGGAGTCCGGGATGTCCGTACTGTTTCCGTCCGTGTATGTTTCCGGGCTCCAGCCGAAGATCTAAAATTTCCGATCAGAAAACAAACGCGTCATTACTATACGAACCAGGGGCGTAGCCGGGAATTTGATTTGGGAGGGTATAAATATTTTGGGTGGGTATAAATCTTAACTATAAACCACATAAACCATATAAACCACATATAGCCACATGTAAATCACATAAAAACTTTAAGATATAGACTGATTTTGGGGAGGTATACAGTATATACCGATATACCCCCCCCCCCGTCGCTACGCCTCTGATACGAACGGAACGGCCAATTGACAATTAGGCTAATTGGACGATGTGGGTGGTTGGAGCGAAAAATCTACCCTCAACAAATATTATGGCCCTCAGTTAACTGTTCACATACATCTATGCCAGGGTTTCCCAAACATTTTGCAGTAGTGGTTGTCACACAAGGTAGATCTTACTGAACCACTAGATCCTACTGTTAGACCTATTATTATAATTATTGTTGCTGTTATTAATATTATAATTATTATTTATTTATTTATTTTTGAACCTTATTATTAATGTTATTATTATTATTATTATTATTACTGTTAGTAGTAGTAGTAGTAGTAGTAGTAGTAGTAGTAGTAGTAGTGGTGGTAGTAGTAGTAGTAGTAGTAATATAAGCCCGGAATGACAGTTGCTACTCTGTAAGCTCTACTTGGCGTACCTTGTTCAGCTTGAGAATGACGCACGGCTGTCCCTCGTCATAACCAAAGTCCCTCTGCCAGGTGCACATGCCACCGAGGTCATCGACGTGGAACCGACACACCTTTCCTTCGTTTCCAGGTGGGCGTCCGAGCTTACAGTCGATGAAATTCTCTCCCACCTGTTTCTCGTTTTCGTATTCTGAGAGAAAGAAATTTTACAGCATCCTCGACGTCACACGAACACCGACCAAGAATATTCTGAGCGCGTATTTCAATGGGTTGCTCAAATTCATCCCATCGCCAGTGGCGGTTCCACGTGGGGGATGAGTGGGGATGCATCCCCCACCGGACTTCCCAACTGTTTCCGCTTGTGAAACACCTATTTTCTGGTAAGAGACTAGTACGGGGGAAACCTGCGGATGACCTTTTACTGTATTTATTTTTTTCCTTGTCAAGTTGTCAGCATATTTTTCGGTAAAAGTGTAGTAAATTTAGGGGAAAATTTCCTTTCGTCAGCCTTTTTCGGCTAAGTTTTTCATGTTTTCCCTTCCCTTTTCATCCCCCCACCAACTTCCTATGAATTCATTTCATCCCCCACCAAGAAATCCTGGAACCGCCACTGTGACCATCACCAATTGAACCTTTGACCCACGTTCCATTGACCCACGACCAGGGGCGTAGCCACGAATTTGATTTGGAAGGTTATAATGTGATTCGGGGATAAATCTTTAAAAACTTTGAAAACAAGAACGATGTTTACGGTCCAGGAAGCCTTGGATGTGGTCTGTGAAAGGTTTGTACGTGGACGGTTTTCCTTGAATAAATCGGATGAGAGTCGTCTCGAAATCTGGCGCTGGACGAAATGACATTCCTAAATGGACATACACAACACATAAGCCTATAGGGCCTACTTAGAAATCTATGTTACAATAATAGGCCTATAGGCAAACGCCTTAGTCATGTGCCTTAGCAGTGGCGTGGCCAGGATTTCGGAATAGAGGGCCAGTGTTTTATCCAGACTCCAAACCTGTGGGGGATAGACTTGGCTGGAGGGGAAGAGACACAGTTCGATGAAAAAATTTGTGTCAGTGCTGGGAATTTTTTTTTGGGGGGGGAGGGGAGATTTGGTGTTCGTGCGAAAACTTGAGTAAAAGCAAAGCGTCGCCGTGCATTGATCTCCATTCATTCTCACGCGTTCACATTCTACCCCAACTACCCAACGGTTTTTTGCACAGATCCCACGATTGGTCTGAACCAGAATGGGGCGTGCCCCTCCCTCCCTCCCCTCACCGTGGCTTAGCAGGGCCGTCATTTCATTTTTCTGGGAGCAAGACTTTCGTTCGACTGCAAGACAGGCAGTATTTTTTAAAATACTTATGCAGTATGCAAATTGGTTTTGTCCATATATAGGCCTGGTACATGTTACATACGATACTACATAGTACATACCAGTGATTGTAATAAAATTATACAGTAATAACAATTGAGAACACAATGAATTTAAAATTCCAAAAAATCGCCAACATTTTCCCTCTAAAAATCAGGGGGCAACAGTCCCCTCCATGCACCCCAAAATGACGTCCCTGGGCCTTAGTACGCCTAAATTGTCTATCATATCAAAGAAAACCCCAGAAGCATTACGAAGTACGGCGTAGAAGGCCCTGAATCTTAAAGAAAAGGACACGATATGAAAGTATCTTGTAGTATTTAAATGCTGAAACACTCTTCTTGACTTAGGCTTAGGCCTTGTTATAGGGCTATATAAATTGTCAGATAATAATAATAATAATACATTGATAATAATAACTAGGTTCCGAGTAGGCTACCTGGAATTTCCTGGAGTGGGGTGGAGAGCCCTTGCATAGTCGGACCTATTTCGTCCAACACCAGCGAGAAGAAGAGCATACAGGTGAGGAGAAGGGCCAGCACGCTGAGATAGAATGCGACGAAGAACAGGACAACCAGACCTACAACGACAAAGACGACGATAACAAGAGAAAACTAAATCTAGGCGATGATTATGCAGAAAATACTCTTGTTTTATTCTGTTTAAACAAGGTTGCATGCACACTGTTCATTAATCTGCATAAAAATCAATGTATTTTATGATTTAAGTTTGACAGCATGGGCATCCATCATTAGGCGCATCCTGTCGTAATCCCATTAGCAGTGGCGCAGCCAGGATGAAGGAATATGAGAACACTGACACATTTTCGAGGTGTCTAGACAAAAAGCTTGACGAGCTATATAGGCCTATATAAAGGTCGCCGCACCAAGCACTTTGAGCTTTCGCACATACTAGCTATCACCCCTCCTTCCCCGTCAAGAAAATTGAAATTCCCTAAAACTCTGGGTCTGCGCAAGGGACGCGTATATCACGGGGGTATAATTGCGGGTGACGGTCCCACCCAATAATTTGTCGCCCCCTGATGTTTTGTGCTCCTTTGACGTTATAAAAAGCCTGACAAGAAAAATAGGTCATCACTAGGGTTTAAACATATACATGGGTGGGTATACTTTAAAATACCATTAGAATTATTCTATCTCCCACCCATCCCCAATGCTGATTGCAGGAATACGCCCGGGCCTGCGTAATTATTCGAAGTCTATTATAAACACGATGCATTTGGGGGGTGTCGTCTGCTTGGAATCGTTTCCTGCGCATGAGCACTGACTGCTGGGGGGGTCCTTACCCCACGACATGAGATCCCTGCCGAGGAAGTGCTTGGTCTTGGCGTTCCAGATGAACTGCTTCAGGTCTTCCCACTTTCTGATGTTCCTTTCGTCTCTCTTCTTCTGCTTCCGTCGTCTTCGCGGTCCGCGCGTCTCGTCTCCCTCGTTGCCCGCCAAAGGCTCGTACTTCGAATCCATTCGAAACTCTGCTCTATAGTTCTTTCGATACACGCTTTATATCATTATATTAAAACTGTCGCAAACGTAGGCCTACTACTGTGTATTATTATATCACTCTTTACCTTTACCTGTAGAATATCATATATAGGCCTAACGCAGGTAAGCTATGGCTTACAGGTAGTTTGATGGAACTAATCACATCAGCGAGTCAACGGTCGTAGTCGACTTATCAAGATCGGTGATGACGCTCAGATAAGAAATTGGATATTATGTCAATATACCGCTTATCGGGAAAACTCGCCATCGATAGGCTGTTGTCTAGATTTGGGCCTACAGGCAGTAGTAGTCCTGCTCATTATCTTCTCAGGTCGTAGGACTCAGTTTGCTGCTGGCACATTAGTTTAGGCAAGCGGTCCGCAAATTCTGGCCCTCGGTCCAAATTTTACCCTCGAAGTTGACCAGTGTTTTATCCAGACTACAGGCCTTGGGGGGAATTGAGGCTTTCGGGGGGAGGGCGAATCGACTTGGTTGGAGGGGGAAAGACAAAGTTCAATGCAAAATTTGTGTAAATGCTGGGATTTTTTTTGGGGTTGAGTTTTTTTGGGGGGGGATCTCCCCTCCTAACAGGCCTGCATAAAACTCTGGAATTTTGACAAGTTTTGCGGCGCTGTTGCTACGTCTATTTAAAGACGCATTCGTCAAAAGACGATGGGCGGCTGGCTCCTCCTTTTTCAACAGGACTTTTTGCTTTCAGTGGCGGCTCTAGAATTTGGCAAGTGGGGGGCGTTGGGGTGGCAACTTCTAATCATGTGGGGGCCAACCATTTGTTGCTTAATGTGTGTAGCATTAAGTAAAGGGTCCCAACTGGGGGGCCCAGGCACTCAATATAGGGGGCACGGGCCCTCTGGCGGAGCTGCCACTGCTTTAATTTATAACTCGTTTAGATCCTTTCTATTCGCCACGTAGCAGCAGTGTTTTAAAACTGCCGTTTCTATCTATCCATCTAAAGTGTCAGCCAAGATATAAAAGCTTAACATAAAAAGTGCATATAATACAGGGTGGCGCAAAAAACCCGAACTAGTCACATTTAGGTTTGCATGTAATATAGTTCCTTTTTGTTTGCGCCACCCTGTACAAGGATCTTAGGAGATAAATCCTAATTTTGAAAGTCAAAATGGAATCAGATATTTATACTAAAAAAAACACCAACTCAAAAGATTTTAATCATATACAATATAATAAACAATGTTACAATAATACACTAAACAGAAGTGGAACACTTGTTGAGATTCTCATATACGACATTAAGACACTAAATAGCTTAAATTCCTTAGCAATAATAATATAATAAATAATGAAAATCATAACTAGGAGGAGATGCGCATAATCTATACAGAGTCACTCAGGCATAAAGTCAATCCCACTTATTATCATATTCCTTGTAGCGGCCAACATCTATTAGTCCTTGCCAGTATTTATATTTACATTCACAGTTCAACTTAGAGAAACATAAAGTCATGTAATTAATGGCACAGCATTACACTTCCAAGAAATTGTCAGTAAACAACCAATTAAGCGTAAAAGGAATAAAGGCATGCAAATGGTTTTTCACCAAAGATCTCACTTAATTTAATTTCGTCAAAGACTTAATTTGCAAACCAATCAAATTGTCATGTGGTAAAGAATGCAAGCACATTATTTCAATGCATCACAGAATTCTTGGATGCAAAGGAAAACAAAGATACCTTCGTAGCTCTCAACAAAACAGACTTATACTTTTAAAGATTTCAGTGAAAGTACCTGTACTACCAAAAGTAGAATTTACAGTAATAAAAGCTTAAAACACAGGAGCAATCCTACTAAACCACTGACTAATCCAATTATTATTGTTATAATAATTATTATTATTGATATTATTATTATTATTAGAAGTAAAAGTAGGTCCTGTGCTCGAGTTTGAGCATTGGGGTTTGATGCTAATCTCCGGTATAGACAATCAGTGATATAGTTGATATAAGACTATAAGCCATTAATATGGGGTAGATTGCCATTACTTTCCCCCAGACCAAGGTTTTACCTTCAAAGCATGAAGGCATCTTTGTAAGCACTGATTTTGCTACATGACTCACCAAATGATTACTTATTTAAGCACAACTGAAGTTCTCGTGAAAGACCTTGAATCATTAAACCTTATTTCTGCCTAAGGCTCTGGAAAACGAGCATATGTCATGGAATGCATGCATATCACAAATGAACAAAATTTAATAATTATAGTTTTAAAAAAACAAAGAAACAGTTAAAAAACCAAATAAATAGACACATGACAAATGATGCAAGCGTTGACTACAGTGCAAACTGGCCTAGAAAACATTACTAATTTATACACCAACTGCAAAACAGTGAAACTAAATACATGTACCTCTTGTAAACTGGATGATTACAGGGGCGTAGCGACGGAGGGATGTATATCGGTATATATATATATATATACCCCCAAAAATCAGGCTACCTTAAAATTTTCAATGCGTTTTTTTAAGACTTTCAAAATTTTTAAAGATTTATACCCCCCAAATCATTATTATACCCCCAATCAAATTCCTGGATACGCCCCTGGATGATTATGACTAGATTACAACTCTGGCACTGAAATCAAATAAATTGCAGGATCTGTGGCATCATCAGACTATTTCAGCTGACACTTACAAATACCCCCCCCCACCCCCTTCTTCTTCACCCACATCAGTTTGAAAGGGCTTCTTCACTGATCAGCAGCAAGCTCTGCGCTTTCCATGTATGAGCAGCGTGAAAGCATTGTGAACGGGCGCAGAAGGCTCGAAACGACACGATCCACTGTTGTACTACGTTCGACAGTTTTTTCTTCCGGTAGCTTCTCAAATTCTAAAAATTCATCGTTCAATTTGCCAAACTCCTCCTGCATTCCTGCCACCTGTTAAAAAAAGTGCAGCAATAGATAGGTGTTTAGCTCCAACTTAACTAAAAGATCCAGCAATTAACGGGCAAGAATAAATTTATCGGTTGGTGTGAAAACCTTGATCAGTTCTTTGACAAGAACGGAAATAATAAGGAGAAGGAAAATTGATTAAATGTCATCCAAAACAAACAATTCACTAGAAAAGTTAGCAATCAGTGAAAAAAAAATATTAGCCCATTGAAAGCAAAATTATCATTGGTTCAAAATATGGTCCGAAAACTACGTGTTCTAACTAATCATAAAAATCTGTACGTACGGAATGATGAGCACAGCGAAAATCGGAGGACATCTGAGAGTCTAAGCGTTGTAGTTTCACGCGAAGTTCGGCATTTTCGATTACGAGTTCCTCGTACTTTTGCGCCCAAACGGAATTCAGAACCATTCTCCGTTCATTCTGTGTAAACAGTAAAAAATTACCGCAAAGACTTAGAAACACTCTCCATAAAAACAAGACCCTGTTTCAAGCCTGTTACTCAATACAGCAAAAATGTATGACAAGTCGTTCATATAAAGCAAGTGCCACGTATAATTCACGCAAGAATACCTCAAACGCTGGACAAATTTCACAGGTCAGTTTCTCGCTATTCGTGAAATTCGCAAGTAAATCACCTTCTTGACTGCCAATAAAAAACCCTGAAAGGAAGTCAACGAAAACCATCACTCATGTTCATGAAATGCAATCTAATTCTAAGTACGTAGAAAGTAATAAAATCATTTAAACTGCTTTGCATTAATTTTGTGCCTAATTAGCTACATATGACTTATCAAGGGAAATAGGCAAGATCAAAATGTTCAGTGGTTTTCACACAGGCTTACTTAGCCTCCTAAACCACTTAAAATCACATTATTATTATTATTATTATTATTAAACCATACATTTATAATATTTTAACTAGACTCAACATTTTTTACCTCGGATGAAAAGTCCACAGAATATTCCAACCACCGCAGACAGTCCAGACACAACAATTACCATGCAACTGGATGATAGTTTAGGGCTAAATCCTGATGTGGCCCCAGGGTCTAGGCTTACAGGAGACTCGACAGGCCCTCGACCCAATCCCTGGCCCTGATATTTACCGCCAATATGTTGCATCCAGTCTAAAAAAAAGATTGCAGAAAAATGTGAACCAAATGATATCCTGAAACGACCCTAGGGCACATCGAGGTTATGAGTTTGAGCAATAAGTTAGAAGATTTTAGATGCTTGGGTCATTGGTGAAACCAGAAACCCTTAATTTGCATCAGCTATTGTCAAGATAATGACCATCACAAAATTACAAAACTACGCCATTTGAGAAATCAGGTTTGCCAAAGTTCATCGACTATGTTGCTAATATTTGAATTCCACTCACAATAAAAACAGTCTGCTATCATCTAAGCACATTTCACTAAACTTGGAAAATAATTTTTACAATAAAACTCAGAGCCTTCTAAGAATCAAAATTCAGAAACAGAATATGTCTTGTACCGTTGTATGCACTATCCACAGATCACCATACACGGGTGACTGACATAGAAGTGAACATGCAAAGAGTTCATGCCACAGTGAAAGCAGACAAAGTGGACGTTGGAAAATAATTCACTAGATCATCGCATTTAACCCCTTAACCGTGTATTTAACTGTAACTCAATGTAAAATGGACGGATATATCCGAGATCCCCAGTTAAGGGGTTAATGGGGCAAAAGACACGCTGACAGAAAAACTTAAGGAAGAGACCTGGATCCTTCAACGTTTCAACTCCTGCAGTTGTCAGTTTACGCTGAATTTTCTTTCTCCTTCGGTCAATTTTCGATACTGATTCTTCACTTTTTAGGGCAGGAGGCTCATGCCCCCGCCATAGTGAGCCTGCTACGTCGTCTACAATGGCATCACCGATCGGAACCCTGTTGAAAAGAATTGCAGCGGGCACGTTATCCAGTTAAAACATACGCTTCAAGTCAAATACTTTCACCGGGCTGCCAAGAGCTACAGATATTAACAAATGCAAAATAAACTTATTGTGAAAAGAATACTTTGAAAATTGTTAGTCATGCTGTGTTTAGCAAGGTACAGTCAGCACAAAATTATGTAAATGCATGGTGTGCTTGTTTCATTTCATCTCCATTATAGCTTATTAAGCATTAAAGAGTATACAATACCATACAAGTCACATACAACTCAAAACATACAACTCATATATGCATACAACCCCGATACATGCATATATACAACATATAACTCAAATACAACTCAAAGAAGAACTCAGAACTTCAAAAAGACTATTCTTTGACAAAATTTAAGCAAAATATGAGAAAAAAAGCATCCAATAAATTATTGGTTATTATAATAATATCTATTAAAAATTGTAACTTATATATTTGACTGTACCGGTAAATTTATATTTTGATATAAGATTACAGTCAAATACATATAGGTTATAAGTCAGCAGTTTCAAAACACCGGAGGTCTACAAGTAGACAATTTGCTCAGAGAATGCATTTTGTGGTAAATGCTGGCGTAGAATTTAAAAATGCATATAAAATATTACTGAAGTCAATAACACAGACTCAAATAAAAAAAACACAGACTGACTTTCCGATGAAGCAGCCACTGGGCATTACGACTGAAGCTGGATTGGAAGGCATCAGAGCCGATGTCAGATTCAAAAGATTGGCGACGACTCTTGTCGTATCTGGCGTCACGTGACAATTCTCCCCAAGTTTCATCACCTCAAAATCACTGAAATCAGAGGAAGAATCGCCGAAAGAAGATGAAACGGACGACAGATTATACTCGAAATCTTTGGTTTGGTGAAATTTCCCTTCGAACTTCTTCAGATATTCTTCGTTAAGCAGGTCATCAAAATTCCCAACTTCGACGAACGGCACAACATTGCAAGGGCTGTCATTCGGCTGACTATCGCTGTCGACAATGGATGCCATCTCTTCGTCCTGCTCCTCCTCCTCCTCCTCCTCCTCCAGGTTGTCTGCAGTGCAACCAATGGCAACAGAAACTATATCGGCAGAATTACTGAGACACCAAAACACTAATAATAAATATTCAACAACCAATGAAATTCACCAAGAAATCCAAGCAAACTGGGATAAAAGCAAAACCCCACAAACCAGGAATTTCTCTTAACTCTATACAACAAAAACAAATGCGATGGACAAAGTTATAACTTGCGAAAGATGGTAATATCGGCAACAGAAGATACAGAACAAAGTTCATAATGACCTGTTGCTGAAAGACAGTCAAAATCGTTATCCCAATACCAGCTACTGTCACAGCCATCAAACTCATCCTCTGCAAACATAATTATACAAATAACTTTCAGACCTTCCCCCAAATTAAAGAAATGAACTACACACATAAAATCTTTCCATTTATATCAGAAGTATATATGGCTATAATTTCCAACTTTCACAACATTTTCTAAACTGCTTTGCAAAACTGTGATTATTTTTAGCAAATTAGCTTAATAGTGACTGGATCTATTGCTTTACATATCTATGTCAGATTAAATTCATAACATTTACAAAAGTTTTATCACTTATCGGAAATACCAGAGAAAAATCATCCTCCAAAGACATTTTTAATACTAAAGCATTGAATGAATGCTCACTATCAATTTCTGTGACATCACCATCCATCAATTCGATGCCAAACACTCGGTTCGTACAATTGTCTCCTTCAATCACACAATTATCTCTGATCATGAGACCATCCCACTGTTCTGCCAGCGACATCACATCATCTTCCATTTTGACACAGTCAACGATCAGATTCCATCCAAATCAGAAATACTGGAACACAACAGCATAGGAAAACAATCAAAACAAACAGATCCTCAGAATGCTGTAATGCAGAAAAGAGCAATGATAAAAATAGATGTTCACAAATACAAAATTCTCTGTTCAGCAGTAGCGGCTCCACCGGGGGGCCAGGGGGTCCGTGCTCCCCTATTGAGTGCCTCCCCCCAGTGCCCTCCCCTATTGGGACCCTATACTTAATGCAACATACATAACAACAAATGGTTGGCCCCCATGATTAGAACTTGCCACTCCAACGCCCCACCCCCCACTTGCCAAATCCTGGAGCCGCCACTGCTGTTCAGTAATTAATTAAAATATATAGTATAATCAATATATTGTGGGGAACTTCTGTAGTATATATTGGAATGTTGTTGATCTACTGTCTACAGTGTTGTATTGACTACAACTACAAATACTACTACTACTACTACTTCTACTACTACTACTTACTTAAACTTAGCATGATTTAAAGTGGCTTAGGAGGCATTACTGCCTATGTGAAAGCCACTAGGGGAGGCACTAACGGGACTTGAACCCGCTCCGTCAGCCTGACGCTCCAGCACGTAACCCACTCTGCCATCTTCCGCCCCCCGACTACTACTACTACTACTACTACTACTACTACTACTACTACTACTGCTGCTGCTGCTGCTGCTACTACTACTACTACTACTACTACTAAAAATAATAACTTCTCTGCCTCTCCCACCGAACGATCGTATAACTCTAACCGTTAAACAACGGATCCTACATTTTCCTTATGAAATTCCTTCAACAGGTGAATCAATAAACTGGAAAATCATAATTTTGACCTAATTAATCGGTTCTAATTATAACGATAACTTCTTCATCTAATAATTCCACTCAACAGATCCAGATCATAAAGATAAATTCACTCTTCCGGTCAGTCCGATCTGGATTGAATTCGGAGAATCGGTGCCCAGGCAATGTAAAATGGCGCTAAAAGACTTGATTGATTGATTGCTGATTGATTGATTGACTATCTTCAGGTTTAATATGAAACGATGTTTGAAGTTATTTGAAGCTTAACAAGAAACCTCTAACAGCGGTCATCCAGGAGAGAGAGAGAGTAATTTCATCAATCAACCAACTTCTATGGCGCCAGGTTTTGGATACCTGGCACACCATGCGATCCATGGGACGTCATGGTTGGGACGTTTTATCCAGGAAGACTCGCTGTTTTAGCTATGAAGGAATGATTTTTGGAGGAGAAAAGTCTTAAGTTATCTAAATTAAAAGACCTGAGGAAAAGCCATTGCTGTTCAGTGGAACAAAGTTCAACAAACCTAGGTTTATAGAAATAAAATTTAGGCCTTTAGTTATTTTAGGTTTTAGGTTTTAATGATTGACATATCAACACCCATGAGTCCTTTTATATTTTATTTAAAAAATATCTAGGTGCTTAAACCCACACTTTCCAGCTCTGGGAGAAGCTCCAAGTTAATGAAAATTTCGGAGTCTTTTTTATTGGAACCATTTTTTTATTAAAATGATTTCGTTTAATTCGCCAGATGGCCAAAAGTCACGTGATCCAGACTTTTCAGAACTTTTTAAGTTCCTGCTTGTTTTAAGTGGACTTGCGTAGGCATTGATGGTTGCGGATTACATATAAACGACTTTTTATTGAATAGTTAGCGAAATAATCGAATAACGGCGTAAAATCGAGAATTTCGCTACGAGTTAAAAATAGGAGAGTGAATATTAGGTGAATATTGTGGACTTTGTCACTTTATTTTAACATGTATTTCTGAGCTGTGTTTCTGTTTCTACTTTTCTAACTCGTATAATAATAATAACTATACACTTTTATAGCGCAATTTTTAATGCTCTTAGACATTAATCGATGTTACTCAAAATGTTGACCATATAAAAGTCCAGATCAATCCAGATATCATCGATTGGGAAACAGAAAGCAGGCTATGAAGTTGGATTCATCAATGATTTTCTGATGTCTCGGTAATTTGTTACATATATTTGCTATCCTGCTTTGATCTTGTGATTTACAACTCGAATAAGGAAGTAGTGTTATTAGTCTTAGGCTAGGAGCAGCTGGAGTAGTCAAATGATTTGATTGTTTTACTCTGGTCACTGATGAAAGCATAATTAGACACTTTTATATTTTCTTTTTAGCCTCAGGAAGTATTTATGAAATAATTTATATCTAAAACCTGACAATTTAGCTGTAGAATATGAAAGTTTGCAGACAAACATGCCCAGACATGCATGAATAAGTCGACTGGATTACAGTGATTCTCACACAGGGCAGACTGTCATGAACCTATATTATGTTATTATATTATATTATATACAAAAGCTGGAAGCATTCAAAATGTGGCTATGGTGGAGGGTGGAAAAGATCAAGTGGACAGACAAGAAGAAGTCAAACGAAGAGGTATCACATATGGCGGGAGAACAAAGATTGATAATTAACACCATCAAAAGAAGGCAGAGGAACTGGATTGGACACGTGCTAAGAGGAGAAACATTGCTTAGAACAGTAATTGAAGGAAACATATTAAGAAGAAAGACAAAAGGAAGACCAATGAGAATGCTATTGGAGTGGATGATGAAAACAGATGAACAGCATCACAAAACCTATGCAGAAATCAAAGAAGAGGCAAAATGCAGAGAAGAATGGAAACAATGGCGCCCTGAACCTGTCCCAGGACAGAGAACATGATGATATATTATCTTTATGTTGTCATGTTAATTGAAGGCTTTAATGCTTTTATTGTCAAAATTGTATTATCTGTGGAACAAGGAGATAAATTCCAAAAGTAAAGATTGACTTCATTCACTGCTTAGGAAATAGGTTTTGAAATCCTTCAGCCATGTTTTCTGCAATTATTATGTTTTCCAATGAAGAAGATGGTGATGAAAATGATCTTTTAGATGCTTATTAGGTGGAAAGGTCTGTTGCATTTTATGCAATTATTATGGTGGCCTACGTACAGTTATCCTTAGCCCTATTTAAATTGCAGTATAAACCTACTTACTGTATGTCAGCTCCATTTGATTGATACCATGTTCTTCTTTTGATATTTTATACTGTTGTAGCTGCTTAGTGTGGTATAAATGTGCAGTATGAACATGGGTGTGGTTTTATGGAGATAATGTTCATTCTACGTGTAGTAGCTGTTGTTGCTTATTATGAATATTGTGAGCAGGAGAGTCAAATTTAAGATGACAATGTTTTAGAATTAGTTTGGAAAGCATTCTAAGGATAGAAATTTTTGGTAAAGCTTTTCAAGTCAAGTGCATGTGACCTCGATTTTGGTAAGAGGAAGAATACTAATAAATGATTAAAAAGATCCTGTAAACTGAGCTCTACAGACAGACAGCATGCTTCATTCGACTGGTGCTGGGACGGCAGTGGTGATGATGATGATGATGATGATGATTATCATGTGTATTGTATGCATTATGCTATGCAATGTAGCTGTGTGACTGCCTGTAGTTCCTTGTTAATGACGGCATTAACTGGTCAAGCATTTGCAACATCCTGGTTGCCCTAAAACACTTAACAGTTGTTCCTAGCTTAGCCCCCATGATAATGAATTTATTGAGTTTTATTGCAGCCATATCTTTGCCCCAAGTGGCTTTCTTAACAGCTGTTTTGTGCTTTCATTTGGTTCATGGCCCATGTAAGTTCTACCATAAATCATTTCTTCCTGGTTTGTAAGAGCTTGATCAATACAAAAATTTGATTCACGATACCCGATAGCGTGGTACACTATCAGTAACTGGGTGACGTGGCTAGATAATGAAATTGCTGTTGTTTTTGTTATCGTGGATTTTTTGCTTGACGATAATTGTGCGTGCTTCATTATAAAACAATTTGTGGCTGTAGAAAATTTTCCCCCATCAGTTATTCGAGGTCTACTTCCTTAATGAATTCTATTTCACTTAATTGGTTTACATATCAAGTGAAATTTCCGTTTTGAGCGTGGTTTCAAAGAACAGTTTATTGTGCGTGGATGTTGACATATCCTGTGACACTATGTGTTTGCGTAAGTTTTTATCGACTGTAAGAGTTTTATTTGAAATGTCTTGTCTGCAACAAAGTTAACATTTAGGCGATTGATTCGATTGAATTGCAATCAGTCTCTTTGATTGCAGAAGCTATTCAACCTTATGTTTCTTATTTTTTTCAGCGTCGAACGAGCACTGAGTAAAGTTGGAAATCTCTGCTCCCCAGGCAATGATCTGCTCGCCGCAAGTACACAAGATCTGAACAAGTTATCTGGACTTATTAATGGGATTACTTAATTCGATAATCAAGTATTAATGGGATCGTGTTTATCGAAAGATACGAGCACTACAGATGGTGTTCAGTACAAGCCTAGTGCAGACGGCAACGACTCAGAAGCTGTCCTGACGCAGAGCGGTGGCAGCGGTGGCAGCCAGCCTCGCTACACCCAGGATCCAGTTCGCAGTCGAAATAACGAATCGGCCGAGCCAGAAGACTCGAACCAGAAGGGCATATCCCATCATGCAATTCAGGTGGCGCTTGCACAAGGTATTATCACCAGCGTTTTCCACATTTCGGAACAGGTGTCGCTTGTTATCTGTTTATTTCTTGCCGGACGTTTTCTCGAGAACGTGTGTGAACGCCTGGAAATTTTGTGACCAGAATAGCGCGTGAGGAGGATTACTGTCTTTTCGACGGTTTTCATTTTGCCTTCTTTTCCGTTTAGGGAAGAAGATCGTGCGCGGCCTCTACGACTACACGACGGCGGACGGCGGAGCAACGGAGATATTCCGGACTTGAATTTCAAGAAGGGAGACATAATGGAAGTCATCCAAGAGTAGGGACTTAGTCAGTTTGCATGCGACTGTGACCGCCTGACCATTGGCGGCTCCAGGATTTGGCAAGTGGGGGGGGAGGCCATCCAGTGGCAACTTCTGAGCATGGGAAGCCAACAATTTTTCATATACCTGGACTGACCTAGTTGCTTAGAATGAGTGCACAAAAGTATGGGGGACCAATGGGGGGGGGCAAGCATTCAATAGGGGCGTGGACCCCTGTGGAGCCGCCTTTGAACCTGACTATTTTGCAAGTAATGTCATGCTAAAGAATGACACATATATGATTGTCACCTATGTCACATTGACTCTTGATCTTCTGGCTTGACCTGGCTCTAATGCTATTTGGATTTGGTGTGCCATCGGCTGATGTCCTGGGCATTATGATAGTAGCGCTATAGAAGTTGATTGATTGATTGATTGATTGATAAGTGTGACTACATGTTACAAAAAAATTCATAAACCTATCTACAGGGTGGCGCAAAAAAATTGGACTAGTCACATTTAGGTTTGCATTTAATATAGTCCAGTTTTTGCACCACCCTGTATATTGCTATCTGAAGGTGACAATTGGAACCCAGTACACAGTGTAACAAGTACACAAACTCTTTGGAGAGCTTTTAGCTTCAGGCCTATGGAAAATGACTACGGTCGAGGTTTGTATGTTGCTTTGTGAATATTATTGTTTGATTTGTTTTTGCAGTGAAGCTACATTTGTTGTTGTTTTTGTTTGAATGTTCCAGAGATGGCGATTGGTGGCTGGCGCGAAATATGGTAACAAACAAACAGGGGTACATTCCAAACACCTACGTGGCGCTGGAGAACAGCATAGAGCAGTTTGAGTAAGTTCTTTTTAACATTTTCTCCTTTAGAAAAAGTGTTTGTTTAGAGCCTTTTATGATGGGGTGAACAGATCAGATCAATAATTTGTGATTTTTACAGGGTTTTTAGGCACCACTTATGTTTTTCCCCATACAACCAAAGCCATTATTTGTAATTTTTACAGTTTTTTGTCCAATTCTGTTTTTTTTAAGATCAAAGCAACAATTTCTGATTTTTACTGTTTTTATGCATCTTATTATGTTTCAACTATTATAATTTAATCACACATTTGTGTATAATACTGAATATCGTAGCCTTTGTGTAACCAGTAAGTTTTCTGGTTTGTACTTAGCTGGTTTCATGGTAAAATCAGTCGAAAGGAAGCGGAAAAGCAGCTATCACAACCGGGAAATGTTAGGGGGACGTTTCTTGTCCGTGAATCGGAATCTACTTCAGGTTGGCGACTTTTTCAGGGCGGATCAAAAAATAAAGTTGCTTTCCTGGTTGTTGGTTTGATTATACAGGGTGATGCAGAAAAAACCGGACTATATTAAATGCCAAACCTAATGTGACTAGTCCGGTTTTTTGCGCCACCCTGTACTATCTACTTTAAATATAGTTGAATCTATACTGAAATACTGAAGACAGTTGATTTGACTTTTGGAGGTTATAATTAATTGAAATGTCGTTACAATATATAATAAACCGTGACAAAATGCAAGGTGAAACAATATAGCTATCTTAATGCATACATTGAGTATCGAGTATAAATCAAAAGTTATTGGAAATTAAAATTATTTTTTTACATTTATGTCCTGAATATAATAATCTTGTAATGAAGTTTTTGTCAAATTAAAGTCAATTAGGTTTGTGTTGCATTTGTGTGTGTGTGTATGTGTGTTGTCTAAATCCTTTGTAGGGTCGTATTCTTTGTCCGTCTTGGATGAAGATGAAAGCAAGCAGAAGACCGTCAAGCATTATCGAATCCGGGATTTGGATTCTGGCGGATGTTATATAACGACCAAGCACAAGTGCTCTTCGCTCCATGAACTCATTCAACACTATTCCAGTAAGTTGTCGTAAGCGTTTGAAGGCGACGTGACCGAGAATTCTGCCGAATACGGTGAACGAGTGAAAAGAGAATGAATTGCACGACATCCGAGTTGATTGACATTCAACTCGCAAATGAGCCGTGGATTGACAGATATGATGCAGACACCTGGTTTTGATTTGATATTTGTGTGTTTACGGTAATTGAGGCAATGCGCTTTTGCTTGCAGGTGTGGCTAATGGCTTGTGCTGTGAGCTGACTCGACCGTGCATAAAAGCAAAGCCACAGATGTGGGACTTGTCCCGTGGAATGAGGGACAAGTGGGAGATCGATCGCAGCTCCCTCGAATTCCGAGACCGCCTCGGGGCGGGAATGTTTGGCGAAGTTTGGAAAGGTAGATCGAAGAAATTTTAAAAGAACTTCTTGGCTTTTTATTGTTTTTTATTTTGAGAGTTCTCTTGCACTTGGTTTGTCCTGCCTCACTTTGACGGTCTTGTACCCTGTTCTTTGATGTATTAACAGATTCTTATTTGGTTTTTTGGTGTATCATTTGTTGGCTGATGCTCTAGATTTTATGCTGGTTGTTTTATACAAGTCTGATGGTTGATTGATTGATTGATTTATTTATTTATTTATTTATTTAAAAGTTGGGTTTGAGCATAACCTGCTATTCAACACTACTGTTCTATGGCCATAATTTCATTTGAGCCGGCTACCATTGTGACTATTACGACTTTGCTCAAGAATCCTGTTGAATGTTAAATATGGCTGTTGGAATTTCAAATGATTACTTCCTACTGGACAGTAGCATAACACTGAGATGTGGGACCCATGGCTCAATCTGACTTCGGGTGCTCATGACTCTGAGCCACGTGAGCCATGTTGCTGTTTTGCCACCGCTGGGGTATTAACGTGAATGTTTTTGGTGTTTGTTTTAGAATTTATGTTATTTTTTAATTAAAATTGTTTTTCAGGATTGTGGAACAAGCACACTTGGGTGGCGATAAAGACACTGAAGGAGGGAACGATGGAGGTCGACAAGTTCTTGGAGGAAGCGGCAATCATGAAGAAGCTGCGCCACCCGAAGCTGGTGACGCTGTTCGCCGTCTGCTCAGACGAAGAACCGATATACATCGTCACCGAGCTGATGAGCAAAGGAGCTCTGCTCCAGTGTCTTCGGGATGACCGAGGTAATCGTCTCACCTGGACCATCCTTGTCGACATTGCTGCCCAGGTGTGTTTACTCTTACCTGTCTTATTTTTATTTATTTACTCTTAGAAATTTGATTTTTTTGCTCTAGTGGAAAGCTGGTTTCTTTTTATGATCGCCTATGCTAGGCAAGTTGACACCAACTCACTGGCGGCTCCACAAGGGGGCCCGGGGAGCCCGTGCCTTTCCCCTCATTGAGTTCGTGGCCCCCTGTTGGGACCCTATACTTAATACTACATACCTAACAACAAATGGATGGCCCCCTCCCATGATTAGAAGTTGCCACCCCAACGCCCCCCACTTGCCAAATCCTGGAGCCGCCACTGCACCAACTAGTTCTATATTAACATTAGGTATTTTGTTTTATTCTGGATTTTCTCAAATGAATGAATGTGATTGGTAGATATTTTAAGACATTTGTTGTGATTTAAGACCTTGGCTGTGATTGGTAGATATTTTAAAACATCTGTTGTGATTGGTGGATATTTTAAGAACTTTACCGTGACTGGTGGATATTTTAAGATATTTCAAGAAGCATTAATTATCAGTTTAATCTTCATTTAACAGAAAATGGATTTAGGAAATAATAAGCTACTAAGGGAACCACAGGTTCCTGCATGACAGTAGCATAAAGATGATAATAAATCTTAAGAATGAGGCGGCAATTATATATATATAAACATAATAAATCTCATGAGTTTAACAAGCAAGCATAAAGGTAAGAGATCTCTTGATATTCAGTGGATAAAATTAACATTCGGATGGATATGACTTTACTTTGATCTCCTGCCACCTGAGTATATTTATTCTATCAGAGCATTTTACTGATAAATAATTGAGGCTCAGCTTTGGATGATGTAGTCGTATCTCTTGCTCTCCTTAACCCTTTCCCTGCAACGGTACGCACAAAACACCCTCAATTCTCTGTGCCATGCCAACATCAAGCAGTATGCTGGCAAGTTCAGGCATCATGACAGCGTCGAAAGGGTTAATGCCATAGCATTGTTTTGTTCAAGGTGGCCGATGGAATGCGTTACATCGAAGAGCAGAAGTACATCCACCGGGATCTTGCGGCCCGTAACATTCTGGTGGGCGAGAACAACGTCATCAAGATCGGTGACTTTGGCCTGGCAAGGGTTATCAGCGAAGAAACCTACGAGGCTAAACAGGGTCTGTTTGTGAAATTGTTGTAGTTAACCCCTTTGGCGCGAGGCCCGACAATAGTCATGTAGTCACGTAAACCCTAGCTTATTCTGAAGTCGTCATTTTTGTGCCAACTGCTCAATGTGAAACCCGAGTATTGTCAGCGACTATGTAATATGGATATCTAGTAGTTTATTGGTTGATTTTTCAACCCAATGTCCAGCAAGTGAAGACTTGTATTTAGAATGAGAAAATGGGTCACCGATTTCAAGGCATTTGCCACCACTACACAATAGCGGCTTTAGCGCCTGCTGTATTTTTGTAATGTAAACTCATGTTTTGAGATATAATCACACCAGATTTTATTATTAACATTGAACAGAACTTCCTTTGTTCTGATTTCATAAACAATTTCTATATTGTGAGTAGTCTTAAGTCAACAGAGCAGTGTTTTATCCAGACTCCAGGCCTTTGGGGGAGAAATTGAAGCCTTTGGAGGAGAAATTGAAGCCTTTGGGAGAGAAATTGAAGCCTTTGGGGGAGAAATTGACTTGACTGGAGGGGAAGACACACATTCAATGCAAAATTTGTGTAAGTGCTGGGATTTTTTTTTGGGGGGGGGTGTTGAGGCTTGGGGAGGGGAATCTTCCCTCTAATAGGCCTGTATAAAACACTGCAACAGAGACATGTTTTAACTACTTCTTATTTTCCGATAATTCTCTGCTAATTTTTAAATAAAAACCACTTTACAATTAAGAATAAGTGAAATAATAAAGTTTCCTGTGCTTATGACCATCATTGGAAATCCAGAAACTTTTATGACAAATTTCTTGGGAAAAAATTGCACATTTTGGAAGAATTTTCCAAAATTTATTTCTACACTAAAGGGTTAATTTCTTTCCGGCTTGAGATGAGTGAGAAACTTTCCAGGCTATAAATTTGTATTTTAGTCAGGAGTTTATGTGTGTACTATATGCTCAGGAGCTGGTTGTATGGTGTTATTAGTCGATTATATTGTCTCATCTGTGTCTCTGTTGCTTTCACTTTCTCTTTCTTTTTCCCAATGTCATTGAGTGCAATTGTTGGTAAGTTTAATTTTACACCTGCACCTTATGCAATGTCCTGTTTGAGACATTATTTTTTGTGCAATTAACATTCTGTATTGAACCTGTATTTTATTTATTTTGGTTAATGTTATGGTGTGACTTTGAGCATCTTTGGGGTGTAGAATTGTTTGGAATTTCTTATAATGATTAAGTATCGATGGCTTGTATATCTCCAAAAACAAGATTGCAGTATTTTACTGTCTTTAATATGATTATAAATTAAATGCACGCACAGGTTCAAAGTTTCCGATAAAGTGGACAGCTCCAGAAGCGGCAATGTATGGAAAATTCACAATCAAATCCGACGTATGGGCGTATGGGATTCTTCTGGTGGAACTTGTGACGTATGGTCAGATTCCTTATCCAGGTGAGTATCTTCGCGGTGTTGCCGCATGAAAAGGTTGACAGAAATAAAAGTGGCGTTTTGTAGGCTCTGAAATTTGGTTTTACCTGTCAATATGTATTGATTTTGGAAGCTTGATTGGTAAAAAGTTACCACAGTCGTCGTTATGCAGTTGTATGGATCCCAGTTATGACAATAACTGCAATGATGATGGTGATGATGATGATGATGATGATGATGATGATGATGATGATTATACAAGGTGTTGACTGAGGTTGTATTGTTTATTTTCAACAGGTATGAGCAACAGTGAGGTGTTGACTCAACTGGAGCGCGGATATCGTCATCCGAAGCCCCACAAGTGTCCGGACAGCATGTACGAGATCATGAAGTCGTGCTGGAAGTACAGTGCAAACGAGCGACCGACGTTCGACCACCTCTACCACACGATGGACGACTTTACGGTCGCCACCCAGTCGGGTTACGCCGAGACGGAGCAATAGGACATCTCGCAAGAACCCCTTTTGTTGCCGATTTTCACCACACAGTTCTGAACAGACTACTTTTTTTCAGGGCAGTATTCTCAATTGACAAAATGGTTACTCGGTCTTATTAGTATTTGACATGAGCAAGTTATTTGCGGATAATTCCGTTTGTTATCGGTTGTGACTTTGACCGAATGGCTTTTGAAACAAAAGACATTTATCGTCGTTTCCACGTAGGTTGAGCAGTATGCATTCCCTTTTTGTTTCTTATTCAAATTCCGTATTAGTTTGGTACAGTTTTAGATGTTGGACTTTTTATTTTTTCAATGCATTTTGATAGGTTATTGCGGTTTGTAAAGATACTGATGCATCTTATTCTTAGTATAACTCTATTGTTAATATAATACTTAAGATTATGCTGTCAGTCCTAGTTATGTCACAGAAGATTAACTGCTGTGAAAATACTTTGATATTTTTCATTGTAATGTTGTATTTCATTTATTGTATAAGATGTATTTGTGTGTGTGTGTGTTTTGTAAATTGTGTTAGGCACTTATGCTGTTTTAGTGAAATTTTTCAGTTGTTACCATTCCATGTGAACCACATCAATTTCATGCTGCAGCTATTACTGTAGTTCTGGTATGGGATTACTATGCACTTGAGGATAGGAGACCTGACCAGTGATTCTAGGACCTAGGTTGTTGCCTTTTTGTGATTTTGTTACGCGACCCAACTTTATTTTGTTGTGAATGATTCTCGTCATTTCTTTGAGACAAAGTGGTGCGTGCGTGAGTGTTAGTGATTGTGGTTACTTTACGAGATTTGGTTGTTTACGCTGTATTAATACGACATCGGTGTCTCAGAGTCGGTGTTTCGGTGATGACTTATTTTTGCCATATTAGAATCATTTGAAGACAATATCTCGTGTTTTGAAAAGATAATCGGATCTGTTATAGTGAATTCTCTTTTGAATTTCCTCATCTTTATATTTTTTAAGGTTCCATAATGGCTTGGCACGTGGTTACACGCTCATCTGAATCTTGTTGGGACTTCTTTCTTCTTGAGATGATTTTGCTAACTTACAGCTGGCTGTGAGTTAGTTACACAATAGTGGTTCTACATATTAATACTGTTGTCAATACTGCCAAAGAATTTCTAATAATTATAAAAAGGTTTAATTAAAAACATGAAAGCCGCTTTGACCACTTGGTTACTGCCGTTATTTTCTACATTTAAAATGTAGAAGAAACATTTTGTAGACTAAACATAGATGCATTCCATTTTGTTGAACTCTACATATTGAAAGTTTCTGATATGCATTGGCGTAGCCGCGGGGGCCCGGCCCCCTGTTCGGATCGGGACCAATCGTGAGATTCATCAAAAACTGGTCAGTAGTGGGGTGGGGGTGAAAGGGGTAGTATTAGATGAAGGAAAACGCACCAGGTAGCAGACTTTAGAGCATTTGAGACGACAGCATTTTTGCTTGTCAAGACTTTTGGGCCGAAAATTATTTTGACGTCCCCCTGTTCTGGAAACCTTACTGTGCCACTGTTGTATGGTAATTTTTTGAAATATACCGGTATATTTCCATTTGAACTCCGTGGATATCGGTGACTGATTTGTATTAATACAGATATTTTAGTCCATATATTTAGTTTGGACAGTTTTTTATAGTCAGGACAAATGTATATTTGCACTAGTCTTGACTATCACTTGTTATTGATATTATGTATTATTCCTGCTTTGATAGTCTGATTTGTTTTACTAGGATTTAAACGAGTATGTAAGTAAAACACATTTCTTTTGCTCTGTTTGAAGGTAGGTGAGGCGAACCAGCGTATTCACAATTGCCTGTTTGAAATTAAATTCAGAGTTGAAATTATGCATACATGGAACACTTTCTGTAATATAATTTCAGCAGTTTTGATATTTAGTGTTGCAGCAGTCGTTAGAGGATGACTGGTGATATGGTGAGGGTAATTAATTATTGTTAATCGTGTTAGAAATATTTCCTCTATTCAAAAGGGTTTTTGTAATATCTAGATATATATATATATATATATATTTTTTAAAAAAAGTATTGTTACTTGATAATTTGAAAACTTTTGTTGGTGTCAGTATTTTATACAGGTCTGTTAGGAGGAGATTCCCCGCCCCAAACCTCAAATCCCCAAAAAAAAAAAAAAAAATCCCAGAACTTACACACATTTTGCATTTATGTATGTCTTTTCCCCTCCAACCAAATCACTTCCCCCCCTGAAAGCCTCAATTTTCCCCCTCCCAATGGCCTGGAGTCTGGATAAAACACTGGTTTGTGTTTATTTTCATTACAAACTTTTGTCCTGGATTAACTTCATTTTGCACCAATTGAAGCTCTCGTGTGTGTGTGTCTTTCGATGGGTTTCGATTGTTTCTGAGCCCACACTTTGCTTCTAAATTGAGAAAATGTAAGAAATTTTTCATTGCAGAATCAACAAATATAATGCCAGCATTTTCTCAGCAGCTGGGGCTCCCCAAGTTGCGCTGAGAGCGCTTACCCCATCCATGGGCGCCCACACTTTGCAAATATATTTCTGTAATTATGTTTTGGCTTTTGGCCAATAGGGCCTATACTAAAACACACAGATAGACAAAATTAGATTGAGAAATTTAACTTTAACTAAGAAACATGACTGGGAATAACTTATAAGCTATATATTGGCCCTGACCATTGTGTTTTGGAAAAATGTCTGCGTGTGCCGCTGCCCAGTGGTTAAAGTGGTTTGTTGGAGGTGGCGGCTCTAGGATTTGGCAAGTGGGGGGGGGGCGTTAGGGTGGCAACTTCTAATCATGGGGGCCAACCATTTGTTGTTTAATGTATGTAGCATTAAGTATAGGGTCCCAACTGGGGGGCAGGCACTCAGTAGGGGGGGCACGGGCCCCCCGGTGGAGCCGCCACTGGGTGCCGGGGCCCCACGCTGTAAAAACCATGGACCCGGGATATATTTGTCGGGGCTGATCAACGAGGTGCCGGGGTCCGTGACAGAGGTGCCGGGCCCCGGCCCACTTTAACCACTGCCGCTGCCCCTACTCCTTTATCGGATCTGGCGAAGTTGGTGTTCATAAATTATAGTGCCCCTATAATTCTCGAATCCTACAGAGCAGTGTTTATTCTAGGCCCTTTTTGGGGGATTCCCCCAGTTTGAAAATCCCCCCACAAAAAAATCTATATGTTGCATTGGGGTGGAAATTCCCCCAAAAAGTGTGACGAGAGGGGGTTTTAATTTAGGAGAGGGGAAAAACAAGGATATAAGGATACGACCATATTCAGAAGAGCATTAGAGCATGTGGAGAAGATGTGATGACTTTTTTTGCTCGTCAAGGTTTTTGGGCAGACAAACCTCCCCCCCCAAAAAAAAACATTTCAAACTCCCCCCAATGTCAAGGTGGCTAGAAAGCCTAGAATAAAACTGCCTACAGAGAGATAGTCAAGCGTTAACACAGTATAATGAATGCACACGCATGCGTAAAGAAAGATGTGCAGCCATTTTGAATTTGAAACACGCGGATAACAAACTAATGTTTTTGCGGTTAGGTTGGCCTTAACCTTACAGCCGATGGTCGGGGCGCACTGAGCCTGTCCAGAGGCGGAGCTAGGGGTGGAGGTACATTATGTCCCCGGGCGCCGAGGGGGGCGCCAAAATCGAGTTTAATGTAGCAAAAAAGACTCAACTATAGCATTCACGTAACTAAAACCGAGCGAAGAGACTGCCTTTTAAAAGTTTTCTCGCTTGTCAGGATTTTCGGGAAGTTGAGGGGGACGCCATCAGTATGTTTTGACCCCGGGCGCCGGAAACCCTGGCTCCGCCTCTGAGCTGTCTGCCGCTGCAGCCGCCGACACCTAAGCTCAGTCGATCCGGCTCACTCCTAATTTATCCGGGGGACGGAGCGTGGCTGACACTTCGGCGGAGGCAGCAGCGTCTGCCTGCCCGTCCGGGCCCTTCTTCCCTCCTTGGCCGTCGGCCCGCTTGGCCGTTCGTTCGAACCGCGGCGCTTTCCACCGTCTCTCCTCGGCATTCTACGATTGATCGCCCAGCAGATGCGGATTCGGTGGTTTCCCGTGTCGTATACACACCACGAGCGCTAAATAAAAGGCGACGGCGGCCGCCACTGAGGAAACGAGGGGACCGAAGGAAGGGATCGAAACATGAAGGCAACACGGGACGACGGAAGCGATGCTGCCACCGGGGCAAGCGACGTAAACTCGTGGGTTATTTGAGGTGGTGGGGGACTTCGGACAGATTGCGACGCTGGAAATCTAGTGGATTAATTGAGGACCTATTAATTATCGGAGGGAATTGATCCAGTTTTTAAAAAAATATCTGTTGTATTCGCTGGATTCATATCCTGTCTAACTGAGTCTATTCGAAGGAAGACTTCCTCGGCCTCTCGTGGGGGTGATCATCCGGCGGAGCGGGGTTTCTTTCTCGATTATCGCCCGGCGGGGGGGAGGAGCAGAGAATGCGATGGCGGGGGCAAAGCCCGGAGTACACGTTGTCACTCTGAAACCGGTTCTTGTTCCCGCGTCTCTCACGAACGGAAGCAAATTCGTCAAGTGGGATGACGTAAGTGAAAAGACATTCTTTTCCTCCTTGATAAATATGCTGTGTTACGACATTCCAGTGATTGATATCAGCGGCGTAGCCAGGAATTTCATGGTGGTGGGGTTATAAATCTTAACTAGTCATTGCTATTTCAAAATCAAAACCCATGCTGATGTCCCACATTTGAACAAAACATAAAACTGTAAGGTTGATTGATTTTTGGGGTATTTACACCGATACACCCCCGTCGCTACGCCGCTGGTTGGTATGTCCAAAGCAGTGGGTGGTACATTTTCGACCGCCAATAGGGGAGGGAGGGCCAGGGTGGCTAAAATAATTTTTGGCACTAGGGGTCCGCAACTAGTCGGGGTATTGGCGTAAACTTGGACGAAAAAATGGGAGCCATATGCCTATAGGCCCACCTATGGTATCTTCTCAAAGAGTGGAGGGGGCTCGAGCCTAGAGGCCTACAAGAAGTTTACGCCTATGAGTGGGGGAGGGGGTTTTAAGTCCCCAATCCTCTGGCAAATTGGACACTGATTGTGCTGTACGAGTCAAGTTTTTTTACAAGTGCATGCACTTGTTACGTACGTCTGCCAAAGTGCTAAGCTCTCTAGGTTTCTCACTTCTTCGGCTGATATACTGTAGGCCTAAGTACGCGGAGATCTCATTAAGTAAGCAAGTAAGTAAGTAAGTAAGTAAGACTATGAGGCCTACGATAGCAACAAGGTTCAAAACAGACGAAAAGGTTATCTGCTAATTACGGTTATTAATCGGCCAAAAATTTCGGTAACACTCGGAGGCTCACTTACTTCGTCAACGCAGCAAAAAGGACATACGGAACTAGAGGAAGAAATCAGACAGGGAAGGGAAGTTAAAGGAAGGGAAGGAGTAGGACAGGAGAAAGAAGAGGAGGGAGCGAAGGAGGGAGAGCTGAAGAGATAAAAGTTCGTACCTACTGGTTTCGCGACGGTCGTAAATACGTTTTAACGACGTGTGCTTTCTGTTACAGACGGAAATTTTTCTGTCAGTATATATCGGTGAGCGTATTTTTCGGCCAAATGCATGAAATATTTACAGAGTTTCAGGTTCGAGACTGCGGAATTGTTTTTTTTCGACGGTGCTTTGGAGAAAAAAAGCGCGAAAATCCACAGCACAGCGTCGACGCTTTTGCGGTGGGGGGGGGAGGGGCTAGTGGAAGGGTTGTTGCAACTGCGATATATCTGAAAGGCATAGGGGTAAACTTAATGGATGGAGACAGGTGGGGGTCCAATTCCTATACTTTTCTCCTTTCCATGGCCTTTCCTTTCTTCTGTCCCCATCTTCATTGCGTCAAATCGCGCTAGAGTTGTCCATATAGGCCGTCTCAATTTTATTCTACAGCGTTCGAAATGCGACACCTGTCGCCCATTTCAAACGACACTATGCAAAGTCTTCAAAAAATCGACTCTCCATCGTAATAAATTCCAAAGATTACAAAGTTTTCACACAAAGCAATTATTGCCCATATTCATATAGGCCCTAGTAATGCCTTTAGTATCGACCGTTGTCGTACGAAATATACAGTACGAATTTGAGAATAGTTTATAGATGACAAAAATAGTATAAAATTGATTCTCTGTATGACATTAGCCAGCGGAAGGACTTCTGGTGTCACGCAGAGATGGCCATGGGTTCGGTTAACCCATGGGTTGGGTTGGGTCAGGCCTTTCCTTATTTATGGTGGGTTGGGTTGGATCAGAAAATAAGTCATGGTTTAAGAAATTACAATGTAGGCCTATTACGGTGGGTTGAGCTATATTGGGTCAAGTAACCCTATGGCCGGCATGGGTTGGGTTCAGGGATATTTTTACAGCCTTCTAACATCCCCCAACCCAAATTTGAGACCGACACCCACCAAACACCCCCAAATCTGAGCCTGTGGTGAGCTTTTTTGGCTTGTCAGGCTTTTTCGGCAAAGGATGGACGCCCAAAATATACCGACACCCCCAAATTTATAATCCTAGAAATAACCCTGGTTGGGTTGGAGATTTGATTGGATGGGTTGGGCTGGGTTGAGTGGGTTGTAAAAAAATGGACCCATGGCCATCTCTGGTGTCACATGCACCAAGGCGTTGCCATGAGCAACAGGCGATGATGCGATGCGTTACAAGTTCTCTCGCACAGCGAATTAATGATAAAACATGTATTCGATATCTATAAAACCTGTTGTAGGCCTATAATAACACGCGGCTCTTCCCTCGATCGCCCCCTCCTAACCATTCCACAAGATATTCGGCAGGGCTTTAATTTAGTCGATGGGCCTCGTTCTATTACAGTCAATGGCGTTAGTGTGTAGTATGAAATGGCTGGGAGTGTTCTATTTCGAACCCTGTAGATCGAAATTGAGAATGATATAATTGATTATTCTTGCATAGGTTAAAGCAATGAAGAAGGAACAAGAGGAAAATGTGGACTTTGTCGGAGACTTCCTTCAAATCGATTAGATTTTTTTACATATCTAGGACCATATACTCCCTCTATTCAACAGGCGTTCAATTGCCTTCTCATTTACAATGAATAGTGTACGTTTCGTTTTGATGCAATTTTTTTATTCTTGTTCTTCTGTCTTGCTTCTGGTTCTTTCCTTTCTTTCCCCTCCCTCTCTATCCCACGCTGTCGAGTAGGCCTACAATGCGAAGCATTGTCCATCGGATACTGTCAGCATTGTTGGTTTTGCGCAGTTAACCCCTTAATCGTGTATTTAATTGTAACTCAATGTAAAATGGACGGATGTATTCGGGATCCCCATTTAAGGGGTTAAAACTGCCACTGGCAATGTCCGTTCTTTGATCGATCCGCGACTTATATAGGGTGTATTTAACCGCAGGACATTCAAAATAATTTGAAACAAATCTGGCGCCACCTAAAATTGAATTATTTTCGTTTTCTTATCAAGCGACTCTAAAGCCGGGAGAGCCCTGAGTGGAAATAAATAGAGGCGCAGCCAGGCGCTACATAAGTCCCATATTACATCATTACAAGTCATTCGCCTAGTCACGTGGGGAGGGACGGGGGGCAGGCCCATTTTAGAGTGAGTATCTGAGATGACGACCTTTTTTGATTGTCATGACTTTTGGGTCGAAAAATAAATGTCGGATTGTCCCCTATTCTGAAATCCTGGCTACGCCATCGTTACAAGTAAGCAGGATTCGGTTTATTTCGGAAATTGTGAAAATTAATTTCGAACGGAAGCCGGATTTTTTCACTTCCATCTCCCCCTTCATCGCCGAGACCCAAACGATTCGAATTATCACTAATCGAACCATTATGCATGGAAAACCGCCGACTAACCACCTGCAGCTTACCCCGCACGGGTGTTCGATTCCCCCCCCCAACCCCTAGGGGCGTCTCGTCTGAGACCCTGGACGGGACGGAAAGGTGCGTCGTCTGCGACGTAATTGGATTTCCTGATTTCGTCTAATTACACTGGCGCTACAAAAACAGAACGCCGTTCGCCAGAACACGATTTTCTTATTAGCGGGGGGAGTGGGAGGGGGGGGGAATCTCGGACAAAGCGAACGAGACTTCGCAGGGGGCGCGGGCCGCATGCACCGGGTGACACCGATTACAACATCACAAGTTTGGTTAGGTAAGTAAGTAAGTAAGTAAGTAATAAGTGTAGGCCTAAGTAAAACGAAATTGTTGCCCGACGGTATTTGAGTCATACGAGTGGGGTTAGGGGGGAGGGAGTGACTCGGGATTTCTAGTTGTTTCATTATGCTAAATAAGTTGTTGTTAAATAAGTCAACGTAACAAAAAAAATTCTCCCTTGCTAGGCCTATATATAGGCCTACTGTGTATTTCGACAATCATCGCGGGGGAGGGTGGTCAGTATAAGCAGTGACCAGGAATTCTCCCATCCCCCACTGGCATGGCTCTCAGATAAAGCTGTGAGTATTAGTATTAAATGGAGAAGGTGGTGGCCCATGTTTGCAATAGCGATTGGTATCAATGTAGTAATGGATGCTAAAGATAGTGGCTGAATATGATGCTTGAATTCGATCTATAACAGGACGAAATAAATTTCAAATATCCGGTTTATTTGCACATAGCCTATACTGTGCATTATTAGCATTATGGAACAACGGCGGTTGTCATGCTGGATGCGCTATAAATACAGACGACGAGGGCCTACGTTTAAAATAGCGATTGATATCAATGTATTGAAGAATGCTAAAGACAGTGGCTCAATTTAGTGCTTGAAATCGATCTCTAACATGACGAAATAAGTTTAAAAAAATCGCGCTTGTACTTCCACAAATCCTGTGTATTATTAGTATTATGGACAAACGAGGGCTGTCATGGATGAGTCGTTTTAAATGGAGGAGGTGATCGCCCATGTTTGCAATAGCGATTGATATCAATGTAGTAATGGATGCTAAAGATAGTGGCTGAATATGGTGCTTCAAATCGTTCTATTACAGGACGAAATAAATTTCAAATATCCGGTTTATTTGCTCAAATACTCTGCATTATTAGCATTATGGAACAACGGCGGTTGTCGATAAAGACAATGTTTAAAATAGCGATTGATATCGAATGCCAAAGACAATTCAATATAGTCCCACAATTATGGAACAACGAGGGCTGCTGGATGCGCTGGATGCGCTATAAATACAACAAGGCGATGATCTCTTACAGGACGAAATAAGTTTTTAAAATACAATTATGGAATAACGATTGATATCGATGTAGGTGATGGAAGAATGCTAAATTGATACAATGCCTCAATGGATTGTGGCTGAAATTCATCGTTCTATAACAGGACGAAATAAGTTTCAAATAAAAATGCGCATTATTTTATGGAACAACGGCGGTTTTTGGATGCGCTATAAATCAGAAGACGATGGTCTAGGTTTTTAGCGATTGATTCGATGGAATAATGCTAAAGATAGTGGCTCAATATGGTTGAAATCGATCTCTGGAAATGAGGTTGTCGCATTTTTAAATGGAGAAGGTGATGGCCATTGTTTGCAATAGCGATTTATATAAATGTAGTAATGGATGCTAAAGATAGTGGCTGAATATGGTGCTTGAATTCGATCTATAACAGGACGAAATAAATTTCAAATGTGCGGTTGTATTTGCTCAAATACTCTGCATTATTAGCACTATGGAACATCGGGGTTTGTCATGCTGGAGGGGCTCTAAATACATAATAGTGAGTGATATCAATGTAATAACAGGAACATCTTGCATCGTCCATGTATCTCTAATTTCCTTTTCTCTTCCTTTGATAAGAAAAAACTGCTGGGCTACCCCATATTTTCATTTTGTAGCTGACGTCGCCTTTGTAGCACATCCTTGTTTTATGGCAGTGTCTTCAAATTTACTAGATTTTCTATGGATTTAAGAAATCTGCTAGACAAGTATATGAAAAACATATGCTAAAAATTTATGAACTTTTCTGAGCTTTCAAACAAAAACATTATTGCATTCATAATAAGTGAGTAAAAGCTCATATGAAACCATTTGAAAGTAATTGAAAATCAAAATTTGCAACACCTTAATATAATATATATATATATATATATATATATATATATATATATATATATATTAAAATCTCGACAATAGAGTAACACCAAAGACGTTAAAAAATCGTCGATGCCTTGTCACGTGATCAAACTGTTTACGATTTGATTATGGCGTTTTGGCGGGAAGCGCGTCTGCTCCTTATCTTGATCGGACGCCGCCTGTGGTCGACCCGTGGTTTGACCCCGACCCGACGCCAGTCTCGCGCCGCCCACCCATCCCCTCTCCGGCGGCGGCGTCTTAATCGCGACCGGCTTCTGCCTTCGGCTCCCCGTCTCCCTTCCAGGCTCCACCCGGCGATCCCCTGCTGTCGGTTGGAGGGGTGGGGGGGTGGGGTGGGGGTGGAGAGCATCGCTGGAGATGAATAACAATAGAGGAGTCCTGTTGGTTGGTTGTCTCGGCGTCTGTTTGACTTTTTCGCTCTGTGTGTGTGTGTGTGCGTGAGTGTGTCTAGTTGTCTCCTCTGTGGCTGTATAATTATTATTGGTTGAGCTTTCGCTCGGTGGTTTCGCGGAATCCTGGCAGACGATGCCGGAAATCGACGAGACAGACAGACAGGCAGACAGACAAACACATAGACAGGCAGACACACAGACAGACTGATATTATATATTTCTAAAGATATCGATGCGCTTAAGTAAATGGCGCACTTTGCAACGAAATCATCGTCGTCGTCGTCGTCATCATCATCAGCAGCAGCAGCAACATCAACTGCAACATAAACAACAACAATAACAATAACATAATCTCTATTTATGCTACCACCACTACAGTTGTTGCTGCATGTACAACAACTATACTGCTACTACTGCATAGGCATAAAATTTGCTGCTAATGCTAATGTCGGTGTACTGCCGTTACTACTTTCCTGGATTCGAGAGAAGAAATTATACCCTTAGGTATTTGAACTGGTGCTATAGAAGTGCATATTTTATATTTTATATTATTATTATTAGTAGTAGTAGTAGTAGTAGTAGTAGTAGTAGTAGTAGTAGTAGTAGTAGTAGTAGTAGTAGTAGTAGTAGTAGTAGTAGTAGTAGTAGTAGTACTGGTCCGTGACCTTTGATAAATGAAATTCCGGAGGACAAGAGAGTCACTCACCGACTTCCTTCTCCTCGTCCTCTTTCTCCCCCACCTGAACTTTTAATTCGTTTCATCACTCTTCTGAATTTTGCATATCTATAGCCTACTGTAGCAGGATTCTGGAATAGGGGGAAAGGACACTTCGACATTTACAAGTAAAAAGAAGACTACCAGAGAGAAAACCGTCACCTAGGAATTCTTGACACATCAATCTTTTTTCGATCATCCTGTAATTATCTGCCCCCTAATTTTCTAAACGGTTTTGAGCACAAATCGTACGACTGGTGAATCCCCACCAGTGGTGATCACTGATCCCATTCAGAATAGGGGGCCCGGGGGGGCCGGGACCCCTTCCCCCAACGGTTAGAACCGGCGCTAAGAAAATAGTTTTATCACTTCGCACGTTAGTTTCACTTTCGGTCGCATATATAATTAATAGAGGTTTCAAGGTTTCAAGGTGGCAGAGGCAGTGCAAGCGCTTATGTAGCGCTCGTAGGAGGCAGACGGACAATATACGCGAAGCGTTGCACCGTGCATATACAGGCTACGAGATCTCGGTTTTATATTCTGAGAAATTCTACGAAAATAAACATAGACCGGAATACTTAGCAGAATTCGCTGAGTAAGCAGTTTTATTTCTGACCCGCATTGTGGGAAAATCGGTAACAGTAGGCGACCGCCTCTACTTTTTCAAGAAAACTTCGTGATTAAGACGGACGGAGAGAGAGAGGGAGAGAGAGACAGACAGACAGACAGAGACAGACAGGCACACACAGTATTGCTGTCTTACTTTTTGAGTCATTTTCGTGGCGTAGTCGGGTTTCCGGAACAGAGGTGGGTACATGGACGTTATCGGGTAAAAATGTCTCCGACGAGAGAAAAGGAAAGATCGCAATAGTACAGTTGATAAGCCGTATGATTGTTCATTTTGTGGATAAAAGCATGAAATTTTGAACATTGACACTTCTTATAATTTAGTAACATTCTGTCCAGAGACATTCGAATAAACTTAAGGGTAGGGGTACCCCTAGGGGTATGGCAAGGGCTAGGGGGACCCCTAGGGGTAGGAGTATGGGTACGCCTAGAGGTATGGCTAGGGGTAGGGGTACTCTACAGAGAATGGAATTGGCAGACGTGTGAATGGCTAGAACTTTTGACAGAGAAGTGAAGAGCACCTGCTAATCAAGTTTTTTTCAAAAATTAGGCCACTATCTCTTGTAGATTAAAAGTGCTTGGCATTCAGAATTTTGCCGGTGGTATTCTCTAATGCGTAAATTGGACATTTTAAAGGACATTTTTAAACTACAGAGAATGCTATTAGCAGACGTGCGAATGGCTAGAACTTTTGAATGGCAAGTATAGTGAACCTACTAATCAAGTTTTTTTCTAAATTTAGGCCACTATCTCTTGTATATCAAAAGTGCTTGGCCTTCAGAATTTTGCCTGTGGCATTCTCTATTGCTTAAATCGAACATTTTAAAACTACAAAGTAGTTTAATTACACGTCACTACACTACACTAAACACTCGTTTAACAAGCTACACGTCTGCCAATACAGAGTACTGCAGCTCAAGCGGAATTTTTTAAAACAAATTATCATTAAAATTTCTGGTGCCAAATTGCATGGTAAGAGATAACAAAAACTTGTGCATCCTTTGGGGAAATTGTTCTGGGCCATGTACCCTATAACTGTGCCAAGTGGCATGCTTTTATCCAGAAGTGAACGATTCTTGGCTTTTATGGACTTTAGCCACTGAACTACAAGGACTTCTTCACATACACACGTTTTATCTCAGATCATTGATGCTACCTACTCCCTCCCCAATTTTCAACGGTTTTGCGCAAATCCCACACGACCGGTCCCAACTTGAATAGGGGAAGGGGTGGCTAACCCCCGTGCCCCATGACTACGCCGACGAACAGTAGTGTTCGCTGGAAAATTTAGTACAGTAATTGAAAATGCGGTTGTAGACGCCAGGGGATAGGGGCAACTGCCCCCAACCTGACCCCAGAGGCCCAGGCCACCTATCAGATTCGCGCAAATCCGGTGAAAAAGTGTTTTTGTTGGGGGTGGGGGTGGGGGTAAGGAATCCGACACGCCAGCTCCCCTTTGCCCCCAACCCAAAACTCCTGGCGACGCCACTGGTAGACATCGTCTGTGCGCTTTGCTCAAAACCAGTCTACCTGTCTGTCTGCCTGTCTGTCTATCTGTCTGTCTCTCTCTCTCTCGTTTGTCTTCTTTTCCGCAGTTACGCCGCCTTCTGACTTTTCTCACCCCCCCCCCCAGGCGTCCCCAGCTGCAGCCATGAACTCAATCCGTAGCGACCCATGGGATCTGGTTTCTCCCCACTTTGCCCTTCTCTCGCGCCCCCTCTCCCCACTCCACTCCTGATCTTCAGAAATCGGTTTGCCGCGTTTCCAGTCCCTCCCTCCCTCCTTCCTTCCTCTACTTCTCACCATCCCCTCCACTCCCTTCCCAACTTAATATCCAGTATACCACGTGGGTTTTAATATTTCGTCCTGGCGGTCGTGATATTTCTCTATCCTTCTATTTGAGGAGGCCACGGTGATGATATCCGAACGAGAGAGAGAGAGAGAGAGAGAGAGAGAGAGAGAGAGAGAGAGAGAGAGAGAGAGAGTCTGGGCCCTGGCATGATGAGAGGAATATTTATTTGGCGAATCAAAAGCTTCTGTGATTTGGGTCACGTGATGGAATAGCGATGACGTGTTCCAACCTTACAACTGAAAGAATTTACAATTTAGATATCCTATATTGATTAATTGTTGTTTACAAAGCTACTCAACTACATCCTATAATTATATGCATAGGCCTATATAGCTCCTTGCTCAGTTGTCAACGCCAGGTTTGGCCGGTTTTGCGGTTATCCGCATGGTAATCGTATATAGTTGATTCATGGTTGGTACTGCAATCAATTCTGTCTAATCTGTCCGCTGACATAGACGCCGCTCTTTAGGAGCACTGGCGTAGCTATTGGGGGCCTGGCTCCCTATTCTGACACTGGAATGAGTCGTGGAATTGGAGCAAATTTTTCGGGAACTACCTTTTAGGGGGGATAGGATTATATGTTTGTTGCCAGTGGCGGTTCCACGTGGGGGGAATGAGTGGGGGTTCATCCTTCCACCGGACTTCCGGACTTAGATTTAAAATCTAGTAAAACTACGGAGAAAAACTGCGGATGACCTTTTTGCTTGTCAACCTATCTTTCTTGGTGAAAGTGTAGTAAAATTAGGGATACAGTTAGGCCTACCATTTGTCAGCCTTTTTGGACAAAGTTTATTGATTTTCCCTTCCTCTTCTTCATCCCCCACCAACTCCCTTCCTCTTCTTCATCCCCCACCAACTGCCTATGAATTCATTTCACCACCACCCTCCACCCCCATCAAGAAATCCTGGAACCGCCACTGTATGTTGTGTTAATGTGCCCAGAACTCCAATTGATGACCTTTTGCCTTTGTGTGACGTTTTCCTTTTGGTGTCTCGGTACCAGGGCGCGATTTGTAGGGGGAATCTTCCCCACACTGCCCAACTGCATCCCCTACTGCTACATTCCCCACCACTACATCCCCCCACTGCTACATTTCCCAACAACTACACCCCCAAGCTCGACATATCCCCCCCCACTGCTCCAGCCTCTAGGACACAAATCGCACCCTGCTCGGTACCACCACCCCTATTCTAGAACCCTGGCTACGCCGTTGTTTAAGAGACAGACATTGAGTCCGACCGACAAACGAGAAAAGGTCGTCGACTGCATGGTAATATTATATCGCGGTGGAATTTCTACCTATCGTCAGCTATAGCCTATAGATGTAAAAACGCAGCTTCTGAAAAAGCTATTCGAGCGTTTGAGAATTTGACGGTTCACTTTTTCTGAATTGTGCGGTCACTCATTCGACCGGCCAGAGTCGTAACGAGGGGGCAGGGAGGGACGAGGGAGGGAGGGGCATAGGCCTATGCCCCGGGCGCCGAGGTGAGGGGGCGCCAAAATCGGGTTTTTGTTAAGTTAAATGCATAATATAAATAAGAAGAAACAAGTGCGGCGACCTTTTTCTCTCGTCAGGAGTATAACGAATTAAAACCACATTTCTTGTGTGCCCATCTTTAATGCGTCAAATCATTCCGGGATTATCAATATATTCCATCTCAATTTTATTCTAGAGCGTTCGAAATGCCACAAAATGGCTACAGTAGACTATACAGACGCCGTTGCTGGAAAAAAGCTACTTTAAAAAAAAGAAATAGGCCTACAATTTAGTTTCAAGTTTTTAGGGCTTTTAGTTTTTAAAGATTTTTATGTTTTAATTTTTGACATGTCAACACCTATAAACCCTTTTCTATAGTCTTCTCACATGTCAAAGCCAACCTTTCAATATGGCCTATATTCTTGCCACCATGGAAGTATTATTCCCGGAGACGTCATTACGTCATTTTTAGCCCAGGCTGCGTCAAGCCAGAAGCGCACGTAGCTCGTAGGCTGTTAGCGGACATCTTGGTTGACTCAAACTGTGGCTGTCGTCTGGGAATTTTCCAGCTGGTCGCCTTCACCGAAATGACGTAATGCCGTCTCCAGGTATAATACCTCCATGCTTTCCACACGTGTTTCTCTTTCTGTATAATAATAAATCTATGGAATCGAAAGCTCTTTAAACATAGATTTTGATAAACACACGTGTAATTGGAAATTTATCAAATTCATTAAAATTAACTAATAAATATGCTAGCTATTATTATTATTATGGATTATTTTGCTGGCAGGACTCTGCAAATGGTCAACCGATCGTCATGCGGGTCGACCCGAAAGGATACATCGTCTACTGGACAGATCAGAACAAGGTCTGACTGCATTGCATTTTTAAAATCCTCAGTTTATGTAGCGCTTTGACGAAACGCACTAATCATGATCCTGAGGCGCCGTGAGTCCACTCCGCGCCGTTGGGTATGCGATTGATAATAATAATAATAATAATAATAATAATAATAATAATTTTCTATGCCAAAAATGGCCCAAAAATAACTGCCTCTCTAGCCAACTACACCATCCTCTCCTGGGGTCGGGGGATAACGGGAAAGAACCTAATTTTCTATGCAAAAATACTGGAACTCTCTCTCCCTCTGGTTGTCAGATCTTCCAATTCATTGAGTATTTTCAGATCCAGATTTAAAACACATCTCTTTCAATTAGCTTTTCTTCCATAGTCGATTTTACCGGTACTCTTTCCCTTTCACTGATCTCTGGAATGACCTGGTCTTTTGCAGATGGATTTGAAGTACCATCGATTGATATCTTTGGGTGTTAGAACTGGTGCTGTAGAAGTGCATAATTAATAATAATAATAATAATAATTATTATTATTATTATTATTATTATTATTATTATTATCTAATCTTAAGATGTACCTGTTTGGTTTGCCTACCCCATTTTTATTGCTCCCCAGCTGATCGGACTGACCTTTCGGGCTTGACTTGGCGTTTATTTGGATTGGATGTGGTGCGCCATGGGCCGATGCTCGAGGCATTATGATAGTGGCGCCATAGAAGTTTATTGATAACAATAATAACACCAATAATGATATTAATAACACCTATGTTTAGAGCGTCCAATGTGCGAACCGCAAACACACTGTGATGGTGATTACGGCCAGTTGATTCAAGTGTCCTGTGCCAACGCCGCCCGTCTCCTATGGTCACTTGTCGGTCTCTTTGGCGGCGGCGCCCCGCACTCCTCATTTGGTCAATTTCATTGCGCACTCCGGCGAGCAAACACGGTGTCGTTTGCACTGAAACACGATCGCACACACACACACACACACACACACACACACACACACACACAGATGCAGAGAAAACGATTTGCTCACGACGGCCTTTAACACGGCACGAAGGTCTCAACTGCTAGACCAACATTGACCACGTTGATAGAGCACCTTTCAAAAGAAAAAATCACCCAACACCCCTTCCCCCACCCCTTCCTCCACAGGAATTATGATTATGGCACCACAGAAGCAGTGGATGGTTTTGATTGGTTGATCGACAATTGTCTGACTGCTGTGTTGTTGGACCATGAGCTGTCAACATGTATCCACCTACTTTCTTGATGTTTTGAAAGGCTTTTCTACTGGAAAACCGGTTTGACAAAGTCACACGACTATCTCATACCTGATGTTGTAGTATTTTCACTATTTTGGACTATTTCTGGACTTTTAATTGTGTAAGGGGAGGATCTGGCGAAAAATGTCCCTTTTCAAAAGTTTCTTACTGGTGTATGAAAAAGCACCTCACCAATAAACAATTTCATAATTAATTCATGTAATCCACTGGCAATCATGGATGGTTTTTGGCAATGATGCAGTTATATTTGCCTTCAGAACTATTTTGAAGAAAAAAAATTGAAGTCTAAACATGAAAGATTTATAGCAACAGTGCTATTATTACAGAAGTGCCTATCTTCCCTGTATCAGTAACAAAATGTGGTTTTAATTTGTTTCAACACTCTTCTGAATTTTGCATATCTATAGCCTACTGTAGCACTAATCCTTGCATTATCATATGTCAAACAGGGTATCAATTATATAATATTTTTGTGGTCTATAGAACTTGTCATACAAGAAACCAGCTCGCTTAAAACCCTTCTTATCTCTCGTTCGATTTTTAGACATTTGACAGAGAACAAATTTCTGAAAGACTTTGTATAGTGTCGTTTCAAATGGCTCACCATTTTTGGGGGCATTTCGAATGCTCTAGAATAAAATTGAGGCAGAATATATTGACAATTCTAGTACAGTTTGACTCAGCTAAGCTGGGGACACACGAAAATGTGGTTTTAATTTGTTTCATCACTCTTCCGAATTTTGCATATCTATAGCCTACTGTCTATAGACCACATTTTCAGTCCCCCATCCCCCGTTTGAACACGGTACATACCGTACATACGCAAAATTTCCGGAATCCAACCTTCTCCTCCTCCTCCTCCTCTCAGTGCGTACGTACTATATGGATGGAGTAAATGATGGAGTGGACAATGGCTTTCTCTTTAATTACCAAAATGTGGTATATTAGGCCATTAAATAGATCACCGGAAGCCGAATTGTAGAAGGTTATTAATTCTAATTAAATCTCTAAGAGTTTCCCCGTTGAGTCCTGTTTGACAAAGCTTTCCTGACAAATTGTCCCCGTTGGGGGTGGCGTGGGGTGGAACAGAAATGTTTATCGAGCGAAACAGACTCGAGCACCAGTTCAGCTTATATTGCACTTAAGTTAACACATTAGATACGGACATACCGGTACATGATACGTTTACTCTCCGAGTCGATGCAACTTTAACTTCAACATTACTGGCTTCATAACGCAAAATGTGATTTACTTTACAGGTTGATGGGCATAGCTACGGGGAGGGGAGGGGAGGGCTGTAGGTACAAGTGCTTTCTAGGATTTGTCAATTATAGGTAATGTGTAGTAATGAATGGATAAGATGTAATGTTGGAGATTCAGTGATGTGCACCTAGAGTGATGTTTTTTGCGTGAAACTGAAGGCGATTTGTTGCTTGGTTCATCAAGAACACAGGGGGGGGGGCTATGGGGGATGAGTCCACCGAATTATTAGTAAGTGGATATATAGTATCATTAATCCCCCCCCAAATTTTTTGTTCTTCTTTACCTCTTTAGCATTCATCACTAGAGTTTAAATATGTTTTTGGGTGGTATGCTTTTTCAAAAATTGTCAGTCAACCCTTCCCTCCAATGCTGATGGCAGGGGCAGGAATATGCCCCTGCTTCAGGGACAAGATGAAAATTTTGTAATTTATAGTTGACTGTCGAAATCCCTGAGTTTACTCAGGTAGAATTCCCCAGGTAGAATTTCCCCAGGTAAAATCCCCCCAGGTAAAATTTCCCAGGTAGAATTCCCCAGGTAAAATTCCCCCAGGTAGAATTGCCCTAGGTAAAATTCCCCAGGTAGAATTCCCCCAGGTAAAATTCCCCCAGGTAGAATTCCCCCAGGTAGATAGAATTCCGAAGAGAACGGAGGTTTGCTTCTTTAGCAAGTGCGTTCACGTACACGCTAAGATGCTTGACTGGCCACCGATTCCATCCAACCAACGGATACCTCGGGATTCGATTCAGTGACGGAATATGTGACTGGGTGCATCGTTCATGTGGTGCTTTTGTAAACGGTGTCTCCACGAAAACTTTTCTTCGTTTACAGGAGATGGACTGTCTCGAGATTTCCTTCATACGCGACACAAGAACTGGAAAGTATGCAAGAATTCCAAAGGTGAGGAGTTCGAAAACTTGAACACAATAGTCATTGGTCTTAATATTTTACATTTTGTTGATATTTTTACAATTGTATCTTATTATTTTATTGCTTCCATTTCCACTTTATATATATATATATATATATATTATATATATATATATATATATATATATATATATATATGGTACACACACATACACACAAAGACATTAGACACCATCTCAACCTAAAGGATACAATTATCAACAAAATCAGAAGGAAAAGACTCAACTGGTATGGACATGTCAACAGAATGGATGAAAGGAGACTACCATAAAAGGCTCTCTGCACTCAAATAGAGGGAAATAACGGAAGAGGAAGACCCAGGAAAAGTGGATGAACAACATCAGAGAAGATACAAACATTAAAGGAATTTCAATCGTAGAAGGAAGACGATTAACTGAAGATAGAACTTCTTTGAAACATTTTGTGTCTAGCTGTTGCTGCTAAAGAGTTGGCAGAGAGGAAAAATGATGATATATATATATATATATATGTGTATATATATATATATATATATATATATATATATATATATATATATGGCAAAAAAGTTGTGATTATGGCAACAGATTATTATTATTATTAGTATTATTATTGTTGTTATTATTATTATTATTATTATTATTATTATTGTTGTTGTTGTTGTTGTTGTTGTTGTTGTTATTATTTCCCTGCTATTTGATTGTGTGATGTTTTCTTTGACTGTGTTGTGTGCTGTTTTATTTGTTCTGTTTGGACTAATGTGTTAGTTCTTCTGACGATAATGCACTGAGATGTGCCATTTGAATTGAATTTCATGACGTGGTTCTCGACCGCAGCTTATTTTGATTTGAGCCAGACGTTTGGCGGTTTCGTGATTGACTGTCTGTCTGTCCGTTGAAACATTGACGTATTTCCTGCTATCTTGAAATTCCCCACACCGCGCCTGCAATGCATGAACTTGAAGTGTTTGCGTGAAATTCTGTGGAAACTGAATCAGAATTTTTGCGCTGCACGTACTGACTGCCGCCGCCGCCGCCGCCGCCGCCGCCGCCGCCACCGCCACCGCCTCGGATTAAATTCCTTTTCGAAATATTTCCTTGTCAGTTGTCGAGGTCACCAATTTCACCATTATGGATTGAGTTTTCAGAAAAACAACAACGACAGGGAACTGGGTGAATACACTGTATTTCTCCCTGAGGCAGTGTCGACGATACAGTGAAACCCGCTTAATTGCATAGGTGCCGTGCAAGCCTTGCTTATGCGATTAACTGGGCTATGCGAATAACCGGGACGTCTGATACACAAAACACTGGTTCGGGTTTTTATGTTGTTATGCGATTATGCGGGTTATGCAATTAAGCAGTATGCGATTAAGTGGGATCCACTGTACTAGGACTCTGAAACAATGACAGCATTGATCTACGCTTCAACAGTTTTGTTGTTGATCTTAATCTTGTAATGAAAGAAAGGTTTCAATTAAGTTTCCTGTGGTACCATCATGTGACGTGATGTGGCATCACGTGGTTTATGCAAATACCAAACTTCTTTCTTTCATGCTGCTCTATAAGTATTATTAATGCCATCGAGGAACTAATGTGCAGTGTTTATTCTAGCCATCTTGACATTGGGGAGTTTGAAATGTTTGGAGGGGACAAGATTTGTCTCTCCACGCTTTGGGGATTTCCATTCCCCAAGCCAACATATACACATTTTTGGGGGATTTTAAAACTTTGGGGGAATTCCCCTCCCCCCAAATAAACAGGCCTAGAATAAACACTGACTAATGTGTTTTATTGGTAAGTCTCATTTTGTGAGAGAAGCTATACCATTGTTCTGAGGAGTTTAGATAAATCGATGGTCAATGAAATCTGAGGGATTTTGTGTCAGTTGTCTACTGGTTTTGAAACTCTTCGACAGTAGCATGTCTGTTGGAATGCACCTTTTAGTATTTTGCATTTGTTACTTCACTTATGTCTTATGATTTCCCTGCGCTTTCAAATTCTTAACTGGGGTCTTGTCCGTAGGACTCGAGGCTTCGAGAATCGTTTAGTGCTTTGGGACCACAGGACTGTCCGTTGGAAGACAGAATGCTAACGATCTGTTACGGAGCAGACATGGTCAATGTGTCCTTCATCAATTTCCTGGCCACTTCTAAGGAGTCTGCACAGGTAGGTTGCTGCAGTAGACAGACGGTACAGGTAGGGTACTGCTTTAAAGAGTTGATGCAGGTATGTTATTACAGTTGAGTGTTGACACAGGTAGGGACCACAGTAGTAAAGAGTTCGTACAGGTAGAGTAATACTTATATATGTATGAAATTTTGAACAGGATTTTTTTTAAACTCATCTTTTTCATCTGGCTTATCCACTATAGACTGTCATATGATTGTCTGGCATGATATCCTGGATTTGGCATGAATCTTGGCGCTATAGAAGTTTAAGGTTAGACTAGATAGATTAGTTGCATAAATGCTAGTTAGTACTACTTGCATGTTTTCCGAGTATTTTTGCCCATGGTGCCTTTTGTATGCCAGGCAACAGTGACATGGGCGCCCACAGAAATTTTTCCAGGAGGGGCAAAACATAATGGTCATGGCTGTGCCACATACCGGTACATTTTTTCAAAGAGGGCAAAACACATCTTAACACAATGGTCACGGTTGTTAATATTTTAGCAAGGCTTTAAAATTTAAATGGGAAATATTGGCATTTTTATTTTCCAGGAGGGGCAAGTGCCCCCTCTTGCCCCCATGTGCGGGTGCTCATGAGCAGAGAGGCTGATCGTTATGATGTCTGTAGTATTGATGTTGGGAATGGAGTATCAGTACAACTGACCTCTTGTTGTAGCTATATCTCATGTGCAGTGGGTTTTTTTGATTGATCTTGATCAGAATCTATTCAGTCCTGTTGTCTTGTAAATTCACGATCACTCTTAACAGGTAGACTTTCCACTTTGCCTATTATCATTTGTTATGAGCCTATTTTTAGCTGAGAACTATAAAAACTGATGTGTTTCGAATGACAAGTTCGATATTGAATCAGTCTTATGCATTCTAGAATTATCTCAAAATGCCAGAGAGGCACTATTTGAGACTTAGCACTGATGCTGCTGTGAGGTGCAAGATCCCATGCATAATAAAAACCTTACGAGCATGGCCCTTGTGTGACAACGTATGTGCAAACTTTGTTATAATAGAACAAACATGCAAGTCGTTAAACTGTATTTTTCTCTAATGTGTCTTTGGTTACATATTTGCATGTATTCTGTACTCTTCTCGGCCACTGTAATGCATTATTATTATATTATTATTATTAAATAGGTTATTATTACATTATTATTAAGTAAGTTAGGTCATTATTACATTATTAATAAGTAGGTTATTTTGTAAATAGTTTTCTGTTGCTTTACATGCGCTTAGAATTTGTCATCTTTTCAGAGTTGTATCTGCAATGAGAGGGCGTATTTTTCAGGTTATGTTAGGCCTAGCATGTACAGTTTGTACACATGTTGTATAAAACTGTACCAACAACAGGGACATAGCCAGTATTTTAGGTGTAGGGGGAGATAAAGCCCAAGATTGCCCCTGCACGACTACTTCCCTCCAAGGATATCCTCCCATCTGAGACCTACAGGTGTGCTATGTTGTACCACGACTGACATATCTGTGCTACATGCATAGGAGGATTTAGAGTTTAAGATTTGGGTAGGCTAAGATGGGGGGTCGTGTTCTTTTATAGGCCTATGACTTTTGATTTCTTGGGAGGAGGGACTAAATCTTTGAGTTGGGTGGTCCAGAGGGCGCTAACACCCTCTACTGAAATAGGCAGAAATTGCTACATATTAGAAAATTTTCTTCTATGTCAATGGCTATTTTTGCCTATAGCCGTGTGGGCAACACATATAGAACGTATTCTTTTATAGGTCTATAACTTTTGATTTCTTGGGAGGAGGGATTAAATCTTTGAGTTGGGTGGTCCAGAGGGCTAGCACCCTCTACTGAAATAGGCAGAAATTGCTTCATATTAGAAAATTAAAGTGTTAAAATTGTTTAAAGAAATAGACAAATAATAAATGTTTAAAAGAAATGTTTTAAAAACAATAACAATGAACTGATGTTGTGCTATTTCACTCAAAAACAGATTTGAAAATGTAAAGAGAAATTTTGACCACTCGTTAATTCCTCACAATTGACTTTTGTAATCCTTGTTTTTCACTTATTCTGAAGGAGTGGGCAGATGGAATATTTAAGTGTGCGGTAAATCTACTGACGCTAAATTGCAGTCCGATGAGGTTCCTGGAAAAATGTCACACGAAACTGTCGTTAATACAGGACCCGGATGGAAAAATTCCAGTACGCAAGTAAGTACTTCCAGAGATATATGTGTGTGATTTCTACCGAATTAGCGTCAATAATTATAATTGGAAACTAATATTGCTTGATATTGACACAGTCGGTGTTTACATTATTGCTGGCATAAGGTGTGTTTCAACGCACACAGATAGAATTTTGCTGTGCAAATTACCGGTAATCAGATATAGGCCCAGTCTAGTCTAGTTGAATAGGAGCATATGAGCATATTAGGAAAGTGGTTGGTTTGGAAATAAGGATACATCATCTATCTGGGTGTGTTCCAGTTGTCTGTTAGGGAAAAATGAGCTGAATAAACGTTTATTGCTTGAATGTGACTCCCTTGACTTTCTTTAGAGTGATATTTAGAACCAAAGTGCTTGCAACATGGTTGATGGTTTCCCACTGAGATTTTATTTTAAGACAAGATTTTATATAGGTTGATTTAGATAGATTTTAATTCGTGAACTGTCCAGGCTTTGCCAGTGGCTTTTGTTCTGGAAGAATTTAACCAATTTTCAGTAGTTTTATCAAGTAAAAATTTGATGCCTGACATCATGGTTTATTTTTTATCCCGGGACCTAATTTTGTGATGGAAAGTATTGCATCATACACAGTGAAATGCAAGAAAAATCTACCAGAGCAGACTGTAGGCTACAACTAGTGATACCATGGAACTAGGCAATTATAAAAATAGCCCGGTGGAAGATAGATGGCTGTTAATTGAGCAAGGGCTTTGGGCAGAGAAATGAAATTAAATTCTTTAAAATACTAATCTGTATCGTCTGACATGTACATATTTATTGTTGCACTGCTGAGTATAGCTGTGCAATACTTTCCCAATCAGAACCTTAGTTACCATGACGTGGTGGATTGTTGGGGGCGGGGGATGAGCTACCCTCCAGTGTCGGTGGAAAATAACGGTTTTTAGTTTATGACTCCGACTGCGACTGAGGTTGAAACTTTGGGGTCGGGGTAGCCAGACCCCCACTGCTTTTGATCTTTGTCGATTAGTTTTTTTTTCTTCTCATCAACTTGTTGTTTTAGTATTGCCAAGATGTTTGCACAGCATAAAGATGACCGCAAAAGAATTCAGAAAGCGCTCGAACAAGCACGTCTTCCAGCTGGAATCGTCAGTAAAGTCATGTTCTGGTCTTATGTTGTATTGTTACGTCTAATTCTGTCACGTTGACCAAATAATTAAATCCAGATTTTGGTGTCCTCTTCGTGTGTACATCGAAAAAATCTCTGCTCTGGTGTTATGTCTCTGATATATAATGCCGCAAAGCTTTTTCAAATAATTCAGTCGGTATTTGTTTCGACGATTTCTACAGCACAACAATAAATTATTGGGCATTGGTTTTTCCAAGGTTAGAGCTCTTGGCGAAAGTGCACCCGTCCATTTGTCATAATCCGATTAATTATTGCTAGAGGGCGCCACTGCTAGCTTTCGATGTCACACCAAGAAGTTGTCATTATCGCCCGTGTGTGTGTGTGTGTGTGTGTGTGTTTTTTGTTATCGCCTGTTTACGAGCACCAAGGGAACTTGAATAAAAGACAGCATTACATGAATTTTAATACCAGCCTTTGTATGAATATATGATGCGAAAGAATTATAGGTTTCTCCGGCTTCTTTCATCTTGTGCAGATGTATCTCCTTCCTGTACATTTGAAATACAAAATTTAGTGTCCTTATAGAGTGCCCTTGACTTTGATCTTCATTATTTCCACGGTGTTATATAAATTGTTTTAATAATGATAATATAGAGTAGAATTCAGATGTGCAATAAATTGATTTCACTGGAATTCCACGGCATAGCCAGGTTTCTGGAATGGGGGGGGGGGGAGGCGCATTCACGTTTGCAAGTAAAAAAACTTGACAATCAAGAAGAAGATGATTGTCAAAGCGTTCTTGAATTCTGTTCCAGCCATACTATCTACCCTCCCCCCTTCAAAATTTTGCTACGGTTTTGCGCAAATCTCACATCTGGTCATACCCAGAATATTGGGGGCTCGACCTCCCACCACCCACCCACCCACCCACCCACCCCGTGGCAACGCCAATGCCGCAGATACGTGTAACGAGTGAATTCGTATTCGCGTTTCGCTCAAATTGAAACCCACTTCTGTTGGATCTGCTGCCGGTTATCACAGCCCAAGACTCGGCATTTAATTGGACTGGTGCGGTCATATGGCGTCTTCTAAGCTCTGTGGCTTTACTCCGTCCGACTCCAAGTGCATTACTAATTGAAACTGCACTACGGAAACCCGATGATCGATCGACAATCATGATCGATGCACTCCGATGGCGTTTGCAGTCGCTTTATTGCGAGCTTTTATTTCGCGATCATTTGCCTGTTCTTCGATTGCAGAATGATCGCCTGGATCATCTTTCGATCGATGACTTCTTCTCGTTTTACTATCATCTCTGCGGTCGGCAAGAGGTTGACGCGATCTTTGCCCAATTGTGAGTTATTGAGTTATCAAACAAGTATACTGATCGCGCATACTTGATCTCATAAGTACTGTGATATTTCGTATTTGCCATACTTACATGTATGCCTTGGTCAGTTTACTTATTTTTAGTAGAAAACAATGAATACTTACTTACTTTTATACATCTGCGTGTCTTTGCATTATGTGGCTTGTATATTTTCACTGCCGTTGTTAATTTATTAAATTAGAACATAATGTTAAACATTTATTAATTTGTCTCGTGCAATTAAAGAGAGAGAGAGAGAGAGACAGACAGACAGACAGACAGACAGACAGACAGAGACAGAGGGAGAGGGAGAGAGGGAGGGAGGGAGATTCTATTTTTGCTGAGTGCATATTGCTTTACTAGTGGAATACAGAGAACTGCATTTGTTGATGATTATAATAATATGCCTCAAATTTATAAATAGCTTTGAACTTTGTATATCTTTGAACTCTGTATAGCCTTGAACTTTGCGCAGTCAGTATGTAAAAGTGTACCGTAGTTATTACGATCAGTGCAGAGAGTGATTTGTGGTTTGTAAAAATCTCGCAATTTATCATAAAACTTGTCTGCTGTTGCTGAAGTCACAACGTTGTGATTGTTAGTAATTAGAATCATACATCAGCGCACAAAGGCCTGGCAGCAGATTTTCTTGCCACTAGAGTATATGTCTCATTGTTTCTGGTAATTAGAGAAACATTCTCTTCCACATCTGCCCAGAGCTGTGTGCAGAGAAATAACAGGGGAGGGATTTGCATTTCACCAACACCACCATCTTCCAGTTACATTTTAATATACTTGACCTTTGCTTGACCTTTTTATTCAAGAATTATGCCGTTTTGCAAGTTATTTATGCTTGTTTGTTTGTTTGTGTGTGTGTGCGCGTGCATGTGTGTATGTGAATGCAGTTCATGTCACTGCATTAATATTGACAAAGATTTCAGCATTTGGAATGGAGTGAAAGTTCAAAATGATATTATGCTAATGACAGAAAAGACTGAAATGTTCAGAATGCCATGAAGCTGAAGCAGATATTATTAACCGTGTGTTGATGGTGTGCTTAGTCAATTTGTCGGTTATATTTATTTATTTATTTATTTCAAGACAACTTCTATAGCGCCGTGAACTAGGCTAAGGCTTACGATAAGGGCGCTGCACACACAGTCAACCATATCCTAAACTAAAAAGGTGCGTCTTTAGTTCTCTCAGGAACAGTCCAGCAGAGTTGGCCTCAGTCACTGTGGTCGGCAAGGCGTTCCAGAGCAATGGGTTCCTGCGTGAGAAGGACCTATAGTTGTATGCTATTTGCCTGGGTATGGTATATGTGATGCAAAAATTATTTAACATTCAGAGCACACAGTGTTTCTAGTGATTAGTGTTTCTAGTACAGTGATTAGTGGGTTTGACATTAGAACTATTATAGTTTGACGCGTTTTTCGAGTCCAATCAACGCCGAAACTTTTTCATTATACGATCTGTTCTTTACCCGACAATTGACGTAAATATCTTTGGGTTTTTTTGTCCGTCGACAGCGGAAATAAACAGACCTCGCTGATGACAGCCGAACAGTTCATGAGCTTTCTGAATCAAGAACAGCGAGATCCGCGCCTAAACGAGATCCTGTATCCGTACTGCGATCTGGCGAAGGCGCATGCCCTCATAAGTCAGTTCGAGCCTTCGGCTTCATCGGCGGAAGCATCCAGCAAACATGGTTCGTATCTCGCAGACCTTTGACTGTGCGTGAGGAGGGTGTATGTATGTATGTATGTATGTATGTATGTGTGTGCGTGTGTGAAGTTGCCATAAATCTTTGCCTATAAGAGTGTGAACGTGTCGTGATAAGGATTGTGTGTTTGCACACAGCTTGCTCTTTCCTGTTTCAGTTTTATGTTTTGTGAAAAGTCAAAGTTTACATATTTGCGTTGACACATTTAGGTTTCAAGTTTTAAAAGATTTCAGTTTTTTTGTCTCTGGTTTATTGGAGGATTTTAATTTTTAAACTTTAAATTCAATTATCTTCAGCTTCCATGATATCTGCATTGATTCGGTCTGTGTAACTGCTTGATGACTGAGTGATGATGATGATGATGATGATGATGATGATGATGATGATGATGATGATGATGATGATGATGATGATGATGATGATGATGATGCCAAAATATTTTCCATGGGGTTTATTGGACGCATATATCATAGCTTCGATTGTAAAATTTTATGGTGCTCTGGTTGCATGCTTTAAACTGTGTTGCCTGTAAATGGGTCTCTACCATCTAAATGTACTGTATTGGACATATATGAGGTTGAGAATTTGGCTGTGTGTGTGTGTGTGTGCGTTTGCGTGTATGTGTGTTGGACAACATGAAACGTCAGGCAGTGAGTTAGTTCTGAGAGTGTCCATGAGATGGAGCTACAGCAAATGGTAGAGTGCTTGGTGGTGCTTTTCGATCAGCAACACTTTGAAGCCCGCTCTCGATGTATTCTCGCTTACTCGCTTACGAGAGGCAATCATTTTGATTTCGCTCGCTTGATTGATTTACGCGCTCTTCCGCCGCCGCCGCCGCCGCCGCCGCCGCCGCCGTCGTCGTCAACGGTCGTTTCAAATCGATGAGTAATGGATCTGCAATATTTCAGAATTGCTGCCGACTGAATTCATTCTGGTTGTCCCGTTAATATGGACGGCGGGAAATTGCATCGGAACCTGGGCAAAAAAAACGTTCTCTGAAGTTGCGCTAAATGCAAGGCCGAACGAGGCAAATCGAGATCTGTGAGCGATTTACCGATGAGATGTTGCTGGTCCAACGGTGGTTGTCGATGCGTGCATGATTCGTGACCGTAAATCTTTTTTTCTTAGAGCCTAGAAAGCATTTGCCATTGGAGCATTTAAAATATATATCTGCCACTTTGATTGCAAAATGAGGTTCGCGAACGTAATCAAACTCGTGCATTTTGAACTTTTTACCTTGTGGGAGCGGGTGACAGTGAGAAAAATTCGAGAAGATTGAATGAAAATCATTTTTGTCCACCTTCGTTTTTTGAAACTGCACTGTCGATAGATGCATTGGTGAAATATTGTGTTTTTAAGCGGTATTCATGCTGTTCCTGTTCCGTAATTTTACAGTTTGCACTTGGTAATTTTACACAGTTTACGCGGTCTATGTAAGACCGTATTTCTTTTCTCGAGCAGATTCTAGTCTTGTGGAGTAAATGCACGAAACACAATGTTCACAGTTGTAGGCCTACTGAGGTCATTGAGTTTCATATCTGACGTGAACAGCACAGGATTTTGCTGTTTCCTATTATGATTATTAGGTATTGTTTAGGTATTATTTATTACCATATCACATTGCTTCAGGTATGATATCTACCTGGTGGGAGCGGTAGGGAGGTAGGGAGAGAGCAAGGGAGGGAGGGAAGATATGGCTGAAAATACACTGGTTGTCTCTGCAGTATTCTACATCTAGTAAATATGACTTCCTTTAACCCCTTAACTGGGGATCCCGGATATATCCGTCCATTTTACATTGAGTTACAGTTAAATACACGGTTAAGGTGTTAAGAACTGACAGTTTGCATATTGATGATTTTATTTTCCAGTGTGCCTCCAGGTGTGCAGTTGCTTATTACCTGGAAAGTCATGAAATAATTGTTTTATCAAAACCCTACGGTTTTTGATTTGACAAGACTTTTGGCGAATGCTTGTATTAATGTTACTAATACTAATGCCACTGTTACTGCTGCTGCTGCTGCTACTATACCTCCTGCTACTACTACTACTACTACTACTACTACTACTACTACTACTACTACTACTAGTACTACTACTACTACTACTACTACTACTACTACTACTACTACTACTACTACTACTACTACTACTACTACTACTACTACTCAGGGGTGCGATTTGCGACCTGGAGCAGTGGGGGAATATGTCGAGCTTGGGGGATCTAGTTGTTGGGAAATGTAGCAGTGGGGGGATGTAGTGGTGGGGATGTAGCAGTAGGGGATGTAAGTGGGCAGTGGGGGTTCACCCTGCGCCCTGCTACTACTACTACTACTACTACTACTACTACTACTACTACTACTACTACTACTACTACTATTCTACTACTAGTAGTAGGACCGGTACTATTGCTGCTGCTGCTAATAATGATAATTCATCTGCTGGGCATTTGATGAGACTGTTTTTACCTCTGTTGTGCATGTATATATGTATATTTTATGCTGTTATTCTGTCCTTGTGCCGGGTGTAAAGTAGCGTAGGATCGGGCGTTGTTATACTCTTAGGTCATCTCTCAAAGCAGGGATTCCTTCGCTATCTCTTGAGCGACGAGAACGGAATCATTCCGCTGGAAAAACTCGACCTCAACGAGGACATGACGCAACCGCTGTCGCACTATTTCATCAATTCGTCTCACAACACGTATCTCACCGGTAGGCCTGTTGTCTCGTCAGGGGCCATCCATATAGTACGTTCGCACCGAGGGGGGGGTTGGGTTTAGGAGATTTTACCTATGTATGGTGTGCGAATGGGGGTTGAAAAATGACTTTTGTTTGCATACGTGCTATGTGACCCTTGCTGTATGACAGGTGTCCCCATTATTTGGCGCCATAATATAATACAAAGTGTTTATCAGCTTAGGGCGCCATGGAGTTGACGCTCTTGCACCTGTGCAAGATACAGATATCTCCAATCGTCTGACTCTCAGCCTTGAACGGTGAACCCGGGTCGACAGGCTAGCTCTGTTCAGGAATCAATGTAACTGAGTCATCAAGGCATATCATGATATCGTTAGCTTGCATTTAAAATAGAAACTGTGGATGAGATAAACAGAGGTGTGTACAGTAGATGATATGTGTTTCTTTGAAACATACTCAGGGTTCATTGAGTTCAAATTTGCATGATGTGGCGCCAGTACGTATTCAGGGGATGAAATATTATGGTGAATCAATTTTAAAATTACATTTTCTGTAGGATTTTTATCGAGTTTGGGTCCACTGAAGTAATGTTTGAATTATTTAGCGAATAAGTTTTACCATTTTATATCAAATACTAGTCAAGAGGAAAATGGTGAGCTAAGTCAAAGCTAGGAGATGTTTGAGATTTTTGCCTTTGGGGAGGGGAGGGGAGAGAAAGGTGGTCGGCTGCAGAAGCTTTTGACCCACGGTGATGAATTTCAAGTTGTCTTGGTCGGTAATCTAGTTTTCCCTGTTCTAGTTTGTCTTTCTACAGCTGGGCGATCGCTCATTTCTTTTTTTTGTGGGGGGGAGGGAAGCGGTTTTCTCTGCAAATTCACAAAACCGTTTGTCGTGTTAACCTCTGAGGAATTAACAATTGCTGAACGTATGGCCTCTGAATACACGCAGAGGAGTTTTAGCGAAGACGGTTTGTACGTGATCTTTGTCCGAAATTCTTGGAATACAGTTTTGAGTATTAATGAAAGCTGAAAATTTATCACGTTTTGAGATGATTTTGGATAATCAGTCAATAAACTTCTATGGCGCCACTATCGTAATGCCTAGGGCATCAGCCAAAGGTGCACCGAATCCAATCCTAGTTAGAGCCAGGCATAGGCGGATTTAGAGTTTAAGATTTGGGTAGACTAACATGGGGGTTCTGTATGGGCAACACATATAGAACGTATTCTTTTATAGGCCTATAACTTTTGATTTCTTGGGAGGAGGGACTAAATCTTTGAGTTGGGTGGTCCAGAGGGTTAGCACCCTCTACTGAAATAGGCTGAAATTGCTACGTATTAGAAAATTTTCTTCTATGTCAATGGCTAACAAAAGAAGCTTAGACTGACCTGGTGTTGATGGAAAAATAATTTTTTTTGTTTTGGTTGGATTAGTTGGGTAGTCTTAAGCCTACTCTAGCCTTTAATAAAATCCGCCTATGGAGCCAGGTCAACCCGGAAAGGTCAGTTGGGGGGGGGGGGAACAATCTAAGGGGGATAGGCCAAGGCTAACAGGTACAATTTAAGATTGGTGCAGTTCAATGGTGACGTCATTGCATAGAAATGTTACCAAGGCGATTGTTTGCGTAGGGACATCAACTGACTGGAAAATCTTCCATCGAGATCTACCGCCAGACCCTTCTGACCGGTTGCCGATGCGTGGAACTGGACTGTTGGGATGGCAAGGGAATCGACGAGGAGCCGATCATCACACACGGCTTTACCATGTGTACCGAGATCTCCCTTAAGGTAAATGCTTAATAATTAACCCCTTAACCGTGCATGTAACTGTAACTCAATGTAAAATGGACGGATATATCCAGGATCCCCAGTTAAGGGGTTAATGCTTAACCTTAATAAAGGTCAAGGTTTTCAGTTCCAGAAATTTCTGGGGCTGGAGAAATGTTTGATGTCCATGATTCCAGTTGCCTATCAGCATTCATACGGTAGTTGTAGCAATTAAAATAGTACAATTATATTAATATAGTTATATTATATTGAGTTACTGGTAATTATTATAGTTATTATATTGAGTTAATTATGTTACTTGGTGTGTATGCAGGGGCGTAAATCCTATGTGTTTTTCTGGGTCCGGACCCACCCACTTTTTTAGGAGCTGGGTCCGGCCAGGCAATGGACCCACCCACTTTTTTGAGATGAATTGTTTATTATTATAGACAATTATGTAAAGCAGTGAGAACAGCTAGATTTATTTTGCCCCAATTAGTGTAACTCAGAAAGACTGTATTTCCTATCATCTGACTGGCTATCTAGGTATTATTTAGCTCTATGGATAAACGTGGCTCTGAAGAACGAACAGGAGAGGCTCAACTCGGTGGCAATTCACCAGGATCTGTTGAATCGCATTGACATGGATGCAGTCATGCACGATTTTGTGAGTCGTTCAGAGATTCGCAAGAACATTTTCGGAACATTCTGGCATGACTGGAACTCTGATCTATTGAGCTTACTACAGCAGCAATTGCATTGTGACTTACTATTGTGTTTGTAGTTTCAAAGTGCATTGCTACATGTACATTGCTATTTGTTTTTAGACTTTTTGTCAATCTCTGCAAGTATTATACTTTGTTGTTCGCCGGTAGGCCCTGTATTGACCTTTGTCTGGTATGGGCTCTTTGGAATTAATTCATTCATGTATCGAGTTCCACATAATTGACATTTGACAATGCTTGATGACTTGATGTGCAACGGTTTGCTGGTTTAAGTATGATAATTATAATAATGTATTGAATTGTTACCACTGAGCACTGGCAAGGCTTGTTTCAATAAACATTGTTTTGTGACAGCACAATTTAAAATTTTCATTTGGACCCACCCACCTTTTTACACAGATCTACGCCTCTGTGTGTATGCATTGTACAGCCTCATTATCTGAAACGTTGGTAATTCTAATGTATCATTGTAATGTAATCATCAACTTCTATAGTGCCACTTTTTAATGCATCAGCCGATTGTGCACCAAATCCAGATCGCATGAGATCCAAGTCAAATCATGGATATCAGTCCGGATCGGATACCAGATACACAGGATATCAGACCTGTGCAGAACCCCTCCCCCTTCTCTAACAATAAATCATATACAGCATCGCTTCACTGATAAAAATTCATGGACTTTTTTACTTGTAAAATTACTGCTTAGTTGTTGGAGGAAGGACTCTAACGCCACGCCGTTTTATATTATTTTCTCTGAAGGAAGTTATCGAGGCGATCGCAGAAACCGCTTTCAAGGTCTCCGATTATCCGGTCATACTTTCCTTCGAGAACCACTGTTCGTAAGTGCCCGTTGTTTTCGTCCTGCAGCGGCACCTGAGCGCCTTGCGTCTTGTGCGTTGATCTTTTCGTGGTAGTTCCTGACATTTAGATATGCATTTTTGCTTTCATTTCAGGCCAAAGCAGCAGGCAAAGATCGCGTGTCTTTGTCGGACGGTATTTGCAGACGCCCTTCTCACGGATCCGCTGGATAGTTATCCGGTATGTAACTGGATGACGACCACCAGAACATATTATATACAAATGTAAATATATTTATACAGTATATTGTGAAGCTGTGTTGTGAAATCAACAGTTGAATCTGTGTATGTGTGCGTGCGTGTGTAATACACCACAGGAGAAGACATTGGTGAGGGGTATCCCAAAGTTTTCCAAATGTGTTTCTATCCTAAAATTGACCAAGTATCTTCTAAATGTAATTGTAAATTAACGGAGAATCGCCCCCTCGCCGCCGCCCCCCCCCCCTACCGGCGAACCAAATCTCGGCATGGTGAGCAAATAAGCCTACAAGGCGGTCTGTATGAATCTCTTAATTCGTTTCATCGCTCTTCTAAATTTTTGCATATCTAGACCTACTGTGGCACTAGCATTGTCCAATTTCAAACAGGGTATCAATTTTATAATATTTTTGTGGTCTAGAAAACCTGTAATATAAGAAACCAGCTCTCTTAAGCGTCATCTTATTTTAGACATTTGACAATATTTGAGAATAGATTTCTGAAAGACTTTGTATAGTGTCGTTTCAAATGGCTCGTTATTTTTCGTGGTATTTCGAAAGCTCTAGAAAAAGCTGAGACAGAATATATTGGCAATTCTAGTACGGTTTGACACAGCAAAGATGGGGACACAAGAATATGTGGTTTTAATTCGTTTCATCACTCTTCTGAATTGTTGCATATCTATAGCCTACTGTAGCACTAGTTTTTGCCTTGTCCAATTTCAAACAGGCCATGTTGGCCCACCCAATATTTGACTTGTGGCGCCCTCCATGTGTATGATGTTGCTTCTGTTTGAATTGTGTGTTTTGTGGAAATGACTTCAGAACCTCTGCCACTGTGACTTCGAGGGGGGTGCTTAGGGTTTTTGGCGCCCATGGCAGGGAGGGCGGTCAGAAAATTAAATTAGCAGTTTAGCAGTTATTTGATTAACTAACAGGCACAAGATTGAAACTACAGATGCACTTTTCTTGCTTTTACTGACGTGAACTGGTCTATGATGTGCCCCTCAAAGTCAGTTTTCTCAGTTTCTTCTTCTCTTTCTATGCTGAGTAGAGCGAGATCAGAGAGCATTCAGGGCGCCCCCCCCCACTTGTCACACCCTAGATACGCCTCTGAATGTAGCATGGTGAAACAATGCAATGATGGCAGTCTTGAAGGTCAGTTACATGATGACGTCAAACATGACAAACATTTTTAGGTTCTTGTCCCATAATAATGACGTCATCTGTTTTTGCTGCCCGCGTTGACATCTCAGAGTCCGTGTGTTTTAACTGTTTTTTTACATTTTCAGTTAGAAGCTGATGTTCCTCTTCCAAGTCCAGAATCGTTAAAGAGAAAAATTCTGATAAAGAACAAGAAAAGACATCTTCACAAATGTACCGGTAGCTGACGTCTGCTACAATTACATGACCTGTCAATCATAAGACTGATTCATTGTGGCCGTATTTGTATAGTTATGTTGCTATTGCTGTAAGGTCAACTAGAGTATCGGTACTTAATTGTGGTGCAATATATGTTTCAATTGGAAAAACTGTCTTAATTAAGGAGTGAATTTCTCTGATTGACATATAGCTATTCAGAAGTAAAAATCGCTTGTATTTATATAGCACTTGTAGAAGTAGTATCACAGTTGCTGCCTATTCGTAAGATTCGGATAGATAATAGTCAAAATGTAATGATCATTTGGTACTTTTGCTAGCGTTGTTGTGTGGTGTACTGAGTGGGACCTATTGAATAAAAGTTTAACTTTAATTTTTACAGGAAACATATGATACGGGGCTTTTCAAAGTTAATTTGTTAGATAATACTTGTATAATAGCGATGCTAGGAAATCTCTTTTGCTTTTGCCAAACTGCTTGCTGTTAATTTTATTTACTCTTTAAATCAGGGTTATTTCTAGGGTCGTGAATTTGGGGGGTGTCAGTAAAATAAAAATATTGGGGGTGTTCAGGGGCTATTTAGGGTACATACAATTGTTTGATTAGGAAATTTGGGGGTGTCGACCTCAAATTGGGGAGTGTTAGGAGGGTGTAAAAATATCCCTGGTTTAAATGCATCTGAGTGAATTTTTCAAAATTGCCAAACAACTGACTAATATAGAAACTGAGTTATTTATAGGAGTGTTTTTATGTTTTTATCATAGCAAAGCCAGGAGGTGATGGAAAACAGGGTGAAGCCTCTCATCAGGCCGTTCACTCTCTCCCGTCCAACTCGAGCGCAGGGGCCGCCGAAGGAGAGGCCGGCGGGGCGGCCAGGGTGTCGGACGACGGTCCGACGACGACATCGTGGGTTGCCGCTAGCGAGGCGGCTGCGGAAAACACGGATTCGGATTCCGAGCTCGGCGAAGAGCCGGAGCTTTTGGACGACGAGGCGGGCAAGATTCACGAAGTCCCCGAATACAGGGTGAAGTCTTCTGCGCTCAGTCGCGCTTTTTCTTTTTGTTTTCTACCACGAGTCTGATCTCTCATGGGGGTTTGCAGGCTTAACCCAATCTCCCACCCACCCCCGAATAGAAAATATAGAAAATTTGGGGGCCCAGCAGTCCAGCCCCGAACTAGGTTCTTAAGACTCAATCTCTGCTTCTACACAATTATGGTGATATTTAATGATATTTGATTTAATGATTATTATTATTATGATTTAATGATATTTAATGCTGTGGACCCAGATTCCATTAATAAATTAAATTTTCTCTTTTCACTGCTCTTTCCTCTTCACGTTATGTGTTTCATCATCCATTCCCAATTGCACTGACTTACCAGCATTTATTCCTCTGGGTTTTTTGCCATTTACTCCTCTCCCTTCCCTTCCCCCCTCTCCCCACCCCCAACCCTCTTCAACTGCTATTCAAAGCATAGGATTTCCATTTGTGATGACTGTGACCTTTCCTGTTATCCGTCTAGTTGCTTTGGCCTCTTGTCTTTCTTCATCAACTGTTCTTAAGGCTGAATCGGTTTTTAGATCCATAAACCTGGTAATAAAACATGTCACATGCGGTGGAGATATCTTTGCTTCTCTTCGAAGTCTTTTTATGCTATTCTTTTGCTTTATTTCCGTGTAGATTGCCTCTGGCTCCGATATTTAATGCTGTGGTTTATTTTCGATATTCCTGTCAGCTTCAGATTGCGTGCATTACATACGCATATACATATATATACAACATAAGGCCCAAGTATTATATTTACTGGGACTACTTGATGTGTTCTAAGTGTGGGATGGATAGATTTACGACAGCACTAGATGGGAAGCAATGAGAAGCCCTCAAAGCAACATTGGCAGATGTTGAACAGGACAGGATATTTGATGGAGTGAACTCTCTTTGGCATAACTGACAGTGACAAGCTGTTGAATCCTTTGTATCGTCAAGCTGAATGTATTCTACATTCTGGGGCATTATTTATTTCGCAAACTGTGAGGCTGTAATTATTATTATTATTATTATTATTATTATTATTATTATTATTATTATTAAACAAGCCAATTTAATCTCATTAACCCCTTAACTGGGTATTTAACTGTAACTCAATGTAAAATGGACGGATATATCCGGGGTCCCCAGTTAAGGGGTTAAGTGCTTAAGTGGCAATAGTACATGAGCGGCAGAAGGCTGTACAGAGCTTTTATAAACTTAGCAAATGAGCGTGAGTGCCATCACATTAGGGAAAGAGGGGCACTTGCCACCCCCGCACCCCCACCCCGGAAAATGCAAATACCAATATTCCACATTGAAATTTGAAAACCTTGCTAAAATATTAACCCTGACCATGGTGTTAAATTGTGTTTTGCCCCTCCTGGAAACATGTATTTCTGTGGTCGCCCATGCAAATGAGTATGTGTGGGCGTTTGCAAGATTCACATCTTCCAGTATTAAGTTATGTTGCCAGTGTTTTTCAGAAGCTGACTTTTTATTCAATGCTGAATTAAACATGAGAAATGGATTGGATGCATCATTTGATTAGACAACAGAAACTCGTAGTCAGAGAGTCAGAGTAAATCTCTGTCCAGATGAAACTCATTCGTTCTGCTGTAACATCTTAAACAGCTGATTACAATTACAGTTACGGTAATCTTTTCGTCTAGGGCACTGAAGGACAAGAGGCAGAGGCTGGGATGGAGATGTCAGCTCTTGTGAATTACATTCAACCGGCGCGTTTTCATTCCTTCGACTATGCAGAAAGTAAGATTCGCGCACGAACGCGCGCGCATCTGATGTATTGCAGAATATATTATGTAAGAAGAACGCAAGAAACGATGTCTTTTTGGCTTCCATTTCAGTAGAAACGTTTTTATTTAATTTAAACAGTCTTGAGTACACAACAGGCTTACGCGTAACGGCGTAGCTGTGATTACGTTTCAGAGAGAAACCGAAGTTACGAATGCACTTCTTTCGTCGAGACGCAGGCAACGGCATTTCTGAAGGCATTTCCAGTGGAATTTGTCAAGTATCTTTTTGTATTCGGGGGAATAGCGTCTATTTAGAGTGGCCTAAGGTCAGTATTTGACTTAGGGCTGTGCTTTCAGGGTGGTTTTCAATAGTTGGACCAGTTCGAGAGAGAGAGGGGAGAATTTTATATTTTTAGTGCATTTGATGCCTTGCAAAATTTGCACTATAGAAATGTCCATAATAATAATAATAATAATAATAATAATAATAATAATAAATAATAATCTTTCATTATGCTGAATAAGTTAAATAAGTTAATTACTGTGTACGTGAGTTATCGGTACTACTATGCATGCAAAGTAATTGTAGTGAGATAGTGCATCTCTGCACTATGTTGCATTGCATTGCATTGCAAATATCTCAGTGTAAGTGGGAGTAATGATGGTAGTGTAAGTGACATTAGTAGCAGTAGTACAGTAGGTGTGTGTGTGTGTGTGTGTGTGTGTGTGTTGCAGGTGCTAAAGAACAATTTTTGTGTGGAATGTTAGCACATTTGCGTTTCCTTGTCATTGACTTGCTGTACAAGGTGTCCAGCTGACTATATTAACACCTTTAACTCTGTCTGTGCGCCTTGACTGTCTGTATAATGACACCTTTTCTTATACTCTATCTCTGCAGAATCAATATCGGTTGGCTGTGGAACAGAATATGGGTAGACTGTTGCATGCAGTGTTTACTGTCTGCTTAGGGATATAATGTCGAGAGCTGTAGTTTAGTTTGTTTTAAGTTTTGTGTTTATTGCCATTTCAAGTTTTGTTCTCTGAGTATATTGTCATCGTCCAAGAGGGTAAATAATAGCTGAGATTTTGCAAAAGTGCGGTAGTAAGTCGGTGCATTTAGTGTGAATGTATGTTGTGGTTCCCTGATGTTGAGAAACAGCTTCAACAAACGACAGATCAGCCGAATCTATCCTAAGGGAACCAGAGTCGATTCGAGCAACTACATGCCTCAGGTACAGCAGTTTGGCCTGCGTTTTCATTCGAATTAAAATTAATTTTTAACTAATTTGAGTCTCATTGTATCAGCGATCAATTTTTATTCCTATTTGGAAGCGAATGAAGGGACAATTATGGTCGCGTTGATTGCATTAACCGATCAGTTTAATGACAGTTTCGGATTACAGCCATTCTTTTTCGCTAAATCGCGTTGCACTTATTTTTCTTTTGCAGATCTTTTGGAATGCCGGGTGTCATTTGGTAGCTCTGAATTTTCAAACCCTCGGTATGCATCATCGGTTTCTTTTCTAAACTGTCTCCTTTCACGAGAAGCTAATGTCTTATGTTATTACTGGAAGTGGATTTTAGTATTTGAGTATTGAGATTTGATTGTAAGCCTTACCATTCACCATTCACCACGTACCGTACTGGTTCACTGTAGGATTTGTGTGATTGTAATCTGGGCGATTGGTCAATCAATCAATCAATCAGGCGATTGATTGCAGTTATTTGTCTCGATAATACTAATAGTTACTGTTTTGTTATGCAGATCTCCCAATGCAATTGAATCTCGGTACGTTTGAGTACAATGGTCGAACCGGTTACATCTTGAAACCCGATTTCATGAGACGCAAGGACCGGCAGTTCGACCCTTTTGCGGAATCAACCGTCGATGGCATTGTCGCCGGAACTGTTGAAGTCAAGGTAAGCCGAGAAAAGAATGGCTTCGTTTGGGAACCTCAGAATTTTGAGAATTTTCCATTATTTTTTAATCAAACATTAAAATTGTGAACAGGCTTTAGGGTCTATTGATATAGTATGTATGCACTGATGGAGGGGGATTTAGGATATTTTTGTATGTACCGTGTGCAAATGGGGTCGAAGGGTTGAGAATATGCCTTTTTGCGTATGTACTTTATGGATGAGCCCCTGTATACAGGTAATATTGTATTTGAAAGCTGCTTTTGTGGAGTATAAAGGATGTAAGAGTTTGATCGTTCTCAAATTTGATTTGATTTTGTTGTTGTTGTTTTTGTTGTTTAGGTTATCTCGGGACAGTTTTTGACGGACAGGAAGATTGGCACTTACGTCGAAGTGGACATGTACGGCCTTCCAACGGACACGGTGCGACGCAAATTCCGCACGAAGGTATTTCCGGCGAATGGGATCAACCCCGTTTACGACGAAGAACCATTCGTCTTCAGGAAGGTTAGCAGGTCCTACTTTGGAACTTGCGCGTTGTTTTTTTAGGTCAGTCCCAGAAGGCTTTTAAGCTATCGCACAAATCATGACAGCCGCTAGAATTCAGATGTTATGATGTCTGTGTCAACAGGTCGTGTTACCAAATCTTGCCACCCTGAGACTCGCCGTGTACCACGAAAACGGTACCACAATGATAGGGCACCGAGTCCTGCCCGTGGAGGGTTTGCGACCGGGTAATTGAGATCATTTCTATTCTTTTCATGGATTGCCTTTGTTATAAAGAATGGTGACACCGATGGATTATATCTTTGGATGTTCTTCTAGTAAAGCACTTGCTTAGATTGTGATGTTTGATAAGAACTTTTTGCAGAACTATTTATTCCGTATTAGTTACAGTAATATGCCTTGCAATTCTGTTGCTTATTAAGACAAACTGATAAATTGTAGTCTTGTATGTATTGTTATGTAGAATTAAAGTATATTTTCCTATACTGGACATTATCCCATTGTCCTATCCCCCTTAGATTGTCGGACAATCATTGTCCCACTCCTCCCCCGCTACCACTTGACCGCACTGACCCTTCTGTTGACCTGACTGACCCTTCTGGCTTGACCTGACTCTAGATTTGATGCTCCATAAGCTGATACCCTAAGAATTAGAGATGCCAGAGAAGTTGATTGATTGATTGGTTGATTAATTGGTTGATTGGTTGGTTGATTGATTGATTGACTGACTGATGGATGGATCGATCGATGGATTGACAATTGCTGTTATAGGTTATCGTCACATCGGTTTGAGAAATGAGTGCAATCAACCACAGGGCGCCGCAACACTTTTTGTTCACATCAGTGTCAGGGATTACATACCTGATGCATTTGCAGGTAATAGTACCGGTAGTTGGCGTAGAGGTGATGCTTATAATGGAAGGTTGTAATCATATGTTGGTTAATTCTGAGTGCCCAGATCTTAAGACATTTTGTGCTGACATTTGCACTAATGCATAAATTCGTTGTATAAACACTCAGAATGGAAGATAATTGTTATTATTATTATTATTATTATTATTATTATTATTATTATTATTATTATTATTATTATTATTATTATTATTATTATTGGCTTGATTTTTTGGTGCTGTGCGCTTTGGTTTTGTAGACTTTGCTGCCGCATTGGTCAATCCAATCGCGTACCAGTCTTCTCTCGACAAGCATGCCCAGCAGTTGGCAATTCTCGAGGAAGAATTTGACAGCAACAAGGTTAGTCAGATATATTTAGAACTGTAAAGGTGCGGTCATATATCCTCACGTCCTTAAACATCAGTTTTCGCAGCTGTATTTTAGTTTTGAAAATTTTCAAAATTTATATGAGAAAAACATCGTTTATTGTTATTATTATTATTATTATTATTATTATTATTATTATTATTAAAATAAAAACGATGTGAGTATGCTTGAGATCTTTGTTATACTTCTTGTAGCAGGCGGTTGAATCGTCTCCAAAGTGTGAGCCGGTTGTAACGTGAAAGCTCTCCGACCGTCCCACGTCATCCGTCGGTGACAAACAAGAAAAGTGCCGAATTGTCATTTTCCTTTCGACGCCTTGGCAGCATGACGACAAAGATTCTGTCGCCTGATCTTGGACAGACGATGCACTTGTCGGAGTCACCTTCCAATTCCCAAGGTCACAAACAAACAGACTCAATTTTGTAGTTTTTCTGACCTTTATGGTCACACATCACTAGTGTTGCCACTTTTTTCTGATATGACTTAAAGCACTTTTGACTTTGGTATTTTTAACTGTGCTACAGTGCTATATAAATTGTCCAATTAACATAACATGACTGACTATTTGCCATAAAGCATCTGCAATAACCAGAGATTTTAAAAATTCTCGGCATGAAATTTGTTGTTTATTAATACATGGACTATTTTTGTTAAGCGATTTCTTAAAATCAATGCAAATGTCATCACCAGGTGGCAGCAGGAGCCTTAGTATTCCCTCGGGCAGTCCTCTTCACGGTATGTCCCTTGAGGCGGCAGGACAGAAGATTGATGTGTCAATTACATCACATCTACTTGGTTAGTTGCCCTGTTTGATTTCTCATAGCTTTGCTGCTTGTGTGTTTTATGTTAAGGCTTAGGTTCATAGATCTATCAGTCAACTTCTATGGCGCCATTATCGCAGTGCCTAGGACTTTCAAAAATGATTAGGAATATCTATGGTAATTGTTTTCTATGGATTTTTGAGACGGTCATAATATTCATATACCAGTGGGTTTTTTTGCTTTGCTACTCGTTTTATCCTAAGTTGAATATCACAATATGTTCAGAGCCTCAAACAGTTTGTGCTGAACTTAATTTTGCAGCTGAATTATAAAATGTGGCATATTACTGACTTCTTATGAGTCTTCTGTTTCACTGTAAACAAAGTGGGTTCTCAAGCTTTGCATCCATGCCCAGAAGTAAATCATCAGTTATCAAGACTTTGTGGGTGGGGGGGGGGTTAGTTTTTGGGAAGAGCAGATGGCCATAGATAATCTAACTCAGGAGAATGTACCTCCTGACCTCTGTTTCAGCATCTAATAATTAGTTCTTATTACCAGTAATAGTGCATTAGTGCAGTGCTGTATGTACTTGTATTACTGTACTTGTATTACTGTACTTGTATTACTGTACTTGTATTACTGTTTGATTCTTTAGATCCTGAATTATTGGAACCTGTCAGTTTATCGTTACTGAAACAGAATAAGCAGTTCCTAAAGCTAGTCACAAGGTCTAACAAGGACTTTGATGCCCTGCGCCGCAAGAACGAAAAGGTAGACGAAATGGTATTAAAGTGAAAAGACAGATATATATGTGGTTTTATTTTATATGGTATTTTTGTTAAAATATTGCTTTCTAGTAAGGACAGTAGGTCAATAAGATCCAGATTTTTAAACTGGCCATTGTTTAAAATTTGCACTACGAATTTAGATAATACAGGGTGGCGCAAGAAAAAAACGGACCAGTCACATTTAGGTCTGCATTTAATATAGTCCGGTTTTTTTTTGCGCCACCCTGTACTTTGCATTTTATAGCTATATCATCTTGCTTTTAATCTATAAATCAACCATTCAGTTGATTAAGGTATTAAGGTCTAGTCAATTTAGGTCTGCATTTAATATAGTCCAGTTTTTTGTGCCACCCTGTACTTTGCATTTTATAACTATACCATCTTGCTTTTAATCTATAAATCAACCATTCAGTTGATTAAGATATTTAGGTAGCAAATCTATAGAAGGATTAATTGTAAAGTAATAAATAACACATCAATTTTGTGTCAGGTTATGTAAATATATCGATATATGCCGATATTTTATTAGCCATGAACTGTGGTAGGATGCAGAAGATAAATGAAGGCAGGGTTATTTCTAGGATTGTGAATTTGGGGGAGGGGGTGTCGGTAAAATATTGGGGGTGTTCGGGGCTATTTAGGGTACATACCATTGTTAGATTAGGAATTTGGGGGGTGTCGACCTCAAATTGGGGAGTGTTGGGGGTGTAAAAATATCCCTGAATGAAGGCAATAGTAAGCTAGAACAAGTGATTGTGTTTTTAACATATGTGTGTGTGATCTCTCTTGGTATACTTTAATGTTTTCTTTTATTGTCTTCTGATAATTTGTTTCTTTCGCTAAGGCTCGGAGTTTGAAGCTGCAGACACATCGTACGGAATTGGATCGGGTTGCCGCTACGCACGCCAAGACTCTTGCAACGATCGAAAGAACACAGAACAAGAGCAGAACGTCGGACGGTAGTTTTAAAAACGCAGCACTGATCAAAGATCACGAAGCACTGGTATGTTGATGGAGTGAGCATATTGAACCAAGGTGTTCTTAGATCATGTGCATTGGTGCTATATAAATTGCGTTGACTTGAACTTGTGACGTTTGGGACAGCGTGGTTTTAGATATGAGATTTTTCCTTCGGCGTTATTGTATTCGTCCGTAATGGTAATTCTCGTCAGGTTCAAGCGACCGCCACGCGACATAGGAACGAGATGTTGACACTTTGCCAGGAGCAGTTGCGCCTGGAATTGGACGCGGAGCTCTCCGCCATTCCGCTGCAGCGCGCCAAGCTGGAGCAGCTGGTGAGCGCGAGCCGCGAAAATCATCTGGCAAGGCTGAGCAAGATCTATGAGAAAGAAGTTGCCGAACTGAAGAAGAGGATCGACTCTCAGAACTGGGAGGAGATGAAGACTCTGGCGAAACGACATAAGGACAAGAACGAGTTAGCTCGGTGGGTAGTTCATCGTTCATCGGAGTGGCCCATTGGTCATCTTATGCGTTTCCGCTTTATAAATAGACATTTTCTTAACGATGTCACGCTGATCCTGCTCCTGTGATCGATAAATTTTGTGAATTCTTGAATGTTAGAAAATTTTTTGAGTTATCTTTGTGTTAGGTCATTTTTATTTGCTAAATTTGTGTGCTTTCTTTTGGGAATTTTGAGCCAAGTATCACAAAATATATCAGTTGCAATGTTTTATGCAAACTTGGAATAGGATTGGGTGATGGTTCAAAATTTTCAATTAAAACTCTTAAAGTGATTTCAAAATGTTGAATAGTAGTAGTAATAGTAGTAGTAGTAGTAGTAGTAGTAGTAGTAGTAGTAGTAGTAGTGGTAGTGGTAGTAGTAGTAGTAGTAGTAGTAGTAGTAGTAGTAGTAGTAGTGGTAGTAGTAGTAGTAGTAGTAGTAGTAGTAGTAGTAGTAGTAGTAGTAGTAGTAATAATAATAATAATAATAATAATAATAATAATAATAATATAATGATAAAAATAATAAATATTGCTGTTGTGTTTGGTGTATCTGCTGTTATAATATTCTTGTAGACTGTCCTATCGTATACAATGACGTCATTGTATCTCTGAAATCTGAATGTTTTCGTGATGTTTGTTAAATTGATTTCTGATTATTTTCTAGAGTAAGAAGAGAGGCAATGCAGAAGTATATAAATCTCGCCGTTCAGGAAAGACAAAAGGTGCAGTTTAACTGCTGACATTTTTATGTGAAACTCATGTATTGACTGTTGTTGATCCATATTCTTTGGATCCATTCTGTTAGGACGGATACAGTTTCTGCAAAAATCAACATGCTTCAGATATGGATGTACACTGTACAGTTGTACACATAGTAATGCTTGGCATACCAGAAGGAAAAGTATCTACAGGTGTACATGTCAGTGATGTACTCAATATATTGCTTCACATAAACTGATTATTTATTTTACTAGACATGTTTTGTTGAACTGTGCATTGAATATTTAGTTATTTTGTTCATTTGTAGCTAAAAGACATACATGAACGTTGTACTGCAGATGTACAATCAGTGTACAGTTCCCTGGCAGAGCAAGTCGTCAACAGCCATACACAAGTAGTGATTTTGACTGTACTTGTTATTGAGGAATTTTATATTGTCATATATTAATTGGACACTGGTTTAATGCAGTCCCTTTGTGTATTGTTACCAGGATGCTTTTATTTTTTAATCGAATCTTCAATTTATATTGCTCTTTCGTATGGATGCACTTTTGCCTAACTAAAGCGCTCTACATACCGCAGTATAGACTGAGTCTGTAATGTAATGTAATGTAATGTAATGGAAGAAAAATTACTTTATGTAATAAAATGCATTCTATTAAATCACAATCGGTTTACTAGATACCGCTCTAGTATGCTGTACGATCCTGTATTAATATTTTATTTGTTATATATAATATATTTATATTTTATTTTATTTAATATTTTCAGTTTGCATCAAACAGATGTTACAAATGAATCAAGTGCTTTGGTTTAATATATTGAAGATGGAAGATCAGTTGCGCAGGTCGTTCGAGGAGAAATGGCGATCTGCGGTGGACCAGTACAGTGCGTCAGTATGCAATGGATCCCCGGGAGAGAGTACAAAGACTGGTTCCTTAATCAAATCGGTCGTACCGGAGTTTCGAGTCGAACAAGCTCACTTGTCTCCGGAAAATGGCAGGAAGACTTGATGCTCGATGATGTAAGCAATAATAATAATTGCAGTGACAATACCACTACTACTACTACTACTACTACTACTACTACTACTACTACTACTACTACTACTACTACTACTATACAATACCACGACAATACCACTACTGCTGCTACTACTACTACTACTACTACTACTACTACTATTATTATTACTACTGCTGCTACTGCTCCTACTACTACTACTACTACTACTACTACTACTGCTGCTGCTACTACTATTACTGCTGCTAATAATAATAATAATAATAATAATAATAATAATAATAATACTGTGTACTAATAATTATAATTCATATTTGGGTACCATTTCTAGCGCTCAAAGGTTCAAGGAGAGATGCTCAAATTACCGTAAGAGCCATAGGTTTTACCGGACGATAGCGATTTTGGGTGGCAACTGTCTTCAGCAATTCCAGTAGCTAAATGAACTTTGATCTAAGTTTTGTTTAGATAATTCTGTCAAATTTACTGTTAAATCAATGCCTGACATTGGTATTTTTAATTGCCAACAATATCTTGTGGTTTGTAGGAATCTCGAAACGGCGGCTTGATGACCTGGCTTTTTTGATCTGGTTGTAAAATTGATATATCCACTGGATTTCTTTTCCTGCAGAGACCTTCATCATTTTCCATCTCATCAAACTAAATAATATTGTGATTTCTGTGCATTAATTATATAATAAATTATAATAAATTATACGAATGCAGACTATCAATACTTGTAAAGGCCCTTAGGACACAGGAACTGAGTTCCAAATCTAAATCATTATTACCTGTGGTCTATAATAGTTCAGTGTATATTTATTTGATATTTCTATTGACTTTTCTTATTTAACGTTAAATGCCAGATTTTTTGGTATAGTTTAATAATGAAAAAAATGTGTGAATTCCAGAAAGTCTTCTTGCCCTGTCCCGACAGCTATGATCTGACTTTAACTCTCAGCTGTGATAGATGTTGAAAGTATATAAATATGTGCTTCAGAATTACTGATTTGCCATTACGATGTCTTTTCAGTCCGAGCATTGTTGTGGCTTGATGTTCTTACTTCTGTAATAGCCCGATGAGCGTTTTAATTAAGCTAGTTTGTGTTAGTGTTCTATAAAACTAGTCAATCCATTCAATATTGACTTTGATTTTCAGTTTTAAAATGTATTTTTTCAAATTATAATAATAAAACCAATGAATGCATGTTTTGTAAGATTTTTTGGTGTCATTTAGATTTTCGCGTCATTTACATCTTCTTTTTACATGTCTAGAATTTTAATTCGAGTTATTATCAATATGAATGCAGTGATATTGCACTGAATAGTTTGGCCTGATTTTGTATATATCAAGCCCTTTTTAAAATGCAGATTTTCCGTTGAGAATGCATGCGTGACCACAGAGGGCATAGATTTGTGCAACCCCCCCCATCAGAAAAACGTCATTATTCTTGTTATGTCCCGATTAACTGGTTATTGCTTTCTATGACAGCAGCCATAAGAGATTATCCAACGCAACATTTTGGCTTGCCTTTAACACAAGACTGCACATACTTGATCTGGTTTCGCAATAAAATCGTACGCACTTTTGACTTCTTGCCAAATCAGTATGCTGTGAATTTACTTTTCAAAATATGGACTTTGCTGTAAATTTTGTTTCCGACCATTGCATGTTTTATATCACAGTCTTGATATGTGTATTTTGACAAACGATTGCAACCATTTTATTATGAGTCATTTTTGTTTAGCCCCCACCATGTTGTGCTATTTGAAAGTCCTTGATAAGCTCAGTAGCTAAAAACATTGTAATAATAAAGATTTTATTGTACGGCTTGTTTTCAGGAGATGGTATTTATGTCAATTTCTTACTTCAGCTACAGGCAAAAAATGTAAACGAATGGCCAGTAATAGAACATTTGTATCAGCGTCTGGCCATTTGGTGTAGAAATATTAATTGCTTCATTATGCTAAATGAGTTTGTTAAATAAGTTAATGACAGTGTGAAACATCCCACTACAAGGTAGAGAGGGCCGGGGAGGGGCAGTAAGCAGGGGCCAGGAATCCCCCCCTGCCCCTCCAAATACCACACTGCAGGAACCTCAGCATTTCAAGCTTGTAAACTATTCCCAAGTTTGCCTTATAGTAATCGGTGTAGCCAAGGGAGGATTCTGGACCCGCATTTTGGATATCTATCAGATATCTGACTGCTTTAAAGGTTTGAAAATCTATAAAATGTATATTATTATTATTATTATTTTGGATATCTATCAGATATCTGACTGCTTTAAAGGTTTGAAAATCTATAGGAAATGTATAGCGAGTATACCACCATTATTATATTTTGCAATATAGACACATTAATCGGGTGGAAAGTGACGGATTTTTCTACTCCACTGACATCACTGCAAGGTGTTTGAGGGTTTTAAATAGAAATTTGGGTGAAATATCGACATGAATTTTTGGGTCGCCCGAAAATTTTTCATGGACTATAGTCCAGGGTTTTTTTTCGAAATGTGAGCAAAAATTTGTGGTGTCGTAGGGCTTTCATATTTGCACCGATTGAAGCCCAGTCGATGCCTACAAGGAATATGGACCCGCATTTTGGATATCTATCAGATATCTGACTGCTTTAAAGGTTTGAAAATCTATAAAATGTATAGCCACCATTATTATATTTTGCAATATAGACACATTAATCGGGTGGAAAGTGACGGATTTTTCTACTCCACTGACATCACTGCAAGGTGTTTGAGGGTTTTAAATAGAAATTTGGGTGAAATATCGACATGAATTTTTGGGTTTGAAAATTTTTCATGGACTATAGTCCAGGTTTTTTTTAAAATGTGAGCAAAAATTTGTGGTGTCGAGGGCTTTCATATTTGCACCGATTGAAGCCCAGTCGATGCCTACAAGGAATATGGACCCGCATTTTGGATATCTATCAGATATCTGACTGCTTTAAAGGTTTGAAAATCTATAAAATGTATAGCCACCATTATTATATTTTGCAATATAGACACAATAATCGGGTGGAAAGTGACGGATTTTTTCTACTCCACTGACATCACTGCAAGGTGTTTGAGGGGTTTAAATAGGATTTTTGGGTGAAATATCGACATGAATTTTTGGGTCATCTGAAAATTTTTCATGGACTATAGTCCAGGTTTTTTTAAATGTGAGCAAAAATTTGTGGTGTCGTAGGGGCTTTCATATTTGCACCGATTGAAGCCCAGTCGATGCCTACAAGGAATATGGACCCGCATTTTGGATATCTATCAGATATCTGACTGCTTTAAAGGTTTGAAAATCTATAAAATGTATAGCCACCATTATTATATTTTGCAATATAGACACAATAATAGGGTGGAAAGTGACGGATTTTTCTACTCCACTGACATCACTGCAAGGTGTTTGAGGGGTTTAAATAGAAATTTGGGTGAAATATCGACATGAATTTTTGGGTCGCCCGAAAATTTTTCATGGACTATAGTCCAGGGTTTTTTTTCGAAATGTGAGCAAAAATTTGTGGTGTCGTAGGGCTTTCATTTGCACCGATTGAAGCCCAGTCGATCTACAAGGAATAGATATTTTGGATATCTATCAGATATCTGACTGCTTTAAAGGTTTGAAAATCTATAAAATGTATAGCCACCATTATTATATTTTGCAATATAGACACATTAATCGGGTGGAAAGTGACGGATTTTTCTACCCCACTGACATCACTGCAAGGTGTTTGAGGGTTTTAAATAGAAATTTGGGTGAAATATCGACATGAATTTTTGGGTCGCCTGAAATTTTTCATGGACTATAGTCCAGGGTTTTTTTCAAATGTGAGCAAAAATTTGTGGTGTCGAGGGCTTTCATATTTGCACCGATTGAAGCCCAGTCGATTACAAGGAATATGGACCGCATTTTGGATATCTATCAGATATCTGACTGCTTTAAAGGTTTGAAAATCTATAAAATGTATAGCCACCATTATTATATTTTGCAATATAGACACAATAATAGGGTGGAAAGTGACGGATTTTTCTACTCCACTGACATCACTGCAAGGTGTTTGAGGGGTTTAAATAGAAATTTGGGTGAAATATCGACATGAATTTTTGGGTCGCCCGAAAATTTTTCATGGGTCCAGGTTTTTTTTCGAAATGTGAGCAAAAATTTGTGGTGTCGTAGGGCTTTCATATTTGCACCGATTGAAGCCCAGTCGATGCCTACAAGGAATATGGACCCGCATTTTGGATATCTATCAGATATCTGACTGCTTTAAAGGTTTGAAAATCTATAAAATGTATAGCCACCATTATTATATTTTGCAATATAGACACATTAATAGGGTGGAAAGTGACGGATTTTTCTACCCACTGACATCACTGCAAGGTGTTTGAGGGTTTTAAATAGAAATTTGGGTGAAATATCGACATGAATTTTTGGGTCGCCTGAAAAATTTTTTGGACTATAGTCCAGGGTTTTTTCAAAATGTGAGCAAAAATTTGTGGTGTCGTAGGGCTTTCATATTTGCACCGATTGAAGCCCAGTCGATGCCTACAAGGAATATGGACCCGCATTTTGGATATCTATCAGATATCTGACTGCTTTAAAGGTTTGAAAATCTATAAAGTTCCCTCTAAATTTTGTTGAGTGTGCGTGGAAAAGTATACATGTAGTGCCTGAGCGGTACACTTTCATGCCTGAATTGTTTCACAGATGTCATCCAAGACAAAACACAAAACCTAACCCTAACCCCAATTCTGGAATCCTGGCTACGCCACTGGATTATATCATCAACCGATGCAGTTGGAATCTAACTTAGAGCTTGCCGTTAGAAAATATTTAATGTAAGAAGTGTCAGGCAGTTTAGACGACATACGAAAAGGAAAAAGAAAACTTTTTTAAGACAAACTTTTTTAACGGCACATCAACACAGCATAGATTCAATTTAAAAAGCAACCACTTGTGAATTCAGGTTTTAGGTCAGACCAAACCACATCACTGATAAATAAGCTCGACACGAGAATGGACTGTCACCATGCAAAAACTAGTTCCACAGTATTTCAAATAAATTAAACAGGTGCGAGATGCCAAATTTCATACATTAAAAGAAGAATTTAAAGCCTGGTAAAATCTAATCAGTCAGCACAGTACAAAAAGCTATAAATCTTTTAAATACTAAGATGTGGTAAAGTTGTTTACCAAAGAAATGCGTGACCAAGTCAAAGTTGTTTGAATTCAAAAACAAAATTCAGTTGAGACAAACATCCCGATATTTCTGTTATGGACAAAACACTTTAAGCCTTCTCCATTCTGACCAGTATACAATAAAAAGCATAAAATTCAATTTCTATGGCATTGTTCGAGAAGGCTGAAGAAGATTTTACGAAAAAACTGTAAAGAAAACACCCAAATTTTTGAAATTCCATTCAAAAACACTACAACATTCATACATATCGGTTTGTTCCTTTTGAAAGAAGTTGCATCTTATGAATTTCTGTTTCGATGCCACAAACAACAGAGAACCTCCTCAACAGTCGAGGAAGTTTGCTGCCATGAGCAGCTCCAGCGCAATCTCGGGCGCGATCGGAAATTCGGGAATCTCCGTGGAGCTGTTTGTATAGCGGACTTTGTACATGAAGTACATGCAGACTTTCTGCAGCACATGCGATCTAAAAGCACAAAACTGCCATCGTCTTAAAAACTAATCTTAAACTTCTATAGCGCCACTCATAATGAATAGAAAGGCAAATTCAGGAATTAGAAAATGCATGAAACTGAATCTGCATCTAACTTCACAGTTAAAACTCAAGAGCAAAAATTTGGACTATTAAATAATAATAATAATAAATATATACTAATAACTAAATACTAATAATTAAATACTAAAAACTAATGTTCGTTAAACATAACTTTAATATGTCAAAACTAACGGTATTTCTCGAAAATTGATTTCATTTGTTTCATTTTCAGCAAACTGTCCTGTTAAATAACATCAAACAGATATATTAATAAAACTGTTGGCAAAATCCATAAAATTCCAGAATGTGTGCCTAAAAGCTCATCGTAATAACTTACAGAACCTGCATATTCAATAACACTAAATCCAGAACCTGCTAAACACACACACACACACACACACACATGTCTTTCAACAGAGACAGACTGCATGTGGACTAGATGATATTATCTGACTGAGTATAATAAAATAGTGGGATATAACATAGCAGTAACTAAATCCATTTTTTAAAACATACATAGAGTCAAACTCAGTTAGTTCCTGGACTTAATGTCTGCTTGATTGATATGATAAATTGTGAATGTCCCATGATGTTCCAATCAGTCGAGTGTTCTGCTGTGTGTGTGTGTGTGTGTGTGTGTGTGTGTGTATTAATGTAATTCTATGACCTGCCAACTTTATTTCATGCATAACTCGTGCAATGGTCCAGAGATCACAAGCCTAGTCAAAAGCCCAAAATACAGTCATAACCACATTCATAACAGCAAAGGCAACTGTAACTTTTCTTGCACCTTCTCAGAAATTTCTTTACCATTCTAGGAGCCGTAGTCTAAGTGCAGCAGAATTTGTCAGCTTAGGGACCATCCATATAGTACATGCTCACTGAGGGGAAGGGTGTTGGATTTAGGAGATTTTGTGTACGTACGGTGTCAAAACGGACGGGGAGTGTGTGTTAAAAATAGGCCTTTTTGTGTACGTACTATATGGATGAGCCTTTATGCACTCATACAATCAACCAAAACAGCATAAAGCTACAAATTGCGGCATCCATTATTATTATAAACAAGGAGCTTGGAAAATATATCAAAACCAGCCTTGGGACACTCGCCTGGGCCACTAAGCATTGCTTTGATGGTGCCCGAAGTAAGAGCATGCTCTCGCTTTACAATGAACTCATGGCCGTCAGAAGATATCAGTTTCACGTACATCGCATCTGGTCCCTCGCAGCTACCGTACTTGGACTCATCGTCCATTTTTTCGTCTTTATTGTCAGACATTTCTGCACAAGCAACGAAGTTATTAACATAGTCGTGTAGAAGAAAACAGCCAAAACGTCTTAAAATCAATGTTATGGCTGTAAATAGGTTGTATTCAGTTCAGATCATGTAACTGAACTGACCTTCGTTCACTAAGGTCTGTTTACCTGCGAATAAGATTACCACACTACTACGGTACTATATCATTAAAGAAGCTCTATATAAATACACACGATATTACTTGCGTGCATCATAACACATTGCGATTTTGTCCAGTTAGGACATAGCAATACACAAAATTAAACAGATATTTTAAAACTAACGTCTAGAATCCTAATAGTGCCGGAATTTATGAGATAATTCGGTAAAATTTATTAAATCAATAAAATTTTGACAAAATTAACAAAAATTCCCTAATCATACAGAGTTCCAGAATGCTTCGCGCGACCCAAATTTTCATTAGTAAGTAGGTCGAAAAATCGCTAATCTCAGAGCTAGATGGAGTAGGATTCGCTGGTCAAAATAAGTAAGTAAAATCTTCTGAATTTTATAGCGCTGTTATAGTAGAACCATGGTACTTGCTTATTTGTATGTAGCTGCTTGTAGCATTAAGTATAGGGTCCCAACTGGGGGGGCCACTGGGGGGGCTAGGCAGTCAATAGGGGGGCACGGGCCCCCCTGGCTTCCCCCGGTGGAGCCGCCACTGGAAGTGGGCCGCGGTTCCAAAATGTATGGGAGACCATGCTATAGCCTGTAGGCTATAGTTATAATTGTGCTGCTAATCTGGGCAGCAGACAGCAGTGTAGTGCTATTGCACCCATCCACCAGTGTTTATTCTAGGCCTTCTCTGGTGGAAAATTCTCCCCCCCCCCGGTTTTAAAATTTCCCCAAAAAATATGCTGGCTGGGGATGATAATTTCTCCCAAAAGTGTGACGACGGGGGTTGGAGAGGGAAAAAATGGAAGGATGATTCTTTTTGCTTGCCAGGGCATTTGAGAAGGATAAAAAATATTAGGAAGATGACCTTTTTTGCTTGTCAGCACATTTTTTGCTTGTCAAGATCTTTGGAGACTCAGACCTTGTCCCCTTCCAAACATTGCGAAATCTGGATTTGACATCGGGGAATACTTTTCAACCCAAACTCAAGGAACGACCATCGACTGATGTCAAGACTATTACCAGTACTAAACCGGCTCTATAGATGTTCACTGATGATGATCGTATCAGAGCGCTATATTGCGCCGACATTTTTCAAAAATAAATGGTCTTTGTTTTTATCGTATGTTTGTCCACTGCAAAATGTAACGTTAATTTCATATTTTGATACGGTTGGGAACATATGAGCTCCAAAATTCTAGCTTAGTCTGTCTTCCGTCATCTTTCCCCCTAAGCCCCATAACGAAAACCATAACACCAATCTATACAATGCTTGAAAATACTATTACATACAACAGCTAGCTACGTTGCGAGTATACAGGCCTATATCAAATTCAGCCTCGTTTTACTGTTAAGACATCTCGAAATTCTCGATCGTATACATGTATAGGGTCTTCTTAAAATATTATCTACAGACACGCAAGTTAGCGTGTCTAAAAATAAACGCTTTATGATCAACATAGTCAGTGGCGCAGCCAGAGTTCCGGAATGGGGGGGCACGTCGACGAGCAAAAAAAGTTTGTCAGGAGTCAAGCAGTTCTTCACACTTTCACTTAGACCTACTTAATTATTCTCTTCGATCACACTACTTACCCACACCCCCACCCCCATCCCCACCCACCATGTTTACGCCAATGAAGATTTCAGACCATTCTTAATCCAAAATACATCCAACGTTATGGTGTATGGTAAATCTTAATAATAATAATAATAATAATAATAATAATAATAATAATAATAATAATAATAATAATAATAATAACAATAATAATAACAACAACAACAACAACAACAACAAAGACGGCATGCGATTACACAGATACAAAATTTAGTATACAATTACAAACTGCTTAAAAATATATCTAGAGACTAGACTTAGCACTAAAAGTAGCTAGACTGGAATGATGGATAAAACTTAATCCTGCAAATCAGCGCCTGCGAACTTATCAAAACTCTCAGCTGGCGATTCACGAAATCGCAATGGATCACCAAGTGTCTAATGGACATAATCGTCTCCAGTCTAGCTGCTTATTGGCACCACGTCTACGTCTAAATCTGTGCCTGATATGGCCTATGCGGTTAACGATTTAGGCTAGTACCTAGGCCTAAATGTCGAAATTAAAACTGCAGTTTAAAAAGAAGCACGAGTACATTAAGCAGCTCTAACTAAATCCTAGAATGATTAACAACGTCTATCAACAGACAGTGATGATTAGAAAATGAACAGAAACCGATGATTTGACATAAATGATCTCGATTCGAATCTCGTAGAAGAATAGACCTAGGGGGGTGGCCTACCCCGGCACAATGGTAACAGAATAATAAAACCGATTGCCTATCAGTACACTTCTTGCCTAGATCAATCAACTGCTGCAGTACGGTGAATTTCAGTCTACCTTTACGCATACATCACACAGGAAACGATATTGCCACTTGAAATTTTGAAAAACTACGAGCAAACGCTACGAAACGTCTCATTATTTTTGTCTTAAATAGGTCTACGAAAAAAATATGCTCCTAGCATCTGAAAATACACAAGCATTATGTACGAGGTCCACGCTACATTTTTTACAATAAAATCAGTAGATTCAATTTTTTTAAACTAGCGTATTTAAAAACGTCAAAACAAGGTAGAAAACCTCTAGACTCAAAACGGCATGAAGACACGATTGTTAACCCCTTAACTGGGGATCCCGGATATATCTGTCCATTTTACATTGAGTTACAGTTAAATACACGGTTAAAGGGTTAAAGCCACGGACACGTTTAACATTTGAAAAAACTAAAATTTTCTCCGAAGCGACTAACAATTGGTTGACTATTAGACGAGGGCGGGAAGATGGCAGATGACTCCCGTAAAGGCCCTAAGGTCCACTCAGCCTTCACTCGCTAGAGGGCCGATGGTAAATGAGTAGTGGCTTATGCCATTACGAAGGTAAACACGGGTCTGGAGAAAGCAATGATAAACTGCTCCATATCAATCAATGGATGGCGTATGGGAGAAACTTTACATTTACTCTAGCGTGAAATTTGCAATCTTTTGTTATAGCGCCACGATAATATACAAATTAATCAAATTAAATCTTAAAATTATCAACTCCACAGGCCTACGTCAGAAGGTCTAGTTTGGTCTTGGCACAATTGGTCGGCCTAAGGCTCGTGTCGAGTCTAGTGTTAGAATGAAACATTTAAATAGAAATGGGGCGTTTTACATCCTTACTTACAAAAGGCTCTGTATAAAAGTTCGTCGTCTTCCGTGGACGCGTCCATTGACGCGCTTTCCCAATAATCGGTCGAATGCACGTGTAGCCTACACAAATACAAATAACAGGTGGGAAAATATGAAATATCAAGTCTACACTTTCGCAGTTAGTGTCTGACTTCTAAAACACAGGAAGGTGGTGTTTGATATTCAGTTGACTTTTCTCGAAAATTGTCTACTTCCTTTTTACGACAAAGACTTTCGTTTTCAAATGTTGTCGATCCTCGCTCAGCAGCGACGACGACGATGATGATGACGACGACGACAACGACGACGACAATTCAGAGGAGCACTAGTTATTTAGCAGTTTGTTAGCGCGTTTGTTGGCCTCCGTTATACGAAGTTGGTTGGATGTAGTCTACGATAAAAATTATGGCTGAATTTATATCACTTCCTGATATAAACAAAGTAAGTAAGTAAGTAAAATCTTGTTAATTTCTTGTTAATATATATATATATATCGTCTAACAGAACGTTGAGGTCAACTGATATATATATATATATATATATATATATATATATATATATATATATATATATATATATATATATATATATATATATATATATATATATGTAGCGAGTCGTGAGTGACCAGGACAACGAGAAATGACAGCATCAACTTTTCATGTGCCTAACTTCGGAGGTTTGCCCCCAATATTCTAAGTGGTGGATCACTACCTACTTTGCTACTACTACTATACTACTACTACTACTACTACTACTACTACTACTACTACTACTACTACTACTACTAATAATAATAATAATAATAATAATAATAATAATAATAATAATAATTCAATAAATAGTAATCATCATTATTATTATTATGAACAAAATCGGGCAGAAAAAGTCAACGCCATTGGCGGCGCTGACCCACTCAGGTCCGGACCCACCCAGCCTAAAAAACCAGCGCAGCCCCGGGGGTAAGCTCCGCCCCGGGGGAAACAGCATTACAGATAGTTTTGTCGTTACCTTCTGGTTGATTCTGTCCACCTGTCTGTTCTGTGAGTCGATTTCGCTGCCCATATCGACCGCCATGTTTCTTAGGTTACCGATCATGTTGTTGACTTCGCCCATGTTCTGCTCCATCTCCTCCTCACGAGCATCGTTCGTCACTCTGTGCGACGGTCAATCAACGCACAACGTCACTTCCGCCCAGGGTGCGATTTGGGACCTGGAGCAGTGGGTGGGGGATATGTCGAGCTTTGGGGGAGGTGTAGTTGCTGCTGGGGAAGTGTAGCAGTTGGGGGATGTAGAGGTGGGCATGGGCGTCCGCAGACATTTTTCCAGGGGGTGGTGCAAAACAGGGTCCTGTGACGAAAGAAATTTTTAAAAATTTCCAGGGGAGTGCAAAACAAGGTTTTGTGACGAAAGAAACAAGTAATTTTACTTTTTTCATAACTCCAGATTTCTTTCAGGGGGTGCAATTGCACCCCCTTGCATCCCCTCTGGACGCCCATGGTGGTGGGGGATGTAGCAGTAGGGGATGCAGTCGGGCAGTGGGGGATCTGCCCTTTCCCCTACAAATCGCGCCCTGCTCCCGCCTAGACTGCTGTAACGCCCTCAAGATTGATTTGAAAAGCTTTAACGTTAAACCTTTGCGATTTAGTAAGGGGCTGTCCATTAATCACGTCAGAAAATAGGGGAGGGGTTTGAAAAAGTTTGACAGTTGTTTGAAAGGGGTGAAGGGGGCTAAGAGAGGTTGACGTCAACAGTTTCACTTTTTACAAATAATCAAGAAAATAGGAAATTTCATGGAATACTATTTATTGCAATGAAGAAAATACTGACAAGCAAAAGAAATAATCATTTTGACATTTGATGAGCAAATAAGGGGGAAAAGTCATCACCGCACAAAAAATAATAACCTTCTAAACCTTTAAGGGGGTCGTCAATGATCTTAGGGGTCAAAAGTTGAGGTCACTGATAGTTGGCAGCTGTTGACAAGGGGGGTCAAAAAATTGCCCAAAATTGTTGACGTAATTAATGGACAGTCCCTAAGTACGTAAATGGACCCGACCGCAGCATATTATCAAGGTTATTTATGTGGAGCCATACATTTAGACGGTCAATGCAAGCCAGTACCAGTATATTATTATTATTATTATTATTATTATTATTATTATTATTATTATTTCGAGAAGGTAATAATACTTGGATATGAAGCCTCCTTGTGGTCCCATGTTACCGTCGCCGACCACAACCCGTGGACCATCCGTATTCACTTTACCGTCATCCGATTTGCCCCATGTGCTGTTGTAATCCGCCCCTCTTTCGAAGTTCTTTGATCTGTCCGTATTAAAATACAGTACGACGTTAAACAATGAAGGACCCTGTAATGAAAAAAGTCAGCGGAAAATATATCACAGGCCTAAATCTTTTTATACCTCTATCAACTCTAATTTATATATATATATATATATATATATATATATATATATATATATATAACTAATTGTCTGGATCGCTGTGGATGTAATCATAATAATTAGGCCTAAGTAAAATAATTGCGGCAACAATTAGTCGCTAATAAATATCGTATTTCAATTCTGCAACAAGCAACGCCGTCTTCAATGGTGCGTTTATTAGTTTAATTGCGTTATTAAATATCTAATTATTTATTTATTAAATTTAATGTGTATAGTAGCATTATGTATAGGCCCACATATACTTTGTAATACAATTTCTAGAACTAGTGAAGACCAGATAAACAATCTACGGAAGAACAACTTTTCCACTAGAATCAGTGGCGTAACCAGGATTCCGGAGTTGGGGGGGAGGGCACTGCGACATTTTGGGTAAAAAGCTACCGACGAGCGAAAAGGTTGGCAAGGCCAAAGGTTTTGCGCATATCTCGCTACCTGCCCCCTCCCAACCCCCGACCCCATATTCCAGCCGGAATAGGGGAACAGTCCCCGTACTCCCACCCCACCCCCGTGGCTGCGCCATCGAGTAGAATTAAAAGCTGGCTGTCTACGGCCGTTCGAAATGAAGACGGAGTCACCTCTTCCAGGGGAGGACGCACAGGCCGCAGCACTTTTCCATGCCTTCCAGGTTCTTTTCCGCATCGCGCATGTCCTGGTTGATCTGATCCATGCCTTCCTCAATGCGGTCCAGTTGCTCTGGGTTTCAGATGGACACGCACCGTCAGTTGAATGAATGAATGAACGAATGAATGAATGGACGGATAATTGAATAAATGAATGAACGAATGAATGAATGGACGAATAAATGAATAAATGAATGAACGAATGAATGAATGAATGGACGAATAAATGAATGAATGAACGAATGAACGAATGAATGAATGAATAAATTAACGAACGAATGAACGTCTATTTGAACTTTTGCATTAAAATACATCATGTTATAGTATTAGCAGTACAGTACAGTAGAAGTTCGTTATAACGTACTTAGGGGGTCTATAAAATTTAGTACGTTATATGATATCCAATACCACCCAGTAGGGTAGCGCGGGATCACACGGGACCGTATACATTGAGGTACGTTATGCACACTATAACCGAGTTTGTT